>JAXLNO010003867.1:0-36459 GCA_038087875.1 Malacoraja senta
CAGCAAACGACATGGACAAACATCAGATTTGGGCGACATCACCGCATGAGGTAGGACTGACTTATTGTGTACCTGTAATGATCACGCTGAAGACGGATGTCCGCCTCCCTGCAGTTCCCCAATATCCTTTAAAACCAGAAGCAGTGGCAGGAATACAACAGCTGGTGCAGTCTCTTTTACACCAGGGTATATTGGTGCAGTGTCACTCACCATGTAACACCCCGATCTTCCCGGTACCCAAGCCTGGACGCTCAGAGTGGAGGCTAGTACAAGACCTCCGTGCAATTAATGAGATCGTTACGCCTATGCACGCCATCGTACCGAATCCCGCAACTATCCTGAGCCAGGTTCCCGCCTCTGCGACAATCTTCACAGTTATTGACCTCCAACATGCATTCTTTTCAATCCCACTGCATCCCGATTGCCAATACCTTTTCGCCTTTACATACGAAGGACAACAATATACATGGACACGCCTGCCACAAGGTTTTGTACATTCGCCCACTCTGTTTTCCCAAGTACTAGCAGACCAGTTAAAGACATTAACCCTCCCACAAGGCTCCATTGTAATTCAGTATGTTGATGATTTACTTCTGGCCAGCTCTGATGAGGCCAGCAACATTATTGACACTGCAAAGTTATTAGAAGCGTTACATGCTTGGGTGTATGTGAACCCTGAGAGGAAAGTTAAAGAGGGCAAGAAGGAGGTTAAATTTCTTGGAGTTATGATTAGTGCCACTGAAAGAGCACTTACTATCTTTTCCTTTTCTAGTGTAAAAAAATAAATAAAGTAAGTACATTAATTGTAAGAAGATACAAATGACGAGTATTAATGTATGTGGTTGTAATGTAATGTACTTCTAATAAAAAAATAAAAAATAAATATTAAAAAAAAAAAAAAAAAAAAATAAGAAAGAGCACTTACTCCAGCAAGAGTGGACCCTATTGTACGATACCCAAAACCAGAAACCCCAAAACAAATGAGAACCTTCTTGGGGTTAGTGAACTTTTGCCGTCAGTGGATTCCCAATGTTGTACTTTATACGAAGCATCTATCACCACTGGCATCTGCAAATGCCGAACGACATTTTTCCCTCGATGAAAAACAGACTGAAGCCTTTATAGCCTTAAAAGATGCATTAGCCTCCGCCCCAGCCATCGGAAGACCACTGTATGACAGATCATTTCAGCTATATGTAACAATAATTCAAGACTGTGTATCAGCCGTACTGACGCAACACCATGGGGATGTTAAACGACCAGTAGCTTACTTCTCAGTTCGCCTGGATGCAGTAGCACGCGGCTACCCCCCTTGCACCCAGATTTTGCCTGGTATACATGCCGCTATCTCAGCTGCTGCAAACATAACTTTACATCAACCGGTGATCGTATTTACAACTCATTGTGTCGCCGCATTAATGAATGCAAGCCAAACGAAATATCTCACCCAGGCACGCCTGGGCCGCTATGAACTGACATTGTTGAATAATCCAAATTTGACCTTTCAGCATTGTTCTACAATAAATCCATCTGCCTTTTTGACGGAGCCACCCGAGCCTTGCACAGAGCCGGCCCACAATTGTGAGATGGCCAATGACTTATTAACAAAAACACGGGAAGGATTGTCTGATATCCCATTGGAAGGCAACATACCATCATGGTTTGTCGATGGCTCCTCTATGGTTATCCCTGAAACAGGACAGCGGGCTTCCGTCTATGCAGTAGTAAACGGGTCACAGATGATTTTGGAAGAAGGAAGGTTTCAGTTTCCGTTATCAGCGCAACAGGCAGAATTATTTGCCCTAACTCGAGCCTGCATATTAGCAACGGACAAACAAATTAACATCTATACTGATTCCCGATACGCCTTCGGCGTTGCTCATGACTTTGGCGCTGTCTGGCAACACAGAGGATTCCTGACCTCGGCAGGAACACCCATTAAGAATGCCCTTTTTGTGCGTAATTTGCTTACGGCGTTGATGCTAGCAGATCAGCTGGCCATTATTAAATGTACTGCACACACGGGTGCTGGGGACCCTATAGCAAAAGGTAATGAATTGGCCGATAGTGTATCCAAGCAAGCAGCCTGTACATCCAAATGCGTGGTGACATCTGGTAAACAGATACTAGCAAATAGAACGGTCCTGCCAGATATGAGGGAGGTATGTACATTACAGAGGGACGCCTCTGATAGCCAAAAACAACTATGGAAACAAGAGGGCTCTGCCATTGACTCCACCACAGGTCTTTGGCTCACCCCGCTTGAGCAAGTTTGTGTATCTGATGCATTTTTACCTGTTTTACTAACATATATTCACTCACTTACCCATGCTGGTAAGGATGACAAAAGAGACATGGTGGTACCCAAAAATCCGGCAAGAGGCACTGAAGCAGGCCTCTGAATGTAAAATTTGCCAACGAAATAATCCAGGCAAACCAATTAGGATACCCTCAGGGGTGACGCCAATGCCATCACGACCGTTTGAATGCATACATATTGATTTTATTGAAATGCCAAGGGCCCAATGTTATAAATATTGCTTAGTTATTTTAGATTTATTTAGCAGGTGGATTGAAGCTCTACCAACCACTAATAATACTGCTGAAACTACGGTAACATTGTTGTTAAGGGAAGTTATTCCCAGGTTTGGCCTACCTACTGTCATAAGCTCGGACAATGGTCCCCATTTTATTGCCACTATTAATAAGGAAATATGTGCACATTTTAATATCCGACAGCAATTTCACTGTGTACACCACCCACAGCCATCTGGGATGGTGGAAAGAGCCAATGGGGCATTAAAAAACAAAATTGCCAAGCTGATGGGAGAAATGGGACAGACATGGATTAAAGTATTACCCTTAGCATTATTTGAAATGAGGGTAACTCCCCACAGTGTTACAAAGCTATCCCCAGCAGAAATTATCGACGGTAAACCTCTACGAACCCCCTGGGGAGCAAGCATTACTCATGAAGGAACCTTAGATTTACACGCATTAAACGATGAAATAATTACCTATGTTCAACGACTCACCCATATTCTGTCAGCATTACATTTACAGGTAAAGGAGTCCCAGAGGCCGCTACCTGATGCTGACCAGTGCGAAATAGTCCAACCAGGGGACTACGTACTTATCAGAAATTGGAACCGCAAGAAACTCGGCCCCCGTTGGAACGGACCATACCAGGTGCTACTGACTACACCAACAGCAGTGAAGGTTGAAAACCATCCACGTTGGATACATCTCTCCGACTGCAAAAAGATTGGATACAAGGATGGCACTAGTGATGTTCGCTCTACTGACGATCCTAACCATGGCCAGGGTAACATGGACTAATACCTATCTGGCTATGAGCCATGAGTTTGCCGTACGGGCACATGGGACTGAATGTTGGGTATGCACCGGTGTTCCGACTAGCAGTAAGGAAGGAATTCCCCTGGTCCCCATTCCATTAAACCTTACCGAGAGACTAGCGATGAGGTGCTTTTGTAACTCTGCCAAAAAATCGTCATGCCTAAAAATCATACTGATAACAAATACCAAAAACGAAACAATAAACATCACCTATGGAGGCCCAAAATACAATAATTTTGAAGGATGGTACACCCCTCCCTTCAAAGGAGATTGGAAATTGAACGTGACAAATGCAGCAGATATACCCCGACTACAGATAGTAAAAGATCCGCACAGGCCAGTTAATACTACCTGTTTTTGCCACCACCAAGGCACAGGTGTATTCTTGGGAAACAGTACTTGTACGTCAACTCAGGCAGCCACCATTATCGGCCCACCCCGACCAGTTAATGGCACATATTTTGTATGTGGATCCTGGGCCTACCCATGGTTACCAGGAATGCAGCTTGGGAACGACTAAAAGGACCCCGTCACTGGACAGGGTGTTGTTATGTTGCATATGTGGTCTCACGTATGAGAAGCATGAGCCAGTTGCACCGGCACACGGGGATTTCCAAGCGAAGCCTAGCAAAGGCTGAGCAATTTTTTATGATACTCTTCCCGTCCTTTGGTAGTATAATAGTGTCACGGGAACAAATTAAAATGGCCTCCGCTTTAGAGACACTTGCTAATGCCACTGCCATCTCCTTGAGTGCAACCCATGAGGAGGTAGAAGGGGTAACAGCTGAAATGGTAGCTATTAGGACCGTAGTATTACAAAACAGAATGGCCTTAGATTTTATCCTGGCAGAAAAAGGAGGGACATGTGCAATAATAGGTCGAGAATGTTGCACCTTTATTCCCGATGCTTCCTCCAACATTACCAACTTAGCTACCCATATCAGAATGGAAGTAGCTAAAATAAGGAAGGTAGGAGCTGAATTCCATGGTTATAGCTCCGGTGGAGTTTGGTGGCCATTTAATATGTTTGGAGGGACTTGGGGAATGATTGTCCACTATGGATTGATTGTATTACTAGTTGTACTCGTAATTTGTCTGATGCGATGCTTATGGTCTTTCATATGTACTCGGCAAGGACTGTAGTTATCAAAATGTTGATAAAAGGATGGAATGATGAAGCCGAATAAAGTTACAAAAATAAGGACAAATTAAAATAGGGTTCTGGGCTAGCTTACAGCTTATATTTAGTGTCAAATTAGGCTTGCCTCATGTTGCAGTGTGTGGGATAATAAATACCATAACATTGTCTCCCAAGTGAGGAAGTGACAGAGAAAGAAACAGCTAGTCACATCTTTGAAGGAAGATGCAATACAGCACTTCAACTCCCCCTCCCATTCCGTATCTGACCTCTCTGCCCTGGGTCTCCTCCATGGCCACAGCGAGCAACACCGTAAATTGGAGGAAATGCACCTCATATTCCGCTTGGGCAGTCTACATCCTGGTGGCCTCAACATTGAATTCTCCCAATTCTGCTAGCCCTTGCTGTCCCCTCCCCTTCATCAGCCATCTGGTTGTCTCCTCCCCTCCCCCAGCCCTCGGGCTCCTCCTCCGCCTTTTTCCTTTTTTCCTTTCTTCTCCCCACCCCCTATCAGTCTGAAGAAGGGTTTCGGCCCGAAACGTTACCTATTTCCTTCGCTCCATAGATGCTGCTGCACCCGCTGAGTTTCTCCAGCATTTTTGTGTACCTTCGGAGATAAGCCGCATCTCCGACCAGGTAGGGACTGAGAAAATAGCTTCCCCCTTCCCCCCTCCAACCCCCCACATAAAAAGACTAAAGACGTCCAAAAACAAACACTTTTAACTAACTAAAAATAAAAAAGGGTGAAAAAACTAACAGCTGCTGGCAGGGCAGCCATACTCGACGGCGCCCCAGGTGGAGACCGAAACAGCACACAATATGCCAGGAGCGGTCTCGCCATGACCCTGTACAACTGCAGTAGGATCTCTTTGCTCCTATACTCAAATTATCTTGCTGTGAAGGCCAACAAGCCATTTGGTGTGCTCACAGCCAGCTGTACCTGCATGCTTACTTTCAGTGTTAAAGAAGGAACTGCAGATGCTGGAAAATTTGTGTACCTGCTTACTTTCAGTGACTGATGTACAAGGACACACGGGTCTCGTTGCACCTTCCCCTATTCCAAATCTGACACAATTCCCTGATAAGAATCTCCTTGTTCTTGCTACCAACGTGGATAACCTCACGTTTTTCCCACATTATACTGCATCTGCGATGCATCTTCCCACTCACCTAACCTACCCAAGTCACGCTGCAGCCTCACAGTATTCTCTTCCCATCTCACACTGCCACCCAGCTTTGTGTCATCCGCAAATATGGAGATGTTACGTGTAATTCCTTCGACTAAATCGTTGATATATATTGTAAGTAACAGGGGTCTCACCACGGAGCCTTGCGGTACCTGACTAGTCACTACCTGCCATTCTGAAAAGACCCGTCATTTCGTACGTTTGCCACCTGACTGCCAACGAGTTCAATACCCTCCCCCAATACCATGTGCTCTCATTTTGCGCAATAATCTCCTGTGTGGGGCCTTGTCAAATGCGCTGCTGTTATTTCTTTAATAATCGACACAAGCTGCTTCCCCACAGCTAATGTAAGGCTAGAATTCCCCGTTTTCTCTCTCCCTCCTTTCTTAAAAATAAGGGTTACTTCAGCTGCATTCCAGTCCACACGAACTGATCCAGAGTCTATGGAACATTGGAATATGATCACCAATGCATCCACGGTTTATAGAGCCACCTCCTTGAGTACTCTGGGATGCAGACCATCAGGCCCTGGGGTATTATCTTCCTTCAGTCCTAACAGTTCACCAAACATCATTTACCGGACTAAGGTGGATTCCCTTCAGTTCCTCCCTCCCACTAGATCCTCGGTCCCCTAGTTTTTCTGGGAGATGTGTTGTGTCTTGCTTAGTGAAGACAGATCCAAAGTACTTGTTTAACTGGTCAGCCAGTTCCTTGTTTCCCATTATAAATTCACCTGTCTTTTACTGTAAGGGACCTACATTTGTCTTCATTAAGACACAGAAGGCAGCGGAGACCAATTCACTGGAGGTATTCAAGAGAGACTTAGATTTAGCTCTTCGGGCTAAAGGAATCAAGAGATATGGGGAAAAAGGCAGGAACGGGGTACTGATTCAGATTATCAGCCATAATCATATTGAATGGCGGTGCTGGATCGAGGGACCGAATGGTCTACTCCTGCACCTATTGTCTATGTTTCTATATTTCTATATGCATCTAGGTACAGTGAAATTCGTTTCTTTGTATACAATCCGGTAAAATCAAATCTCGATAATCACAAGCATAGATAGTCATAGATTCATAGACTGATACAACGTGGAACCAGGCCCTTCGGTCCTACTTGCCCACACCGGCCTGCATGACCCAGCCACACTATCCCCACCTTCCCGCGTTTGGTCCATATCCATCCAAACCTGTCGTATCCATGTACCTGTATAACTGTTTCTTAAGCGTTGTGATAGTCACAGACTCAACTACCTCAACTGGCAGCTCGTTCCATAAACACGCCACACTTTGTGTGAAAAAAGTTACCCCTCAGATTACTATTAAATATGTTCCCCTTCACCTTGTTCCTATGTCACCTATTCTCAATTCACCTATTCTGGGCAAGAGACTCTGTGCATCTACCCAGTCTGTTCCTCTCATGAATTTGTATACCTCTATATGGTCACCCCTCATACTCCTGCGCTCCATGGAATGGAGACCCAGCCTACTCATCCTCTCCCTGTAGCTCGCACCTTCTAGTCCTGGCAGCATCCTCGTAAATCTTCTCTCAACCCTTTCAAGCTTGACGAAAACTTTCCTATAACATGGTGCCCAGAACTGAACACAATATTTTAGATGTGGTCTCAACAATGTCTTATACAACTGCAACGTGACGTTCCAACGTCTATACTCTATACTATGACCGTTGAAGAGTCTTTTTCACCATCTGATTAACCTGCGACTCGATCTTCAAGGAACCATGCACATGCACATCTAGACCCATCAGCTCTACAACATTCCCCAGAGGGCTACCGTTCACTGTGCAGGCCCTGCCCTTGCTAGACATACCAAAACGTGTGTTCTCCGGGTGCTCCTGTTTCCTCCCACACTCAATAGACACACACATATGCTGGTTAATTGGCTAGATATAATTGTAAAGTGTCCGTAATGTGTGTAGGATAGTGTTCGTGTACGTGGATCGCTGGTCAGCGCGACACGATGGGCCGAAGGGCCTGTTTACGGGCTGTATCTCTAAACTAAGCGAAAGTAAACTTTTGCTTCTCCTGGGAGTGGAGCTCACGGTTCAACCATGATTTCGGATTGTGTATTATACGTGTCGTATTCTTTGGTACACAGAGTCCTTGTGCGCATTAATAAGCGTCTTCAGTTCTTTGTTCCCAGCATCTGTTTATGTGCTGTGCTGTTCCACGCTCCCTTTGTTCTGCAGCTCGCTGTATAACTGGTTCTGAGCCCAGGTGTACTCCGCGCCCGCCCCCAACTCTCTGGCTGAGGCGGCGGTTGCCAATAGAAACGGAGAGCGGCGGCAGATTACTGGGAGGGTCGATGCAGGATTCCTTTGTGTGGAAATCAGGCTACGGTGTTGTTTATCTGCTGCTGCAAGTCCCGCCCAAAGCAGCGAATCCCATTAAAACTGCGGCAGACTGGTTCACAGTCCGCAGCGTTGACAATTTGTCCGCGACTTCATTGCCCAGTGTGTGGTCAGTGATCGTTTGTGGAGATGCCCCCCTGGATAACCTTGTGTCCGTTGTATCGCTGTTCCTCTGGAACTCCCAGAGGACTGAGTCCAGGGCTCGAAATTAGCGGTTGCCCGGGTGCCACTGACCACTCAAAGCGCCGCCGGGCAACCTAAACACCGAGTCATTTGGCCCGGCTTGGCAACCAAATACTGGTTTGTACCGATGATAGACACAAAAAACTGGAGTAACTCCGCGGGTCATGCAGCATCTCTGGAGAAAAGGAACGCGACGTTTCGTGACGGCGGCGGCTGTGCGGGGCAAAGATACTAGGTACGGGGTGAGGAGGGGTCGGAGCGAATGACGGGCCCCGAACAGCGGCAGCAGCGGCCGCGAGAGCGGCTCCATCTCCTCTCCTCCCGCCCCCCGCCCGCCCTGATAAGGGCCTCTGCTTGTAAATCCGCTAACCGCGCTTTCAAAACAAACCCTCCCGCACGCCGAGGCCGGGAGGAGGGAGGGAGGGGGAGGCCTCGGAGTGCGGGAGCGTTTGTTTTGAATGCGCGGTTAGCGGATTTACAAGCAGAGGCCCTTATCAGGGAGGTGGAGGAGATGGAGCCGCTGTCGCGGCCGCTGCTGTCGCTGTTCGCGGCCCGTCATTCGCTCCGACTCGTCTGAAGCAGCTGCACCAAAGCTCTTATAGCTATAGGATCTCTGAGCTGCACCGCCGCGCCCCGCACCTTGCTGTTGGCTGGCGGAGGAGGGAGGCGGTGGCGAGGAGTTCCCAACGGCCAAGGCAGCGGGGCGATGTTGTCCGACGAGCGCTGACCTTCCTTCCTCCCCACCTCGCCCCCCTCTCCCCCTCTCTCTCTCTTGTACGCTCCCTCCACCCCACCCCTTATCCTGGGACCCCACCACTCCATCCCGCACTGATCCCCATTCCCGCCTCTATTCAGTCCTCACTGACATCCCCTGTGCTCCCCTTCCCAGCTACCCCCCCCCCCCATCTATTCATCCTGCGCAGATCATCCTATCCACCTCGCATTGATTCTCCTGCCACCCCACCCCCACCACCCCATCCATCCGACACTGGCTCCCCAATTCACCCTGTACTTACCCCTTTCCCATCCATCCTGCACTTCTCCTCCATCCATCCTGTACTGATCCCCCATCCATCCTGTACTAATCCACGCATTCATCCCGTACTGACCCACCCTCCATTTACCCTGCACCTACCCCCCTTCCCCTCATTCATCCTGTAGTGATCCCCCATTAATCCTGCACAGACCCTCCGATCCACACTGTACTGACCCCCGCATTCACCCTGCGCTGATCTCCACCCCCCCATCCATCCAGTACTGATCCTGCCATTCAAGAAGAATGGGGGGAACAGTCTGAAGATGGGTCTCGACCCGAAACGTTGCCTATTTCCTTCGCTCCATAGATGCTGCCTCACCCGCTCAGTTTCACCAGCACTTTTGTCTACCCCCATCCATCCCGTACTGAACCCCCCCCCCCTTCAACACCACTGACATCCCCGGTGCTCTCCCCTCACAATTTTACCTACTCCAACCAACACGTACTAATTCACCTGCCTCAATCCATCCATTCTGCACCGACTGCCTTCCAACCCCCCCCCCCACCCCCGCCATCTATCCACCCCGCAATGATTCACACACACACCCCTCCCTGACCCTATTGTGCTGGAAATGTCTTCAGAGCGAATATTGACTATGTTTGATAACGGAATGCAATCAAATGTGTTTTAATTCCCAATGTTATTATTTGTTTTAATCCATAAAGATGGATTCATTAAATTGTGAACACGTGAAACAATAAAACCGCCGTGTTCGATTGTTACTGCTGCCGTTGACACGTTATTACAGAATTCATTTTAACGGCAAATCAATGCTCTTAATATGGAGTATCACTACTGTAGTTATTTAATGAGCAACATTCACAACTATACGTACGCATATATGTTACCATGGTCCAGGATTTATTGACACAGGTTGATCATACGCTGAATAATCCAACCACAATTTTGTTTGGAAGTGGAAAGAACTAATAGAAATTGCATTAATTGCAACGTGTAAAAAGTGTTGAGATACTGTCTTATAATTTTGCTGCATGTCATTGTAGAATATATCATGTGTTGATTGGAGAATATGTTTAGTTTGTGACTTTATTTGAAGCAGAAATAATATGTGAATGCTTGATTGAGCATAATTCCGACTGGTAACCTCGCACTTCGTCCGAGCACATTATCGCACGCGTCATGCAAGCCATCTTAAATGACCACCTAAACTGTCATTTAGCAACCTAAAAAGCTGCCAAGATTGCCCGGCTGGCAACAGGGGAAAAAAGTTAAGCGAGAGCCCTGGAGTCCCGTTGTTCTCCCTTCTGTGGCACACGTCTGGGTGCCGGGGACACGGGCGAGAAGGCGACAATGTTGATCCGCTCTATCGCTCGTTTTATCTTGGACGGAGCTCACTACGATTTCCCTGAAGTTTTTTATTTAAAATTCACCAATTTTACTGGCGATTGGGCGATGGTTCAGTTGCCCCGGCTGATGGATCCTTGGTGTGTTGACAGTCTGAGTCTCGGACTACAGGAGAAACCGGGAATCCCCCGTTACTCTCCGTGGAACACTGTTCGGAATCTCACCTGTTGGTCGGACAATCGAAGCAGGAATGAGATTGTTTGAGGTGAGGTTTTGAACGGGAACAAAGGCGTTAGTTGTGGGTTGGATACGGAGACAGCAGATGAGCAAATGTTATTTTTTGTGTAGGAAGAAACTGTAGATGCTGGTTTAAACCGAAGCGAGGCACGTAAAGCTGGAGTAACTCAGCGGGTCAGGTAGCATCTCTGGGGTGAAAGGAATGGGTGACGTTTCGGGTCGATACCCTTCTTCAGACTGAGAGTCAGGGGAGAGGGGACAAGAGATAAGGATGGTACAAGATACAAGAGAGATACAAGATACATTTATTTGTCACATGTACCAGTTGGTACAGTGAAATGTGTGGTCACCATACAACCATACAAATAAAATAAACAACACAACACACGATAGAGTCCAACATAAAACATCCCCACACAGCAGAATCAAAGTTTCCCACTAGAGGGAAGGCACCAAAGTCAGTCATCTTCCTCTGTTGTTCTTGATGTTCCCCCGTGGTCGGGGCCTCCCGAGCCCTCCGCAGTCGCCGCTACGGGTGGCCCGATATTCAGGCCCGCTCGCCGGGATGCTGGAGCACCGACATTGGAAAGGGAGGCCAACTTCAGTGGCTTGGACCTCCGAATCGGCCACTTCCTACCAGAGTCCGCGGCTCCTGAAGTCCACGGGCCGTGCTGAGCGGAGATTCAACGCTGGCGGCCCTCAGCAAAGGGTCCCAGGACTCCGCGATGTTGGTCAGCGCCGCCCGCGTTGGGTGCTCCGCAAACCTCATCTCCGCGATGTTGGAGCAGCGGGCCCAGCAATCCGGAGCTTCAAACGGTGATCCCAGGTAGGCATCCGCCCGCTCCGCGGTGAATCCAGCGCTGCGACTCCGCTGCTGAAGCTCTGGTCCGGGTCCCCGGCAGGAAAGGCTGCTTCAATCCAGTTGGAAGGCCGCGAGGAGGGGGGCGAGGACGCAACTCGGAGAATAGTCCCTTCCTCGCCAGGAAGTGACTGGGAAACGGTTCCCCCCTTACACTACCCCCCTCCCCCACATAGAAAAGCTAAAGAATCCCCAAAACAAACGTTTAAGACAAAGTAAAATCAAAAAAAAGATAGGAAAAACGGACAGACTGTAGGCAGTGGCTGCCTTCAATGCGGCGCCGCTAGTGGTACTAGGAAAAATAATTGAAAGATATGCAAAAAAGGTGATAATCAAAGAAATAACCTCCCATCTTCCCACCCTTTGCCCCTCCCCTCGCTCTTCCTCTCCCTCTGCCCCTCACTCTTCCCCTCCCACATCGTCTCGTTCGTCCCCTCCAACCTCTCCATTCCCCACCTTCCGAAACTCCCTCTGCCCCTTCCGCTGACTACCCCCCTCCGCCTCCCCTGTTTCCCCTTCATCACGCATCTCCCAATCTTTTTAGACTCCCCCTCTCCCTCCCCCTCCCCATTCTTCTCCCCTCCTTCTCCCCATCTCCTTCCCCTTCCTCTTCCTCCCGCCACCCTCCCTTTCCTTTCCAGTTCCTTCTTCCTCTCCTCCTCCTCTTCCCTCCCCTCCCCCTCCTAACCCACTCCCTCCATTTCCTCTCTCTCCCCCTCCTGCTCCCTCTCTCCTTCCTCCCTTTACCCTCTCTCCCTATCCGCCTCCCCCCCCTCCCTCGCCATTCGTCCCCTCCCTCCTCCTTCCTCACACCCTTCCGTCCGTATCCCCTCCCTGTCCTTTCCTCTCCCCTCCCCATCCTCTTCGCTCCCTCCCACCACTCCCCCCCTCCCTCCCACTCCCTCCCCCTCCCTCGCCTTCCTCTCCCCTTCTCTCCACTTTCTCTCCCTCTCCCTTTCTCGCCCCTCCGTCCCCTCCCTCCACATTCATCTCCCGTACACCCACTTCCACGCCTTCCATCCTCCTTCCTCCCATTTCACATCCCTTCCCTTCCCCCTTCCCTCCCCTCCCTTCCCTCCCTCTCTCCCTCCCTCTGCCCCACCATCACACTTCCTTCACCTACTCCCTCCCGTCTTCCTCCCTTTCCCTTTTCACCATCCCTCACCCTCTCCCACTCCTTCCATCCCTCTCGGCCTCCCTCGCTCACCCCCCCCCCTCCCTCCCCTCCTCCCCTACCTCCCTCTCTCCCTCCGTCTCTCTCCCTCTGCTCCTCCTTCCTCCCCCAATCCCCCACCTTCCTTAACCACACCCTGCAACTTCATCTCCCTCTCGCTTCCTCCCGCTTTCTCCCCATTCTCTCCCACACTCACCCTTCCGCTCCCCCCTCCCTCTCACTCCCTTCCTCTCCCCACCCTACCCTCCCGCTCTCCCTCACTCTGCCCCTCCATCACACGTCCGTCATCTACTCCCTCACCTCCTCCTTCGGCACCTCCCGCTGCCCCACCCTCGGTCCCTCCCTCTGGTCCTCGATTCTGGGCTAAATCTGGGCAAAAGGCTCAATGCATATACCCCATATATTCCTCTCATAATTTGTAATTTGTAATTAGGGAGGTGACTTCTGTTAGGGAAGATTTAACAGATGTTCCTATGGCATACCCTGACCTAACATTATACGTGGATTGGAAGTGCATCTATCGGACCCATAGGAGAAAGGCTTCCTGGACATCTTATTGTGAATCGGAATGGGGATAGGATGGAGACAGCTGCCTTCGAAACACCATTATCTGCCCAACAAGCGGAACAGTTTGCCTTAATAAGTGCCTGTATCGTGGGGAACAATTCCAGAGTAAATGCTTACACTGACTCTAGATATGCGTTTGGAGTGGTCCATGACTTTGGTCAGTTCTTGAGAAATAGAGGATTCTTAACTTCAGCGGGAACACATATATCCCACCAGAAATTAGTCTCAGATCTGTCACAAGCATTAATGTTATCGAAACAAATTTCAGTGATGAAATGTAATGCTCATACTAAGGGCCAAACCTCAGTAGATGTATGACATAGTCGTGCTGACCAAAGAGCTAAAGAGATGTCCCGGGAGCGCAGAGTGGTTGTACTAAAATGATGAGGCAGACTACAAGTGTAAATACAGACAAGTATCCCTCGGAAAAGCCAAAGCCAACTATCCAAGACATTATTGGGTTACACGAGGACGCTCCTGATAAAGATGTAAAATTGTGGAAGCATCTTGGATGCATAATTGATTGTATTTCAGGACTGTAGGTTACCCCGGCAGGACAGACATGTATGTTTAGGTATGTTACAAAACTTACCTTCAGTCGCGCTGTAATTCTGCCACTGGCCGTGTGCGCGATTTTGGCGCCTCTAAGGGGGGGGCGGGGTTTAAACGTGGTTTATCCTCCCTTGTCCTGAATTATATTTCGTTGGAGTACAAGCGTTTGCTGACAAATCGTTCCTAGCAGCGTTTTGTGAATTTTTTATTTTTATTATATCGTCAATGTCAGCGCTAGAGTAATTTTAAAAACAGCTCCTGAAGCGTCAACGCCGATAACGGGGACGGATTTCACACACGGGACAGGTAAACGAAAGTGGTTTCTTTAAATGTATAAAAGTGCTTCTTAAGAAGCCTTTAATTCACATTTTTTCATGCGACTCGGTGATTTTATTCCCCGAACTAACGGCAGTATTTTTCATGCCAATACGGGGTTAAATTCATCGCAAATGAACGTTCCAAAAGATCGCGTTCCAGAAATCCTCACTCACAAGATGATTTAAATGCCCATTAATTTACAGGTATTAAACATTCAATTCCTTCCATTTGGCCTGTAAATTCATGAAAATGAGATTTAAAAATTATGTTATATTGTGAATTATTGTGTGAATGTTATTTGGACACAGGCTATTTAAAAATGTTAATCTATTCTTAAGAAATTGATAGGTTTAGATCTAGTAATTGAATTTTGTAATTAGCTACAATTAGGTAACTAACTAATTATATGCTTTACTTTCATGTCTTCTAAGTAAGATTGTTTCATATTTGTTTCAGAATGCTTCAATCTATAATAACTGAAAATTTCTTTCAGTTATCTTAATTTTTAAGAAAGTTATGGGCTTTTGTCTTCTAAGTAAGATTGTTTCATATTTGTTTCAGAATGCTTCAATCTATAATAACTGAAAATTTCTTTCAGTTATCTTAATTTTTAAGAAAGTTATGGGCTTTTAACTGTCTTCGATCACAGCTTTTGTGTTGTCAATGGAAAGCAATAGGGAACAAGATGCTAATTTCCGAGTATGAAAATGGCCATAACTTCTTTAATACTGAAGATATGAAAGTGAATTAGGTGTGAAATTAAACTTCTTTTTATGCATTATCTGATGGGATAAATTGCAGACTTTATTTGTTACATTGCTAGTATGTCCGATGAACTCGCAATGAGGCTATTGAATGTGCACACTTTGCAAATCATTGTGGTGCTAAAGCAACCGACGATACACTATTGGCTACCTGGTGACATCGGATGTTGCAAACTCTGGCGCAGAGCGTTAGTAGCTGTTGCCTGATTTGTAAGCGACATAATCCCTGGAAAGGCGTGAGCTGTGGAAGTGGGAAAACACCCTGACCCATGGGTCCCTTGGAAAAGGGATGAAATGTGGAGGTGAGAAAACACCCTTACCCATAAGCCCCTTTGCACGGTTCCACATGGACCACATTGTGTTGGAGAGATGTCAGGGATACAAATATGTGTTAGTAATTGTAGAGGTATGTAGCAAGTGGATTGAAGCCTACCCTACAGTGGACAACAACTCCTCTAAAGGTGCTAACGTACTCAAGAGAGAGATAATTCCTAGATATGGAATTCCAATTCGACTAAGTTCAGAAAATGGTCCTCATTTTGCAGGACAAGTAAATCAAGAATTCGGTGAAGAAATGGGCATGCAGCAACAGTTACACTGTGCCTATCGACAACAGGGTTCTGGTCTTATCGAACGAGCTAATCAGACATTAACAACTAAACTTGCCAAATTGAAATCTGAAATAGGGGCTAGCTGGTTCAAATTACTTCCGTAGCATTATTCCAGATACGCACTATACTAGCAGGAAGAGCACGATTGAGTCCAGCATAAATCGTGTATGGTCGTCCACATCGAACCCCATGGAACAAAAGTACCCAAAGGTTGTTAATTTTCATCATATGACAGTAGAAATGACTGATTATGTTTTATCCACGACCAGAGTAATGCGGGATTTGAATTCCAGAGTATGAGCGGCGTGTATTGAACTACCACCTTTAGCTACTCCATCTAAGGTTGAACCTGGTGATTTTGTTATGGTAAACAATTAGGGAAGAAAGGTTATGGATGCCCGGTGGGAATGATCTTATTGGGTTCTCCTTACAACCCCAACTGGTAGAAGGGAAAAATGCGTGGCTCCACCTTCACCATTGTAAAATTGTCAGTAGTAAGACTAACTCGTTTTTCCTTTATGAGATCTTTTAATACAGATACTTTGGATTAATGGTCAAGAATGAAGTGTGCCTACGTGATGGACCCAAGAGGATCCACCCCCATGAAAAATCGGGTGGAATCTCATTGGTCGGATGTCTTAGAATCCACGCCCATGAAAAGTCGGGAGGTGGAGATAATGACACATCTTCATCATCATCACGGGTTGACTACTAAACTATGGACTGTTGTCATTTCGCCGTGCTTGTAAAGATCTTGTAGTGAAATTCTTGACGAGAAAAGTTGGTTATCTTGAAATTATAAAAAGGGGGGGGGATGTGAATGTGCAGGGGTTTGGGTACTTTGGAAAATGGCAAGTGTCTTTGAGAGAATTGGCTTAATTGATAATGACATCACTTTGCAAGGTGCTGGAGACCCACGTGACCTAGCTGGCTCCACAAAATCTGAAACTCTGAAGAAGCTCCAGGAAGCTTCTGCCCATGTGACCCACCTGTTGCCACTATGTCTGGGTTCATAAAGAGGTTTCTGTTATATTTCAGTGCAAAGAAGCTGAATGTATGCTTATGATTGGTGAGGGGAGCTTTATGTTTCTACCTTGTTTCAGTGTCTTCCCGCTAAAATCTGTGATTGGTCCAGAAGGGTAGCCTGCACCTGGATGTTATGTGCACTGATCTGTGATTGGGCAAAGTAGTTGCCTCCCCATGTATGTTCGCGTCGGTATCGGGAATTAGTTTGTAGGGGTTGCCTCCCCCTGTACTTTCGCGCCTTTAGTTCATAGGGGTAGAAAAGGGTAATCTTTCCCTTGGGGCTTGTCGGTTGTCTCTCCTTCTGTTCTGTTTACGCGAGGCTGCTGAGGGCTCGAGTGAGTGGTTCCGAGGCTGGCCCCGCGGTACTGTTTACAAATAAGGAAGGGTTTGAATTCCAGTGGTCGTCTCCGTGATTGCCTGAACCAGAGAGAGTTTTAGATCCGGAATCAACATTGTTGTACCGAGGGAGTGATGCACTGTGGGGTAGTGCTGATGGAGTGATACACTGTTAGGTAGTGCTGATGGAGTGATACACTATGTGGTAGTACTGATGGAGTGATACACTGTGTGGTAGTACTGATGGAGTGATACACTGCGGGGTAATACTGATGGAGTGATATACTGTGGGGTAGTACTGATGGAGTAATACACTGTGGGGTAGTACTGATGGAGTGATACACTGTGGGGTAGTACTGATGGAGTGATACATTGTTGGGTAGTACTGATGGAGTGATACACTGTGTGGTAGTACTGGTGGAGTGACGCACTGTAGGGAAGTACTGATGTAGTGACATACTGTGGGATGGGACTGATGGGGTGACACACTGGGGCATAGTACTGATGAACTGACACACTGTGTTGTAGAGCTGAAGGAGTGGCACACTGTAGGGTAGTACTAATGGAGTGACAAACTTCTGGGTAATACTAATGAACTCACACACTGGCGATCTGTGTCAGTGTTATAAGAAAGATATTGTCATGCTTGAAAGGGATGAGAAAAGATTTACGAGGATGTTGACAGGACTAGTGGGTGTGAGTCGGCTGAGTTTCTATTCCACGGAGCGCAGGATGATGAGGGGGGTCTTATAGATGTATACACAATTATGAGAGGAATAGATGGGGTATATGCATTGAGCCTTTTGCCCAGATTTTGCCCAGAATCGAGGACCAGAGGGAGGGGCGGATGGGTGGGGCAGCGGGAGATGCCGAAGGAGGAGGTGGGGGTGTAGGTGATGGATGTGTGATGGAGGGGCAAAGTGAGGGAGAGCGGGAGGGAACGATGGGAAGAGGAAGGGGGTAGGGGAGTGGCTGAGAGGCAGGGGAGAGGAAGGATGAGTTTCGGAGCGAATGGGGGGAAGCGGGAGGAAGGGAGAGGGAGTGGAAGTTGGAGGGTGAGATAGAGGAAGGTGGGGGGCGGGGGGGAGGAAGGAGACGCAAAGGGAGGGAGAGAGGGAGGGAGGAGAGGGGAGGGGGAGGGAGGGGATGGGAGAGGATTGGAAGGGTGGGGGATTAAGGGGGAAGTGGGGGCGAGGAAGGGGGAGAGGGAGGAAGGGGAGAGGGAGGGGAGGAGTGGGAGAGGGTGAGGAAGGGTGAAAAAGGAAGGGGAGGAAGACGGGAGGGAGTAGGTGAAGGATGTGTGATGGAGGGGCAGAGAGAGGGAGAGAAGGAGGAAATGGAGGGGAGGGAAGGGAGGGGAGGGGAATGCAAGGAATGTGAAGGGTAAGGAATGGGGTGGGAAGGCTTGGAAGTGGGTGTACGGGAGATGAATGTGGAGGGAGGGGACGGAGTTCTCTATCATTCTCCTGTATTCAATATTGCAATTATTCCTGATTTGACCTACCACAGTGGGTTTGTGCGCAAACCTGTAGAGATAATTAAATCCAAATTTGTCCCTACAGTCGAGAGTGTAAAGGAGTATATTTGGAGGCCAAGAATGCACCCTTGCAGAGCACCGATGCCGAGAGTTATTATGGAGGATATGCTGTCCCCTATTCTCACTGATTGAGTTCCGTGGGATTTGTAACCGAGGAAGCAGTGACAGAGGTTCCATGGTTTGGAGATAACAGCCATTCTCCCCCCAGCAGACACAGGTAAACACGGTCACACGCACAATGCCAAGCTCAAGTCTGTTTGACAATTCAATATCATAATTGCAAACTGTTTTTGATTTAATATTCTTTTCCACTCAGGTATCAGGTTGATTTCCCTATTTGCCACAAATATCTTCGCCCCAACCCTGTTTGCATTTCATAAATGGTCATTCTTGTTTTCTGGGGTAGACAATACTGTAGATTCAGATATATCTGCGAGAATATTTTACATCTGAATTCAGTCACTCCAATGGGAATTCTTATTCTGAACGATGATCCTAATGTGATCATCCATATGCGGGCTGTAATTCTCTCAAAATCTATCCTGCAAAGGCCTCGTATGAGTCTCGATGTCGGGGTCAATACATTCATTTGTTGTTCTTACGAACTGCACAGAATGGATGATCTGATCAATTGTTCACCTTTGAGATCTACTTGATGCGACAGATACATCTCGAATTCTGTCTCTGCCCCGAGTCGAAGGTAAGTATCGCTTTCCTTAAAAAAAGATAGTGCCAGGGCATAATATTCTGCAGGAAAGTGCTGGTAGATGGGATTTAGTGATTGGACAGCATACACACAGACAGTTTTTCGGCCTATTTCTCTGCTGTGTGACTCATTGACTATTGGTCCAGTGTATGCACGTTTCTCCACACGTGGTATTACCGTCAGTATTTATAGCCGGGTTCTCCACAATTTCCTTGTGTGGGCAACTCGGCAGTTGCAATAGGTAGCCAGGTTTCGTTATTGCTGTTGAGTAATAATTGTTGGGCAGCAACTAATTCTGCAGCAATGTTGAGGTGCGCTGACGAGCCAGTTTACACTCTCATCTAGAGCGCGGTGCAACGCCAACGGTTGCAGGCGTGTGATTTGCGAAACAGTAACACAGCGTGTATTTGTTTAGACTAGTTCGGAGCTTTGATAAGGTCATTCATTTCAGACATTAGATACGTTGTCCTCTCAAGCGGAAGTCTTCTGAATCTTCTGGGATTATCCTTTTTTCCTCATTTATTTCCGATGCCAGGCATTAACTGCGGTCCGCAATACAATATTAGCATTTTATGCTGTTCTGTCTCCTACCCCCACCCCTAATCTTCTCACGCATTTGTCGAACTGTTCATTTGTGGTTAACAACGATTCATCAACTTTTCTTGTGTGTAAACACCGCCTGTGTTACGTGGGTAATCTTTGACCCCGTCATTGTAATTATATTCACGCTCTGATCACAGTTGTGACTTATCTGCAATCAGTATATTTGTCTGGGTTAGGCTAGATTTATTATTGTCGCATGTATGTAGTTACAGTGAAAAGCCTGGTTTTGCAAGCTATCCACTCAGACCAGTCACACCATACATGGACACAATAGAAAATATCTCTGCAATATCTTGCCGACTTGGCTAGAACTATTTCCAAGCCAGGCTGTGATGCATCCTGACCGTATGCTTTCAATGGCATATCTGCAGACGTTTGTAGAGGTTTTATCAGTCTCCTCCGGAAGTCGACTGTGCCTTCTTGCTTGTCTGTACTGTGTTGTTCATCCAGGACACATCGGTGTTAATATTAACGCCAAACAACTTGAGCCTCAACTATTTTCACTTCCGCGCCACTAATCCTGATTTACGCATGTACGCCACCTTGCTTCCAGGCACTAATAACTAGCTCGTTCGTCTTGATGTTATTGATGAATAGACTATTGTTCTGACACAATGTGAGTAGGTTCACTATCTCTTTCCTGAACTCTACCTAATCATTGTCCCTGACCCGGCCCATCACAGTGTTGTTGTCAGAGAACAATGGAGAGTGTAAAGAGTGTATCGCAGCGGACTGAGAAATCATCCTTGCAGGGCGCCGGTGTTGAGAGTTATTATGGAGGATATGTCACCTATCGTCACTGACTCAGGTCCGTGGGCCGATAGAGCCGAGGAAGCTGTGGCAGAGGGCGGAGCACATTCCTAGGCCATGGACACAGGTACACACGGCCACACGCACAAAGCCAAGCTCAGGCCTGTTCAGACAATTAATTATCAAACTGCTCCTGGTATCAAGTTCATTTCCAAACTTGGTCACATTAGTCTTCAGTTCCCTCTTGTCCACAAGGAACTTCGCTTGTATGTATTTAACAAATGGACATCATCGTTTACTGGAGGAGAGGGCACTCTTCATCCAGATATATCTGAGAGAATAAATTACATCTCATCTCAGTCACTCCATCGTGAATTCATATTCTGATCATCTGATCCTGACGTAATCATCCTTATCCCCGTTGTTTATTGCTTTGAAGATCTATCCTGTCAGGGCCTCGCAAAGTCCCACAAATCAATGTCAATTAATTCACTTGTTGGTCTTAGCAACTGTACACAGTAGAGGATCTGATTAATTGGTGATAGTATGACAGCCACTTTATGCTCTGGATAAATCGCCACTTCTGACTCTACATCGCTTCAAAGGTAAGTATCACCTTCTTTAAAAGAGAGAGAGCCAGGGCATTATATTCTGTGGATCAATTGCTTGTATATGTCATTCAGTAATTGGACAGCATGGACACAGAGATTTGCTGGGTCTGTTTCTATGCTGTGTGACTATGACTCTTGGTCCAGTCTTTGCATGTTTCTCCACATGTGGTATCACCGTCAGTAGGTAATGCAGGACTGTACTGCCATTTCCTTGTGTGTCACAGCTGTGGGGAGAGGTGAGGACTTTATTCCATGGAGCGGAGGAAGCTGAGGGGTTAAGATATGACGGTGTGTAAAATAATGTGACGAATAGATAGGATAAATGCATACTTTTGTCCAGGAGGAAGAATCAAAAATCAGATATTATAGGTTTAAGGAGAGAGGGACAAGATTAACAAGGAACCTGAAGGGAAGACGACACAAAGATGGTGTTGGGTATAAGGGACAAACTTAGGTAAGATAATTTAATTCTGACATTACATATGAGTTTTCTGAGTCTTCTGAATATATTATGTTTTATGTTGGATTGCAAATGCCCGGCAATTAATACGGTCCACGATACGGTATCGGGTGTTTTACTGTGTTCTTCCAGCCGTGCCCACTCGTCACCTTGTCTTCGCATTGGTCCAACAGTTCATTTGTGGTTAACCGCCGTTCAACACATACTCTTGTTTAATCAATACTATTGCCGTTACATGGATATTCTTATAGCCATCGTAATACGAACATCCCGCTCTGTTCATGGTTGTGACTTATATCAGATCATTAGATCAAGTACGGTGAGGCTGGTCTATTATTGTCACGTGTTCTAGGTATGTTACGATACCTGTTTTGCGATAAATGTGAGGTTATCCACTTTGGTGGCAAAAACAGGAAAGTAGACTATTATCTGAATGGTGGCCGATTCGGAAGAGGGGAGATGCAACGAGACCTGGGTGTCATGGTATACCAGTCATTGAAAGTGAGCATGCAGGTGCTGCAGGCAGTGAGGAAAGCGAATGGTATGTTGGCATTCATAGCAAAGGGATTTGAGTATAGGAGCAGGGAGGTTCTACTGCAGTTGTACGGGGTCTTGGTGAGACCACACCTGGAGTATTGCGTACAGTTTTGGTCTCCAAATCTGAGGAAAGACATCCTTGCCATAGAGGGAGTACAAAGAAGGTTCACCAGACTGATTCCTGGGATGTCAGGACTTCCATATGAAGAAAGACTGGATACACTCGGGTTGTACTCGCTAAAATTTAGAAGATTGAGGGGGGATCTTACAGAAACTTACAAAATTCTTAAGGGGTTGGACAGGCTAAATGCAGGAAGATTGTTCCCGATGTTGGGGAAGTCCAGGACAAGGAGTCACAGTTTAAGGATAAAGGTGAAATCCTTTAGGACCGAGATGAGATAAACATTTTTCACACAGAGAGTGATGAACCTTTGGAACTCTCTGTCACAGAAGGTAGTTGAGGCCAGTTCATTGGCTATATTTAAGTGGGAATTAGATGTGGCCTGTTACGGCAGAATGTACCAGCTGATAGTCACGGCCTACGCGAATCGTACCAATGTCCCATAAATTCCAGTTATCCACTAGACTCCGTGTTTAAGTTAAACAAACACTGATTTATTTTGTAAGATGTATAAAAATTACATGCACGGCAAGGAATGTTTAATCACACTAAAATACAGTCCGGCACGATACGACACGGTAAGAAAACCGTTTAACTCCACTGGTTATTTTGTGTGCTTCTTACTCTGTCTCTGAGGCACCATTTTGTTCTTTCAGCACTATAGCACTAAAGACAGGTGAGCAGCAGCCCCTCTCCAGGACATACCATATATTTATCAAACCTGATAAATCTGATAAACCAGTCTGTTCTAGATACAACATGAAACATACACAGCAATTAAACATTATCTCACTATGCTTATTCTGCGTGTTAGAATAAAAGGAATTACAATATAATTCAAGCCCCTTACATTCCCGGCCCCTAATTGTTCTCTAAACTTAGAAACAATCACCAATTAACATAAACAAAGGGCCATGAGTACTCAAAGCCCTTAGAACAAATAACGTCTTCTTTTTTCTGATGTCAGAGGTTGCTAGCACTTGACATACCGTAGGAGAGCAGTCTTTACCACTGCCTCATCTGAAATTGCTTCTACAAGAAGACAAACCTTGGTGATGGGTCTATCTAGTTCATTGGTCTTAGTCTTCACACGAACACGACGAACAAGTCCATGTTCATCTGGCACTGCCTGGATGACCTTGCCAATGACCCATGAGTTCCGTGGTGCAGTCTCGTCCACAAGCAAAACAATGTCCCCCGGCACAAAGTTTCGTGACACACGCGACCACTTCTGCCGTGTTTGGAGCTCAGGCAGGTATTCTCTCACCCAGCGCTTCCAAAATAAGTCTGCCATGTACTGGGC
The DNA here is from genome assembly GCA_038087875.1 of Malacoraja senta. NCBI lineage: Eukaryota > Metazoa > Chordata > Chondrichthyes > Rajiformes > Rajidae > Malacoraja > Malacoraja senta. Next base: position 23,651 of record JAXLNO010003867.1, read on the forward strand.
TTGCCGCCACCTTCGGCGTGCGTAGAGGTCTTCTTTCTGAAAGACTCCCGGAGGTATGGATGGCTTAGTTCTCAATAGTAGGAGGTGGTTTGGGGTGAGCGCCTCAAGGTCATTTGGATCGCTGGAAGGTGTAGGAATGGGACGACTATTTATGGTGGCCTCCGCCTCACAAAGAAATGCTTGAAGGCTCTCCTCATCCAGCCTCCGTGTCTTTAAGGTGGCATTGAGGGTTTGTCTGATGGACTTGATTAAACGCTCCCATACTCCTCCTTGGTGAGAGGCAGTAGGAGGTTGAACATCCACTTAATGCCTCGCTGAAGCAAGGCGTCCTCTATTTTTAAAGTGTTCCACTCGTGGATAGCCTTTTTGAGCTCTTGCTCAGCCCCAACAAAATTGGTCCCATTGTCCGAACGTAGCTCTACAACTTGACCTCTTCTTGCAATGAATCGGCGGAGAGCATTAACGAACGAGTCAGTGTCAAGGGAAGCTGCCACCTCCAGGTGAACAGCTCGAATTGCTAAGCAGGTGAAAATGACACCGTATCTCTTTACAGTAACTCTTCCACGCTTGACTTCAAATGGACCGAAATAGGCCACTCCAGTTCTAGTATAGGGCGGTTCATCTGTTATCACTCTGTTTTGTGGCACGTCTGCCATCTTTTGTTGTCCAGAAGCACCATGTAGTCGCAGACACACGAGGCACTTGGATGATTGTTGCACTTGCACTGGGGATCCAGTATTTTAGACGCAACTTGGATAAAACATGGTTGCGTCCACTGTGACCTATGTCTTGGTGGATCTCCTGCAGGATGAGCTCTGACACCCGCTGGTCCTTACCCAGGAAGGCAGGGTGTTTGGATTCTTCTGGCATGGCTGCTCGACTGAGCCTACCGCCAACTCTTAGAACTCCGTCTTGAAGAATTGGGTCGAGCTTGTATATGTGGCTTCTTTTTTTGACAGGCTCACCTTTTTGCAAAGTGTTGATTTCCTCCAGGAACTTCTTTTTCTGACAGTGTCTTAAGATCTCCAATTCAGCTTCTGTCAAATCATCTACTGTGATAGTTCTGTTGCTGAGACTTGCCTTGTAGCTTGTCATAATCTTGTGAAGCTGCCGTTTTTGTTGGTCTTCATTGAAGTCGGACACTGCAATGTCTGTACTCTGTTCTTTTCTTCTTTTAGCTTGGCACAGGATTGAGTATTTTACCTTAATGATCCATGCCACAGCTTTCTTCAGGCGTGTCCACGATGAATAGTGCTCTATCAGTTGCTCCACTACATACTTTTTTAAAATCTACTGCAACAGCATTGTTTGTTGCATTTTCCTTGATCTCAGGATCTGCTGCTGTAAGGTCTCTCATGTGATCAGGGTTTTCAGGCCAGCTGTCAGCTGACTTTGTGAGGAAGTCTGGTCCGGAAATCCAGATTTGGTTTTGCACAAAGGCGTCTAACTTCTGCCCTCTTGATGCATAATCAGCAGGATTTAAGTGTGTACTGACATGCCTCCACAGTGATACAGTAGACACTTTCAGTATTTCTGACACTCTATGGGCCACGAATGTGCGGAACCTTGTCATCTCGTTGTTAACATACTTTAGCACAGCCGTGCTATCTGTCCAGAACACTGAGTCCACAAGCTGCAGCTTTAGTTCTCTCCTCAACAACCTGTCCATGCGCCCTGCCATGGTTGCGGCTGTTAATTCCAAGCGAGGGATGGTGGTAGGTTTGATTGGGGAAACCCTTGCCTTACCCATCACAAATGCGATATGGACCTGATTGTTGCTGTTCTGCTGGACTAAGTAGGCAACCGTGCCATAGCCCTCTTCGCTAGCGTCACAGAAATGATGTAGCTGCGCGAATGTAGGCTCTCCAAAATGTGCTGGCTTGAAACACCTGTCAACTCCAAATTCACCGAGCAGCTGGAGTTGCTTTATCCAGTCCAACAACTGTTAGGCAAGATGAATTGGAATCATGTCATCCCAGCTGAGCTCCCAAGGGATCATAGATCGAACTCACCATGGAAAGGATGTTTCTTCTAGTGGGCGGTTTGTCTTGAATGACAATTCTGAACTTAAAGCGGTCGGATTGGACGCACCATTGTACTCCCAGTGCTCTTTGTATGGGGAGTGAGTCTTGATCCAGGTCCAAATCGTTGACTTCCTTTGCCTTTTCCACCTGCGGTATGGCTGCAAGCACCACTCGACTATTGCTAATCCACTTCATTAAATTGAACCCCCCTGTTGACATATTGCTTTCAGGTTGTGGCACAGCTGCACTGCCTCTTCCTCGGAGCTGACTGATTTGAGGCAGTCATCAACGAAAAAGTTGTGCAACACTGTGTCGACCACTGCAGCGTCAAACAGATCTATGTTGTCTTCAGCACATCGTCTTAGGGCATAGCTAGCACAGCTCGGTGATGAAGTAGCACCAAATAGGTGCACAACCATCCTGTACTCCGCCAGATCTCTGTTGATGTCTCCCTCTGACCACCATAGTAACCGCAACAGGTCAGCATCTTCTGGTGGGACCTTTACCTGGTGGAACATGGCTTCCACGTCAGCCATAACAGCCACAGGTTCTTGGCGGAATCTTGTGATGACTCCAATCAGAGTGCTGGTGAGGTCCGGTCCCTGAAGAAGTTCCCCATTCAGCGTGGCTCCCTAATAAGAAGCGCCACAATCAAATACCACGCGCATCTTGTGTTTTTTAGGATGGTACACTCCGTGATGGGGAATGTACCAAACCTTACCATAATTGCGGCTGAGGTCTGCATCAGGAACCCTCATTGCATAGCCCTTGTCAATCATGTGGCTCATGAAGGTGATGAAATCTTCACGGAATGAATGATTTTTGAGAAGCTTCCTTTTCAGGTTCAAGGCACGCTGCTCTGCTATAACCCGGTTGTTGGGCATTCGACTTTCTTTGTTCTTCAGTGGTAAACCAATACTGTAATGTCCCTCTACCAGCCTGGTGGGCTGTGACACACTGTCCATCAACTGAAGGTCTTCTCTTGACATCTCCAGCTGTTCTTCTTGGCCACCTTCAGGAAAGTCATATTTAAACTGTTGTTTTCATAGTTCGTCCAGTTTGGCCACAGATATTCTATTTGATATGGCATTTGCCACACCACCTCTTGTAACTTCGCAGTTACCCTCCCTTAGGGGTCCGTTCACTGTCCATCCAAGGATTGTCCTTACAGCGTCAGGCCCATCATTTACACTCCTGATGACCTCTTCTGGTTCCATTGCTTTAGGCACATTTGTCCCAATCAGCAGACCTATTTCCGCATTGATATGAGGGATTCGCACTCGCTCCAGATGAGGCCATTTGTCCACGTCCTTTTGTAGTGGGATGTTACTTTTATTAACTGGGATAGTCTTTTGCGAAAACACTTCTTGCAGCTCTATAAAGTTGCAGCCCTCTAGACAGCTCACTTCTAGGCCTGTTACAACATGGCTGCAAACAGTCTTTTGTTCTCCCATGGTTGTAAGAAGAATGTTAATTTTCTTTCCTCGCAGATTGAGCTCATCCATAAGCCCATCAGTGCAAAAAGTGGCGGTACTCCCTGGATCCAAGAAGGCATATGATGTAACCACTTTGTTGCCCTTTTTGGCCTTCACTTGGACTGGAACGATGGCTAAGATACTGTCTGGGTCACCGGCCCCAGTACCGGAGCAGACTTTGTTAACCTTGTTCACAAAACCACTGATAGATCAATTCTCACCATCCTCTGATGATTCTTCGTTATGTGCCTTATCCATGCTCTTCGTGTGCAACACAGCGGGATGTGTAAGTGAACACACTTCACTGTTTAGTTTCTCTTGACAAAACTTGCTCATATGCCCCTGTTTCAAGCAACTGAAGCATAGTCATTTTCCACGGAGAAAGTCTAGTTTCTCTTTGTGAAGAGATTTTCTAATTTGTTTACATTGTTCCATGCTGTGTTCACCCTGACAGAAGAGACATGGCTTGGTGAAAGCACTGACAGAGCCGCTAACAGCCTTCTTGTTTGGCCTAATATCTACGCTTACACCAGTTTGGTAGTTCACTGGTGTAACATTGGTGGTGACGATTGTCTTAACACTCTTCCTTTCTGACACAAGGTTTACTGGATACTTGGCTTGACCCTTGCTGTTGTCCTTTATATATCCAAACATAGGATGTAGTGCCACCTTAGCCGGAGTGTTAATAAACTTAACTAGGTCTTTGAACTTTGGTCTTCGTGCCTTGTTCGCCAGAATATCAAAGGCTATGCTTCTCCACCTCTCCTTCATCTTATATGGAAGCTTGTTGACGATAGCTCGCATGTTGGCAACATTATCTAACTCCTCCATATACTCCATATCTGTCATTGCATTGCAGCAGCCGGTGAGGAAGAGGTCGAGTGCGTTGAGAGCTTCACCATCTTCTGCCTTGATTGTAGACCAGTTTAAAGCCTTATTTATGTAGGCAACGTAAATCTTATATTCATTTCCGAAATGTTCCTTTAAGAGTTTCTTTGCCTCCTTGTAACCCTGTTCTGAATCCATATGTAGACAACTCCGTATTATGTCCCTTGGCTGGCCGCTGGTATATTGTTCCATGAAGTAGATTCGATCTTTGCTGCTCTCTGTCTTATTCTCCACACCATGTTCGAATGCCCTGATAAAGAGTCTGTATTCCAAAGGATCCCCTTTGAAGATGGGAATGTATTGTGGTGGTAGAGAAGAAATACTTATTTGCCTTACCAGGAACTCTCTAATATCATTTTGACGTTGCTTCACAGTGAACAAAGCCTCTGGCAAACCAGGATTTCCTACATCAGGTGTAGCTGAGTAATTTGGCTGAACGGTGTTATTGGAGAGTGGCAAAGGATTATGTTCAGTACTTGTGTTGTCCTGAATCTCAGTATCCACGTTTTGGATTGCCACTCCAGGATTGTTCGTTTCATTTCTCACAGCTGGATGATTCTCATGCGACTCAGTGTTTTCATCACCATTTTGTGAAGCATTTGATCCTTCAAACATCTGTAAAACATTGAGCTTAGCGTCTGCAGCAGCTAAAGCAGTCCGAATATCAAGCTCTTCCCTTTCCGCTATAAGCTTAGCCTCTTGTTCCAATGCTGCTGCTTTAAGCTTAGCTTCTTGTTCCTCCAAAGCCTGTCGTTGTTTCAATGTTGTTGCCCGTGCCAACAGAGCAGCCTTTTCCAACTCCGCTTTCAAGCGTGCACTGGAAGCAGAGGATGCTGAAGAGCTTGAAGAAAAACTTGCCTTAGATCTTTTAGACCTCCTAGATACTGCCACTGATATGTTGTCTGAAGGAAATAAATTCTCGGTGACTTTCTTTGCTTCCTCCATACGGCTATGGACATCTATAATCCAAGTGAACTTCTTCGCTGAAATCTCTAAATGAATTCGCCTTTGGTTCAAACCAATACTGCTGGTCATTGTTCATGTCCTCTTCAGACCCAATCTGCTGAAATAGCCTTTTAACAGAGAGATTCAGCTCACAAAACTCTCCAAAAGAGGTGATTAAACTCCACAGTCAACTTGGTCTTAACCATCTCCAAATTGCCATCATCATCCATCAAATGCCGTATCTCATTCTGTTTCATAGTAATTTGGCCCAACTTATCTTACCCTGAACCGATTTTCCTTTGTATTTTGTCTTCCATAGCTGCAGCTGTAAGTTTCACTTGGCGTTTTTCCAATGTAGCAGAATCTTCATCGACCGTCAGGATTAAAGATGAGCTTTTTCCCTTAGTTAGCCGCTGTTAGATACACAGCAAAATACCACAGTGTCTCTTAAAGTAGTCACAGAAAGGAAAACAGACAGCTGTTAGTGAACTCACTATTCTCCAAATCCTTTCCCTATGTTCCAAATCTAGGGGCTCCGAAGTACCTTTCCAATCCAAAGGTGTAGACCACGAGGAGCAGGTTTTCTTACTAATGTTACGGCAGAATGTACCAGCTGAGTCGTACCAATGTCCCATAAATTCCAGTTATCCAATAGACTCCGTGTTTAAGTTAAAAAACACTGATTTATTTTGTAAGATGTCCAAAACTTATTTTGTAAGATGTCCAAAACTTACATGCACGGCCAGGAATGTTTATTCACAGTAAAACACAGTCCGACACGATACGACACGGTAAGAAAACCGTTTAACTCCACTGGTTATTTTGTGTGCTTCTTACTCAGTCTCTGAGGCACCATTTTGTTCTTTCAGCACTAAAGCACTAAAGACAGGTGAGCAGCAGCCCCTCTCCAGGACATACTATATATTTATCAAACCTGATAAACCAGATAAACCAGTCTGTTCTAGATACAACATGAAACGATCACAGCAATTAAACATTATCTCACTATGCTTATTCTGCGTGTTAGAATAAAATGAATTACAAAATAATTCTAGCCCCTTGTGGCGAAAGGGATCAGGGGGTATGGAGAGAAGGCAAGTACAGGATACTGAGTTGGATGATCAGCCATGATCATATTGAATGGCGGTGCAGGCTCGAAGGGCCGAATGGCCTACTCCTGCACCTATTTTCTATGTTTCTATGTTTCTATGTTACAAAACTTACCTTCAGCGGCGCTGCAGTTCTGCCACTCCCCGTGTGCGCGACTTTGGCGCCTTTGAGAGGGGGCGGGTTTAAATGCGGTATTTCTGCAGCCTGTTCTAAACGATCTCAGGCAGGCTGCTTAGTTGCTAAAGAAAAATCGCTTCGACTGCCGTTTTATTACGTTTATTAAAATTAGCGCTTTATAATTTAATTGTTGGAGTAAAATTAAAATCATCTTCAAATGCCGTCAACGCCGACAACGGGACGGATTTCACGTAGGGGACAAGGCAAGGTACACCGTTCGTTTTTTCATATAAACTTGCTTCTTAGGATGCCTTTAATCAAAATTTCACGTTGCGAAAACGCGATTATGTAAATATACCGGCAGTATTTTTCCTGCCGATATGGGGTTTAAATTCACCGCAAATGCAACGTTCCAAACCAGCGCGTTCCACAAAATCCCACTCGCAAGATGATTTAAATGCCCATTAATTTACAGGAATTAAACACTAAATTCCTTCCATTTGGCCTATAAATTCATGACAATGAGATTTAAAAATCATGTTGTATTGTGAATTCTTGTGTGAATGTTATTTGTACACTTAGGCTTTTTAAAAATGTTAACCTTTTCTTAAGAAATGGATAGATGTTTAGATCTAGTAATTGAATTTTGTAATTAGCTACAATTGGGTGACTAACTAATTATATGCTTTAATTTCAGGTCATCCAAGTAAAATTGTTTGATATTTGTTTCAGAATGCTTCAATCTATAATAACTGAAACTTTCTTTCAGTTCTCTTAATATTTAAGAAAGATATGGGCTTTTGACTGTCCTTGATCACAGCTTTTGTGTTAATGGAAAAGCAATAGGGAACAAGATGCTAATTTCCGAGTATGAAAATGGCCACATCTTTTTTTAATACTGAAGATATGAAAGTGAATTAGGTGTCAAATTAAAATTCTTTATCTGATGGTATAAATTGCAGACTTGATTTTTAAAATCTCAAAATTTTGTAACATTGCTACATGTTCTTGGATGCAGTGGGAAGCGTGGCTTTGCACGCTATCTATTCAGTCCAGATATGCCATACATCGATACAATCAATTAAAACCCTGTAGTTATGGCGAGGAGAAAGATATAGGCAGAGTATAGTGTATTATATAGCATATCATGCTGAATATTGTTGGTTATTTCCATCAAACCCTGAATTATCCGTGTATTTATGAGAATGAATCTTAGTTCATCACATTGTATAATTCCGTTCTCCGTCCAACTGGACAAGTGCAGTTGGAAAATTCGAGTTATGTAAAAACACAAAACAAAGAATGTGTGTAAAATATTATTTAAATGTGCATGTGTATATCTGGAACAATGGAAAAATAAGCCATGAAATATCCCTCTGGGATCGCGATGTTATGAACAATTAAGATGAGAGGCGTTTTAGGTTTGAGCTTCAGGTTTAAGTTTGTTATTGTTACATGAGTACATGTAAAAAGCGGTAGTTTTTAATGTTATCCAGACATCAGATATACCATGTATAGACAGTATCAGTTCAAACTCGAGGACATCGAGTGGGGTGGGGGGGGGGATGGATTCACATGGAAAATGAGCTACCAGAGGAGGTGGTTGAAGAAGTCAATGTTACAACCTTGCATTGGCAGTTAGACTGCTTGGTGGATAGGAAAGATTTTGGGTTATGTGGGCGAAGATGGGTTGAAGTGATTAGTGTAGATGGGGCTCATTGGTCGGCAGCTAGGCCGAAAGGTCTGTTACCGTATCCTCTGACAATATATAGAGCCATGTGGAAGATTCAGAGTGCAGCATATAGTTCGCACCATTGAGCGTATTGCAGTGCAGCCGTTACTTGGAGGAACTGACCGGTCTTGACACGTCTTTGATTACGTTTTGTTTCCGATGCAGCGTGAAGTGTACATGGATTCAAGGGTGGGACGTCCGGTCTGTGTGATGGATTGGGCTATATTTATAACTACAATTTCTCGCGGTCTTGGCAGACCTGTTACCACTCCAATCCGTGGTGCAACCTGACAATATGCTTTCCACGATATATCCCGAGAAGCTTGTCAGAGTCACTGGTGACAATTCACATTTCCTCAGACTCCTCCTGAAGTAGAGGTGTTGCTGAGCCTTCTTGGAAGTCGCATCAATGTGATTGCCCCCGCGATAGATCGTTGGTAATGTAACACCATGCAACTTGAGCTCTCGATCATTTTCCATTCCATACCATTGATGTAGAAGTGGGATGTACTCCACCATGCTTCATGGTCAATAACTACCCCCTTCATCTTGCTGCCATTGAAAGAGGGTTTATTGTCCTCACACCATGTCACTGAGTTCACTATATTCGTCTTCTACTCCGTCTCCACATTGCACATTGTTTGACCCATCCCATTTGTATCATCTGCAATCTCGTAGATACAATAAGAGCCGGGGTTGGCCGCACGGTAGCGAGTGTAAATGAGGTATAGTAGCGGACTGACAACGAATACTTGCAGGGCTCTGGTGTTATTCTGGAGGAAGTGTAATCTATAATCACTGACTGAGGACTGTTAGTGCTGAAATCGAGCATTCAGTGGAAGAGGGGGAAAAGATACCTCGGTCCCGGAGTTTGGAAAAGCTACCCACCCCATCATTTTGCGCTTACCTATACACATTGCTAAACGCATACAGTAAAGTTAGAGTCTGTTCTTACTTTCAATATTACCCGCGAACTGACCTGGGCACCAGTAGTGGCTGCCTCGCCAATAGTCTGTCTGTACCTTATTCTTTTTTGTTATGTTTAATGTGTTAAAAAGTATGTTTCAGTGGTCCTTGGTTTGTTTTATGTGGGATCGTGGGGTGGGGGGGGGGGGTGGGATTGGGGTAAACTATTTTTCAATCTCTTCCTTCGACGGAGATGCCATTTTTTCCGGATCGTATCTCCGTCCGCTCGGTGATGTGATCAATTTTCGGATCACATTCTCCGGGCTCTGCGACCTACCATCGATGGAACTGGAAGCCTCCTCGGACTGTCGTGAGCCCCACCGCGGGGCGCGGACATAGCATCGGAGCTGATCCCTTGCCTGGGATCGCTCCCGCCGTGACCACCGCGGAATCAACACCTAGGGCTCGCAGTCTTGGGTGAGGCCGAGTCGGGAGCTCCAACGTCGCGGAAGGTTCGTCCAGCCCTGACGCGAGGTTCGTTCGCCCGGCACGGGGGAGGTAACACCCCCCCCCCTCCCCGATGCGGGAGCTTAATCGCCTCGACGCGGAGGGCCCGAACTCCGCCGGCTACGGGACTCAAGATCGTTCCGTCAACGGGGGCTCGAGGCCCACGACCGAGGAAGAACTCAGGGGAAGAACTTGAACTTTATTTCACCTTCCATCATAGTGAGGAATGTGCAGGAGTCACTGTTGCCTTTAATTGTATGACTGCTCTGGCCAAGGAAATTCCTCGTATGTTGCAAAACATACTTGGCGAACGAAGTGTGATTCTTATTCTGATTCTGCTTCTGATTCTCTCTCTCCCCCTCTCTTTCCATCCCCTCTCCCACTCTCCCTCTCTCTCCCCTCTCTCTCTATCTCCTCTATATCTCTCTCTCTCGCTCGCTCACCTCTCTCACCTCTCTCCCTCTCCTCTCTCTCTCTCTCTCTCTCTCTCTCTCTCTTCTCTCTCTCTCTCTCTCTCTCTCTCTCTCTCTCTATCTATTTCTCTCTCTCTCTCTCTCTCTCTCCCTCCCTCTCTCTCCCCTATCTCTCTTCCCCCTCCCTCTACCCTCCCCTCCCTTTCACCCCTCTCTATCTCTCTCTCTCTCTCTCTCTCTCTCTCTCTCTCTCTCTCTCCCTCTCTCTCCCTCTCCCTCTCTCCCTCTCTCTCTCTCTCTCTCTCTCTCTCTCTCTCCCTCTCTCTCCCCTATCTCTCTTCCCCCTCCCCCCTCTCGCCTCCCCCTCTTTCACCCTCTCTCTCCCTCTCTCTCTCTCTCTCTCTCTCTCTCTCTTTCTCTATCTCTCTCTCTCTCTCTCTCTCTCTCTCTCTCTCTCTCTCTCTCACCCCTCTCTCTTCCCCCCTCACTCCCTCTATCACACACTCTCTCTCTCTCCCCTCGCTTTCTCCTCACCTCTTCTCTCCTCTCTCACCTCTCTCTCTCTCCCATCTCTCTCTCCTCTCTCTTTCTCTCTCCTCTCTCTCTCCCTATCTCTCTCTCTCTCCCCTCTCTCTCTCCGCGCTCTCTCCCCCATCCTCTCTCCCATCTCTCTCCCTCCTCTCTCTCCCCTTCTCTCTCTCCTCTCTCTGTCTCTCCTCTCTCTCCCCTCTCTCTCCCCTCTCTCGCCTCACCTCTCTCCCCTCTCTAACTCTCTCCCCTCGCACTTCCTCTCTCCCTCCCCCTCTCTCTTCCCCTCTCTGAGAGTGTGAGGCGAGAGAGAAGGGGGGAGGGAGAGAGGGGAGAGAGAGAGAGGAGAGAGAGGGAGAGAGGGGGAGGAGTGAGAGGAGAGAGAGGGGAGAGAGGGGAGAGAGTGGGAGAGAGAGGAGAGAGCGCGGGGAGTGAGTGGAGAGAGAGATGGGGGGGGTGAGGGAGGGGAGAGAGAGAGAGATAGGAGAGAGGAGAGAGAGGAGGGAGAGAGGGAGGGGAGAGGAGAGGGGAGAGAGAGGGGGAGAGAGAGGGGGAGAGAGAGGGAGGGATACAAACAGGTAGCAGAGGCACCCACCCCATTGTACATTCTCTACACCCCTCTCCTCCAACACTTTCTTTGGACACGTCGGTGTGTCCCATCCTAGAGATGGGACTAGACCGACGAGACCGACGTCGGGCAGAGCCTACTGGTGGGCGAATCCCTTGTCTGAGGAGCGACATAGATTCTGTGCGCAAGCAGATGCGAGCATGGTCTGTTGCCTCCCTGGTGCCAGGGTGCATGATGTCACGAGCCGAATTCAGACATCCTCGAGAGAGAAGGTGAACAGACGGCAGTAGTTGTGCACGTAGGCACAAACGGCACCGGGAAGAAGAGAAAAGGAGGTTCTCCAACATGATTTCAGAGAGTTGGAAGAAGACTGAAATGCCAGACATCTAGGGTGGTTATCTCTGGATTGCTTCCAGTACCTCGAGCTAGTGAGGAAAGGACAGGGAGATAGGGGATCAAATGTGTGGCTGAGGGGTTGCAGCAGGGAGCAAGGATTTAGATTTATAGACCACTGGGATCTATTCTGGTGTAGGGGTGACCTGTACAGAAGGGACGGGTTACACCTTAACCGGAGGGGACAGACATTCTGGCAGGCAGGTTTGCTAGGGCTACACGTGTGGGTTTAAACTAAATAGTGGTGGGGAGGGATTTGACAAATTGGGAGTATAAAGATGGAGTTGAAGTGGAAGTGGCTAATGGAAAAATTACAAAAGATTCTCGAATTAATGGGAAGGAAAGCTCGAGAAGGGACAACAGAGTAAGATCAGGGCCAAATGCGAGCGGTGCGAGGAGGGAAGGGAATACGGAGGTCAAAGTGGTGTATATGAATGCGTGAAGTATAAGGAATAAAGTGCACGAGCTTGAGGCTCAGTTAGAAACCGACAAGTATGATTGTGGTGGGGGATACTGAGACATGGCTGCAAGAGGCCAGGGCTGGGAAATGGAATATTCAAAGGTATACCTCATATCGAAAAGACAGACAGGTGGGCAGAGGGGTGGGGTTGCTCTGTTGGTGGGAATGAAATTCCTCACCAACAGAGCAACCCACATTGGTGACATTGAAACAGATGTGGGGGGGCCTTGTTCATCAGTCTATGAAAGTAAGCATGCAGGTACAGCAGGCAGTGAAGAAAACGAATGGCATGTTGGCCTTTATAACAAGAGGAATCGAATATAGGAGCAAAGATGTCCTTCTGCAGTAGCACAGAGCCCTAGTGAGACCACACCTGGAGTATTGTGTGCAGTTTTGGTCTCCTAATTTGAGGAAGGACATTCTTGCTATTGAGGGACTGCAGCGTAGGTTTACAAGGTTAATTCCCGGGATGGCGGGACGGTCATATGCTGAGAGAATGGAGCAGCTGGCCTTGTACACTCTGGAGTTTCGAAGGATGAAAGGTGATCTCCTTGAAACATAAGATTGTTAAGTGTATGGACAAGCTAGAGGCAGGAAACGTGTTCCCGATGTTGGAGGAGTCCAGAACCAGGGGCCACAGTTTAAGAAGAAGGAGTAAGCCATTAGAACGGAGACGAGGAAATACTTTTTCTCACAGAGAGTTATGAGTATGTGGAATTTTCTGGATGTGGAGTATGTGGAGG
>JAXLNO010003868.1:0-86307 GCA_038087875.1 Malacoraja senta
AATGGCCTACTCCTGCACCAGTTGGGCTGATGGGCCTGTTTCCACACTGTATCACGCTGTGACTCGTGGTACACAGACTCTTCCAGCCCGTAAACGTGGCAGGCGGCTGGCGATTGTGTGAACCACGAGAGAAACAGGTTGCAGGGGACTCCTCGGTGCAGTACCCCTCCCCCCCCCCCCCCCAGGTCCCCAGATGTAGAGGGAGAGAAGCCGTACGTAGAGGGACCCCGCGGTGGGGGGGGGGGTTGTTTACTGGGAATCCCACACTACAATAGCTGATGTGTCTCTTAAAGATAGCAGAGTCAGGGGATATGGGGAGAAGGCAGGAACGGGGTACTGATTGTGGATTATCAGCCATGATCACATTGAATGGCTGTGCTGGCTAGAAGGGCCGAATGGCCTACTCCTGCACCTATTGTCTATTGTCTAATGGTCACTATTACTCCCTAATGATAATGCCCTTCCCTGCAGGCATGCTGGTCGGGTATGGACAGGCAGACGTTGTCTTGGACTCTGGTTCTGATCCTCTGCCAGGCAATCCACTACACCTATGCCGGTGAGTTGCCGAGACTTGTTCGTACATCTCCGCTCCTCTCTCTCTCTGTGTCACCCCCCTCTCAGTTGGTCACCTCCTCTGTCTCCCCCTCTCCCCTCTCCTCCCCCAGCCATCTTTGTTGCCTCCCGCAGCCGCCCTTGATGGCACTGGAGGCTATCCTTGCATCCGACTTTTCCAGCTCCCTCCTGGTCCCGCCGACCAACAAGCCTCTCAGACAATAGACAATAGGTGCAGGAGTAGGCCAATCGGCCCTTCGAGCCAGCACCGCCATTCAATGTGATCATGGCTCATCATTCCCAATCAGTTCCTGCCTTCTCCCCATATCCCCTGACTCCACTATATTACAGAGCCCTATCTAGTTTTCTCTTGAAAGTATCCAGAGAACCGGGCTCCACCGCCCTCTGAGGCAGAGAATTCCATAGACTCACAACTCTCTGGGTGAAAAAGTGTTTCCTCATCTCCGTTCGAATTGGCTTACCCCTTATTCTTAAAGTGTGGCCCCTGGTTCTGGACTGCCCCAACATCGGGGAACATGTTTCCTGCCTCCAGCGTGTCCAAACCCTTAATAATCTTATATGTTTCAATAAGATGCCCTCTCATCCTTCTAAATTCCGGAGGGATATAGTGTGGGAACAGGCCCTTCGGCCCCAACTTGCCCACACCGGCCCACAATGTCCCAGCTACACTAGTGCCACTTGCCTGCGCTTGGTCCGTATCCCTCCAAACCTGTCCTATCCATGTACCTGTCCAACTGTTTCTTAAACGTTGGGATGGTCCCAGCCTCAACTACCTTCCTCTGGCAGCTTGTTCCATACACCCACCACCCACTGTGTGGAAAGGTGACCCCTACTATTAAATGTTTTCCCCTTCACCCTTGAACCTATGTCCTCTGGTCCTCGATTCCCCGACTCTGGGCAAGGGACTATGTGCGTCTACCCGATCTATTCCGCTCATGATTTTATACGGTGGTGTTTGCCATCCAAACAGATAAGATATATATATATATATATATAGTCCATCTGGACCAAGCGCAGGCAGGTGGGACTAGTGTAGCTGGGATATTGTTGGCCGGTGTGTGCAAGTCGGCGGCAAAGGTCCTGTTTCCACACTGAATCATAATCATATATCATAACCATAACTTTATTAGCCAAGTATGTTTGCAACATACGAGGAATTTGATTTGCGATAACAGTCATACCAATAAAAAGCAACAGAACACACAAAATACATTTAAACATAAACGGCCACCACAGTGACTCCTCCACTATTCCATTTGAGGTGGGGGAGGGGGGGGGGATCTCAGCTCCCCCGCGTCGGGCGATCGGAACCCGGGTCGGGGGCTAGTCGAACGTCGTGCAGCTTTTCGAGCTTCCCGACGCCAGGTCTCTTACCCGAGACGGCTATTTTTAATTAATGATTTGGAAAAGAGCAGATTTTTTATTTTATTTGACTTTTTCCCCCCCATTTTATAAAACGGATGATGCACTGGTCTAGTTCGTGATTCGGTAGGAATTGTAGGTGAACGCAGTAACTTTGGAATGGTCTAAAACATAGAAACATAAAGACATAGAAACATAGAAAATAGGTGCAGGCGGAGGCCATTCGCCCTTTCGTTGCCAGCACCCGCCATTCATTGCGATCATGGCGGATCGTCCCCAATCAGTAACCCGTGCCTGCCTTCTCCCCATATCCTTGATTCCAATAGCCCTTAGAGCTCTATCTAACTCTCTCTTAAATCCATCCAGTGACTTGGCCTCCACTGCCCTCTGTGGAAGGGAATTGCACCAATTCACAACTCTCTGGGTGAAAACGTTTTTTCTCACCTTAGTCTTAAATGGCCCCCCCCTTTATTCTAAGACTGTGGCCCCTGGTTCTGGACTCGCCCAACATTGGGTACATTTTTCCTGCATCTGGTTTGTCCAGTCCTTTTATAATTTTATCTGTTTCAATAAGATACCCCCTCATCCTTCTAAACTCCATTGAATACAAGCATAGTCTTTTCAATCGTTCCTCATATGACGGTCCCGCATCCCAGGGATCAATCTCGTGAACCTACGCTGCACTGCCTCAATCACAAGGATGTCCTTCCTCAAATTAGGAGACCAAAACTGTACGCAATACTCCAGATGTGATCTTACCGGAGCCTTTATACAACTGCAGAAGAACCTCTCTACTCCTATACTGAAATCCTCTTGTTATGAAGGCCAACATTCCATTAGCTTTCTCACTGCCTGCTGTACCTACATGCTAACTTTCAGTGAAGGTGTACAAGGACACCCCAGGTCTCGCTGTACCTCCCCCTTACCTAACCTAACCACATGAGATAATAATCTACCCCCTTGTTTTTGCCACCAAACTGGATAACCTCACATTATCTATATTATACTGCATCTGGCCACGCATCTGCCCACTCACTCAACCTGTCCAGGTCACCCTGCAACTTCCTAACATCCTCTTCACAGTTCACACTGCCTCCCAAGCTTTGGGTCATCCGCAAAATTGCTAGTGTTGCTCATAATTCCCTCTTCCAAATCATTAATATATACGGTAAACAGTTGAGGCCACAACACCGAGCCTTGCGGCACTCTCACTCACCACTGCCTGCCATTCTGAAAAGGGACCCGTTCACTTCCTGCACTTTGCTTCCTGTCTGCCAACCAATTTTCTATCCATGTCAACACCCTACCCCCAATACCATGTGCTCTAATTTTAGTCACCAGTCTCCCGTGCGGGACCTTATCAAAGGCTTCCTGAAAGTCTAGATACACCACATCCACTGTCTCTTTCATCCATTTTACTTGTCACATTCCTCAAAAAATTCCAGAAGATTAGTCAAGCATGATTTTCCTTTCAATAAATCCATGCTGACTTGGACTAATCCTTTTACTGCTATCCAAATACCCCATTATTACCTCTTTGATAATTGACCTCAGCATCTTTCCCACCACCGAAGTCAGGCTAACTGGTCTGTAATTCCCCGTTTTTCTCTCTCGCTCCTTTCTTGAAAAGTGGGATAACATTAGCTATCCTCCAATCCACAGGAACTGATCCTGAATCTATTGAACATTGGAAAATGATCACCAATGCGTCCACTATTTCTAGAGCCACCTTCCTGAGGACCCTGGGATACAGACCATCAGGCCCAGGGGGATTTATCATCCTTCAGTCCCATTAGCCTACCCAATACTATTTCTCGCCCTAATGAACATTTCTTTCAGTTCCTCTACCCCCCTTAGATCCTCTGTCCTCCAGTACTTCTGGGAGATTGTTTGTGTCTTCCTTAGTGAAGACAGATCCGAAAGTACCTATTTCAACTCTTCTTGCCATTTCCTTGTTCCCCATAATAATTTCACCCGTGTCTGACCCCACATTTCACTTTGCTACTCTTTTTCCCTTACCATATCTAAAGACCCTTTTACTGTCCTTCTTTATATTCCTGGCCAGCTTCCCTTCGTACTTCATCTTTTCAGCCCGTATTGCCCGTTTTGTTTCTTTCTGTTGTCCTATGAAAGTTTCCCAATCCTCTGTCTTCCGGCTACTCTTGGCTGTGTTATACATCTTTTCTTTTAGTTTTATTCTATCCCTAACTTCTTTTGTCAGCCCACGATTGCCTCCTACTCCCCTTAGAATCTTTCTTCATTTTGGAAACACTGCTAAACACACTCGGCTCGAGTGTTTAAACAATTCCAAAGTTACTTGTGCCGCAATTCCTACCGACGCAACGAAATAGACCTGTGCATCATTTGTATACTGACATAAGGTGAAAGAATGGGTCGACTGGGCTTGTATTCACTGGAATTTAGAAGGCTGAGAGGGATCTTATAGAAACATACACAATTCTTAAGGGATTGGACAGGCTCGATGCAGTCCCTGCAGCCCCGGGGACGGGGTGGAGGAGTTGGGGGGGGGGGGGGGGGGCGCTCGGTGGCCCGGTTACGGACTGTGGCAGCGTGTAGACGTGTAACTGCCAGCACAACATTTGTGTCTATCTCCTGCAGCCCCGACCACCTCAACCCCATCTCCCCCGCTCTTGACCCCCGCCCCACCTCTTCCACTTGAAAGCATCCAGAGAATTGCTCTTCGCTGCCTTCTGAGGCAAAGAATTCCACAGATTCACAACTCTCTGGGTGAAATTTGTTTTCCTCATCTCCGTTCTAAATGGCCTATCCGTTATTCTTGGTTCTGGACTCCCCCAACATCGGGAACATGTTTCCTGCCTCCAGCGTGTCCCATCCCTAAATAATCTTATATGTTTCAATAAGATACCCTCTCATCTTCTAAACTCCAGAGTATACAAGCCAGCCGCTCCATTCTTTCAACAAATGACAGTCCCGCCCTTCCCAGGAATAAAAGTCATGAACCTACGCTGCACTCCCTCGATAGCATGAATGTCCTTCCTCAAATTAGGGGACCAAACCTGCACACAATATCCAGGTGTGGTCTCACTAAGGCCCTGTACAACTGCAGAAGGACCTCCTTGCTCCGATACACAACTCCTCTTGTTATGACGGCCAACATGCCTTCACTAGCTTTCTTCACTGCCTGCTGAACCTGCATGCTTACTTCCATTGACTGATGCACAAGGACCCCCCAGATCTCGCTGTACTTCCCCTTTTCCTAACTTGACACCATTCAGATAATAATCTGCCTTTCTGTTCTAGCCACCAAAGTGGGTAACCTCACATTTATCCACACTAAACTTCATCTGCCCACTTCACCCAACCTGTCCAAGGCACCCTGCATTCTCAAGCATCCTCCTCACAGCTCACACTGCCACCCAGCTTTGTGTCATCTGAAAATTTGCTGATGTTACTTTAATCCCTTCATCTAAATCATTAATGTATATTGTAAATATCTGCGGTCCCAGCACCAAGCCTTGCGGTGCCCCACTAGTCACTGCCTGCCATTCTGCAAGGGACCCTTAAATCCCTACTCTTTGTTTCCTGTCTGCCAACCAATTTTCTATACAT
The DNA here is from genome assembly GCA_038087875.1 of Malacoraja senta. Classification (NCBI taxonomy): domain Eukaryota; kingdom Metazoa; phylum Chordata; class Chondrichthyes; order Rajiformes; family Rajidae; genus Malacoraja; species Malacoraja senta. The sequence continues at coordinate 5,527 of JAXLNO010003868.1, forward strand.
GTCAGCACACTTCCCCCAATACCATGTGCCCCAATTTTCCCCACTATACTCCTTTGCGGGGGCCTTATCAAATGCTTTCTGAAAGTCCAGGTACACTCTCAGTGAGAGATAGGGGAGAGAGGGGAGAAAGGTGGCGTGAGGTGGTGGGGTGATAGGTTGGGAGGGAGGGAGGGAGGGAGAGGGATGGGAAGCGGAGAGAGGAGGGGAGGCGTGGAGGGAGAAGGGGTTAGACGGAAAGGGGCGAGGGGGGAGAGGGGGATGGGGGAGGAGAGTGGGGAGGGGGAGGGGAAGGAGAGAGGTAAGAGAATGGAGGGGAGAGAGGGAGAGCAGAGTGGGAGGGAGAGATGGCAGAGAGTAGATGGGAGGGGGAGAGGGAGGGGAGAGAGGGTGAAGGGAGAGGGGGGAGAGGGGGGCGGGGAAGAGGAGCAGGGCTCTCGCTTAACATTTTTCCCCTCTGTTGCCAGCCGGGCAACCTTGGCAGCTTTTTAGGTTGCCAAATGACAGTTTAGGTGGTCATTTAAGATGGCTTGCAAGACGCATGCGATAATATGCTCGGACGAAGTGCGTAGTTACCAGTCGGAATTATACTCAGTGAAGCATTCACATATTATTTCTGCTTTCAAATAAAGTCACAAACTAAACATATTCACCTAATCAAGACATGATATATCCCACAATGACATGCAGCAAAATTATAAGACAGTATCTCAACTCTTTTTAAACATTTGCAATGAATGCAATTTCTATTAGTTCTTTCCACTTCCAAACAAAAATGTGGTTGGATTATTCAGCGTATGATCAACCTGTGGCAATAAATCCTGGACCATGGTAACATATATGCGTACGTTATAGTTGTGAATGTTGCTCATTAAATAACTACAGTACTGATACTCCATATTTAAGAGCATTGATTTGCCGTTAAAATGAATTCTGTAATAACGTAGTCAACGGCAAGCAGTGACAATCGAACACTGCGGTTTCAATGTTTCACGTGTTCACAATTTAATTAATCCATCTTTATGGATTAAAACAAAAAAAAATAATAACATTGGGAATTTAAAACACATTTGATTGCATTCCATTATCAAACATAGTCAATGTTCGCTTCTGAAGACATTTCCAGCACAAATAGGGTCAGGGAAGGGGGGTGTGTGTGAATCAGTGCGGCGGTGGATAGAGGCGGGGTGGGGGGTTAGAAGGCAGTCGGTGCAGAATGGATGGAATGAGGCAGGTGAATTAGTACGTGTTGGTTGGAGTAGGTAAAATTGTGAGGGGAGAGCATGGGGGATGTCAGTGGTGTTGAATGGGGGGGTTCACTACGGATGGATGGGGGTAGACAAAAGTGCTGGATGAAAACTCAGCGGGGTGAGGCAGGTATCTATGGAGCGAAGGAAATCGGCAAGGTTCCGGGTCGAGACCCTTCTTCAGACTGTTCCCCCATTCTTCTTGAATGGGAGGATGAGTACAGGATGGATGGGGGGGGGGGAGATCAGCGCAGGATGAATGGGGGGGTGTCAGTACAGTGTGGATCGGAGGGACTGTGCAGGATGAATGGGGGACCTCTACAGGATGAATGAGGAAGGGGGGGAAGGTGCAGGGTAAGAATGGAGGGTTGGTCAGTACGGGATGAATGCGTGGATTAGTACAGGTTGGATGGGGGAGTCAGTACAGGATGGATGGGGGATCAGTACAGGATGGATGGAGGAGAAGTGCAGGATGGATGGGAAAGAGGTAAGTACAGGGTGAATTGGGGGGACCAGTGTAGGATGGATGGGGGGGGGGTGTGGGGTTGGGCAGAGGAGAACCAATGCGAGTTGGATAGCGTGATCAGCGCAGGGATGAATAGATGGGGGGGGTAGATGGGGAGAGGAGCACAGGGGATGTCGGTGAGGACTGAATATACGCGGGAATGGGGATCAGTGCGGGATGGAGAGGAGGGGTCCCAGGATAAGGGGGTGGAGGGGGCGTACAAGAGAGTGAGAGAGGAGGGGGGGCGAGGTGGGGGAGGAAGGAAGGTCAGCGCTCCTCGGAAAACATCGCCCCCCGCTGCCTTGGCCGTTGGGAACTCCTCGCCACCGCCTCCCTTCTCCGCCAGCCAACAGCAAGGTGCGGGGGCCGAGCGGTGCAAGCTCAGAGATCCTGTAGCTGCTTCAGACGGGGTCGGAGAAGGGCCACCGAACGAGCGGCTAGCAGCGGCAGCGACTCCACAGCGGTTATCGCCGTTAGCGGGTTTACAAGCAGCGGGCGGGGGGCGGGAGGAGGAGGAGATGGAGCCGTTATCGCGGTCGCTGCTGCCGCTGTGCGAACCCCGTCATTCGGCTCCGACCCTTTCCTCACCCCCGCACCTAGTATCTTTGCCCCCGCACAGCCGCCGCCGACACGAAACGTCGCGTTCCTATTCTCGCAGAGATGCTGCTGACCCGCGGAGTTACTTCCAGTTTTTTGTGTCTATTTTCGGTACAAACCAGCATCTGCTTGCCAAGCCGGCGCAAAATGACTCTGTGTTTAGGTTGCCCGTCGGCGCTTTGAGTGGTCAGTGGCACCCCGGGCAACCGCTAATTTCGAGTCCTGAGGAGGAGGAGGGGGAGGGGGGGAGGGGGGAGAGTGGGAGAGGAGGGAGGGGAAGTGGGAAGGGGAGAGGGAGGGGAGGAGATGGAGGAGGAAGGGAGGGGTTCCGGTGGAGGTGGAGAGATGCAGTGGGGGACATCACGAGGGACGGGGCTTGATGGAGGGGCCAGACGGGACCATTGAGGTGGGCGAGGGATGTGAGAAAAGGAGGAGGAGGGAGAGGGGGACTGTGCGAAAGGGGAGTCGGGGAGAGGCCAGGTCGCGGGAGGAGGGGTGGTTGGGGGGAGGGGTGGTTGAGGGAGGGGGGAGAAAATGGTTGAGGGGGAGAAATGGTTGAGGTGGATAACCGCTGGAAGTAAACTGTCTGAAGAAGGGTCTCGACCCGAAACGTCCACCTGTTCCTTCGCTCCATTGATGCTGCCTTCACCCGCTGAGTTTCTCCAGCATATTTATCTACCTTCTGAATCTGGGGGGAGTGCGTTTTCACACTTCTACATCATTATCCTGATGGGAGAGGGGAGAAGGGAGAGGGCAAATGACAAATGGTGCCCAGGTAGACCCATTGTCGGCGAGGGTAGGTGTGAGCTGAAGACTGGTGTATGAGAGGCAGGTGCAGTGACGGGATTAGAATGAAGCCGGAGGGAGGTCTGGGTCCATCCTGATCCCGGGCTGTGAACGGAGGTGCGGGCGGCGGGTTCCACTGCCCAACAGGAGCAAGTCAGTTACACCCGAGGCATCGTCAGCGCCGGCCCTGTCCCTTCCTCACAGAGTCATAGAGTCACACTGCACGGACACAGGCCTTTCGGCCCATCTTGCCCGTGCCGACCAAGATGCCCATCAGCACAAATCCCACCAGCCCATGTCCCTCTATCCTTTCCCATCCACGAACCTGTCCAAACGGCGTTTAAATGCGGTTATAGATCTGACCTCATCTACCTCCTCTAATAGTTTGTTTCATATACCCACCTCCTTCGATGTGAAAAGTTACCTCTCGTATATCTAGTAAATCTTTCTCCTCTTAACTTAAACATAAATCCTGTGGTTCTTGATTCCCCTAAATGTCTGGGTAAAAAGACTCTGTGCATCATCCCATCTAATTCCCTCATGATCGTATACACCTCTATCAGATTACCCCGCTGCCTCCTGCGCTCCAAGGAATAAAGTCCTACCCTGCCCAACTTCTCCCTTTCGCTCGTGACCTCGAGTCCTGGCAACATCCACGTAAATCTTTCCTGCTCTCTTTCCAGCTATCTGTTCTGCCTTCGACTGCCGCAAGCCCTATTCAGGGCTGTTTAATATCTAACTGATCCCTCCCTCGTGTGAGATTAGTTGGAAGTGGCCAGGACATCTTCACATTGAACACTAGCAGCCAAATAACATTCATTCCCCGAGACGGCAGCGTGTGCTGTAGACACTCGTGATACTGCAGGGGTTCAGCAGTTGCGCGAAAGGGAAGGCGTTTTGAACCAGGAAGTGGAGAAGTTAAAATGGCTGCGAAAGACCAGGTCGAGAGTTTATCCGAGGAGGCAATTTGTCCCATCTGCCTGGATTTCTTCACCGATCCGGTTATACTGGAGTGTGGGCACAACTTCTGCCGCTCCTGTATCACACAGAGTTGGGACAGGGAGGGGAGAAACTCCTGCCCGGAATGTAGAGAGGAGTTTACAGACCGCACCCTCAGGGTGAATCGGGCCTTGGCGAGAATGTCTGAGAAAGCTCGAACACTGAGCCTGAATCGGACAGAGAAGGAAAGTAAACTTCAGTGCGAGGAACATCAGGAAGAACTGAAGCTGTTTTGTGAAACGGACAAGAAGCTGATCTGTGTGATTTGTCGAGATGCACGGGAACACAGAGATCACCGCTTCATGCCGGTTAAAGAAGCTGTTCAAATATACAAGGTAAATGCAAACTGATTTTAATCACATCATTTTAATTCCTTCTTTATTGATCAACAATTTAATTCTCTGATTTTCAAACACAATCCCAGGATCAGGTGAAATCTTCCTTCGAATCTCTCACAAAAAAGGAAACAGAGATCCAGCAAATGGAGCAGCAACAGAAACAGAAGATTTCTGGAGTTATGGTGAGGCATTCCAATTTTGATTTCCTGATCTTGTGTAGATTTGATCGCTGTGATGCATGTAATAATAGGGCAGCGCAGTGACACATGTAGTGCTGCTGTCTCCTAGTTCTGGTGAACGTTTCGACAAACTATTGAATTGCCAACGTAAATAAAAAATGCACAGGGCAAATATCACGGTCAAAGTCGTGATGAAACACAAACAGTGACATTATATGTTGATCTTCACCTTTCATTTCACAGGAACAGTCACACTCCCATCAGTCCAAGATCACATCCCAGTTTGCTGAACTGCACCAGATTCTCACTGAGAAAGAGCAGCGCGCACTGGCAGATGTCCGAGAGGAAGAGAAGGAGATTCTAAATACAATGGAGAAAAATCTTAAAAAGATTAAAGACAATTTAAGTTCCATTCAGGAGGAACTCTTAAAGTTGCAGCAACAGATGGATCAAAAAGACAGTCTGGTGTTTCTGAAGGTGAGAGGTTACACAACAGTTTGGTGAAGTGAAAGTGCACAGTCACAAAATTGTGGTGACATTTCTGAAATAAATGCTGCATTTGCCAGTAATTCAGAACTGGGTAAATGCTCCGTCTGTTCCAGAGCTGTGCTGCTGTTGTTCCCAAACTAAATTGTCTCCTGCATAACCTGTGGGATCTCTGCACTGCCTGCAGTCTCCTTGGGATGAGTTACTCTAATCTTGTCACAGAGTTTGTGGCTGTTTGATATTTCCCCTAAAAGATGGAAAATCTCCAGGAAAGAAAAGATCACGTGGAAAGTTTGTCGTATGTTCCTCTTTAGTGGGAAATAATTTTGTGGTGTTAAACCGATGCGTTGAAGGCAGCTTAATGATCGTGCTCACGGATACACTTAATCAACCCCTGTGATTTATCCACCTTAACATGCCTTATGGTCGCCAGCACTTAATGGGGCCTATCATGTCCTAAATTATCCTTTTGCTTTTAAAGGGACCTATTCTCCCCCTAGTTATTATTTTGCTATTAATACACTTGTAGAATCTCTCCGGCAATATCCAATCTCTGTCTCTATGACGACAATAGATGTTGGGCAATGGAATATTTCTGGGGCTTGTTGTGATTTGTGTGAAACTCCTGCTGTCGGGATGTGGATGTCCCGTCTCAGTCTACTCAGATTTGTGTTTTATTTCTTGCAGGAGGAAGCTGGTCGGAAGAGGAGGTAAGACATGCTCTTGACTGAAACACTGCAAGTTTGTGTAGAACAGCTCAAAAACATTGTTGAGGCTCAGTTTATAACCAGCTGCTAAATATTTGCAGGGTTAGTGATGAAGAAAAAACACTCTCAGTGACAGACGCTGCCTTGCCGATTGAAAAATTTGATCACCACTTTTTAATGAACACGCTGTGGAGAGAAACATCTGCCATTAAGCGAGGTAAAACCTGTCGAGTTTCCTCTCTTCTTGTTTATAACGCATTTTAGTAACACACATGCAAACATTGCCAAGAGAAATTGTATTCCCCTCTAATATCTCCTATGGCAGCTATCTCTCCTGTGAACTTTAGAAAACTGCATCTTCCATTCCTCAGTCCGTTGGCCCAGTTCATGAGGATCAGTTTTATCTTAGACAACCTTCTTCACTCTCCACAATGTCTCATGAATTTTAATCTCATCCACAAACCTGCTAACCATGCCACCCACATACCCATCATTCATCTAATCATTTATATAAATAGGGACCAACAATGGAGTCAGCATTGAGCATTGTGGTACATCACTTGCGACAGGCCTCCAGTCTGAAAAACAACTCTCTACCTCTGCCCTCTGTCTCCCACTTTCAGGCCACATTTTGACCTATTGCCTAACTACCCTAGATTCCATATGATCAAACCTTCCAGATCAGCCAACCATAGAAGTTGCTGCTCTCAAATAGCCAATCTTACCTCCCACATTCACATACAAGCCATAAAGAATATAACATAAACATCTGAAATGTTCTTCCCCAGGGGGTAGTGATTGGTCAGATTGTTGGCAACAGGCAAAGTGGAAACGGATGGATGTTTGAAGGATGGAGAAATTGGAAGTTATGGAGAACTTGCATAGAACAGGAATTGATGCCATCTTAGATCAGTCATGATGACATTGAATGTCGGAGCCGGCCTGAGGAGTCGAGCCTACTCCTCCTGCTATTTTCTTGTGCTCTTTTGTTTTTTTAATACCTACGGAATGATAAATTTTACACAGCTGGAATGTGGCAAAGATTGACAATACTTGTCCGTGGAACAATGATTTTGCTGTGCGGGGTGAGATTGAGTAGACTAGGCCTGTATACTCGAGAGATCGGGTGTATTGGAGGAGATCTCAGCGACACACAAAGTTCTTACAGGGCTCAGTGGGCTGGATGCAGGGAGGATCTTTCCCCTGTCATAGAAACATAGAAAATAGGTGCAGGAGTAGGCCATTCGGCCCTTCGAGCCAGCACCGCCATTCATTATGATTATGGTTGTTCATCCAAAATCAGTACCCCGTTCCGGCTTTTTCCGCATATCCCTTAATTCCCTTAGCCCTAAGAGCAAAATCTAACTCTCTTTTGAAAACATCCAGCGAATTGGCCTCCACTGCCTTCTGTGGCAGAGAATTCCACAGATTCACAACGCACTGGCTGAAAATGTTTTTCCTCATCTCAGTCTTAAATGGCCTATTCCTTATTCTTAAACCGTGACCCCTGGTTCTGGACTCCCCCAACATCGGAACCATTATTCCTGCATCTACCCTGTCCAATCCTCTAAGAATTGGTTATGTTTCTATGAGATCCTCTCTCATCCTCTAAATTCCAGCGAATAGAAGCTCAGTGGACCCTTTCTTTCATATGTCAGCCCCACCATCCTAGGAATTAACCTGGTGAACATACGCTGCACTCCCTCAGTAGCAATAATGTCCTTCCTCAAATTAGGAGACCAAAATTGCACACAATACTCGATGTGTTGTCTCACCAGTACAACTGCAGTAGGACCTCCTTGCTCCTAAACTCAAATCCTCTTGCAAGAAGGCCAACATGTCATTGGTTTTCTTCACTGCCTGCTGTACCTGCATGCTGACTATCAGTGACTGATGTACAAGCACACCCAGATCTCGTTGTACTTTCCCTTCCCCTAATCTGACCTCATTCAGATAATAATCTGTTCTTGCCATCAAAGTGGATATCCTCACATTTATCCACATTAAACTGCATCTGTCATGCTTCTGCCCATTCACCCAACCTATCTAAGTCACTCTGCAGCTTCATAGCATCCTCTTCGCAGCTCACACTGCCACCATAGCTTTGTGTCATCTGCAAACTTAGAGATGTCACATTTAATTCCCCCGTCTAAATCGTTAATATATATTGTAAACAACTGGGGTCCCAGCACCGAGCCTTGCGGTACCCCAGTAGTCACTGCCTGCCATTCTGAAAAGGATCCGTTAATTCCGACTCTTTGTTTCCTGTCTGCCAACCAATTCTCTAGCCATGTCAATACCCTACCCCCAATACCGTGTGCTCTAATTTTGCACACTAATCTCTTGTGTGGGACCTTATCAAAGGCCTTTTGAAATTCCAGTTACACCACATCCACTGGCTCTCCCATATCCATTCTACTTATTACATCCTCAAAAAATTCCAGAACATTAGTCAAGCATGATTTACCCTTCATAAATCCATGCTGACTTTGACCGATCCTGTCACTGCTTTCCAAATGCGCTGCTATAACATCTTTAATAATCGACTCCAGCATCTTCCCCACTAGCGATGTAAGGCTAACTGGTCTATAATTCCCTGTTTTCTCTCTCCCACCTTTCTTAAAAAGTGGAGTTACATTGGCTACCCTCCTGTCCACAGGAACTGATCCAGAGTCGAGAGAACATTGGAAAATGATCACCAATGCATCCATGATTTCTACTCTGGGATGCAGACCATCAGGCCCTGGGGATTTATCTGATTTCAGTCCCGACAGTTTACCCAACACCCTTTTCTGACTAATGTAGATTCCCACTAGATCCTCGGTCCCCGAGTATTTCCGGGAGATTGTTTGTGGCTACCTTAGTGAAGACAGAACCAAAGAACTCGTTTAACTGTTCTGCTATTTCCTTGTTTCCCATTACAAATTCACCTGACTGACTGTAAGGGACCTACATTCGTCTTCACTAATCTTTTCCTTTTTACATACCTAAAGAAACTTTTACAGTCAGTTTTATATTTCTTTCATGCTCTTTTTCCCCTTTCTTAATTAACCTATTTCTCCTCCTCTGTTGAGTTCTGAATTTCTCCCAGTTCTCTGGTTTTCCGCTTCTTCTAGCCTCTTCTATGGATTTAACACTATTTTTCCTCGTCATCCATCTTCCCAGTTTTATTTTTTCGCCAGAAAATGAAAACAATGTCTGGAGTTCATCCATGCAGTCATTAAATCTTTGCCATTGCATCTCCACTGTCAACCCCTTAAGTATATTTTGCCAGTCTATCCTAGCCAATTCCCATCTCATACCTTCAAAGTATCCTTTATTTAAGTTCAGGACACTAGTCTCTGAATTAACCGTGTCACTCTCCATCCTAATGCAGAATTCCACCTTATTATGGTCATTGTTGTCCAAGGGGACATCATGTCCCATCATGTCTGTGTTCACCTTTTTCCCAGCTATACTAATCGATTTGCCCACATTACATCGGTATTCTTCTACACCTCACCTATTTAAGTGCCTCAAATATAGTGATGAAACATAGAAACATAGAAAATAGGTGCAGGAGTAGGCCATTAGGCCCTTCGAGCCTGCACCGCCATTCAATATGATCATGGCTGATCATCCAACTCAGTATCCTGGACCTGCCTTCTCTCCATACCCCCTGATCCCTTTAGCCACAAGGGCCACATCTAACTCCCTCTTTAATATAGCCAATGAACTGGCCTCAACTACCTTCTGTGGCAGAGAATTCCAGAGATTCACCACTCTCTGTGTGAAAAATGTTTTTCTCATCTCGGTCCTAAAAGATTTCCCCTTATCCTTAAACTGAGACCCCTTGTCCTGGACTTCCCCAACATCGGGAACAATCTTCCTGCATCTAGCCTGTCCAACCCCTTAAGAATTTTGTAAGTTTCTATAAGATCCCCCCTCAATCTTCTAAATTCCCGCGAGTACAAGCCGATTCTATCCAGTCTTTCTTCATATGAAAGTCCTGTCATCCCAGGAATCAGTCTGGTGAACCTTCTCTGTACTCCCTCTATGGCAAGAATGTATTTCCTCAGATTTGGAGACCAAAACTGTACGCAATACTCCAGGTGTGGTCTCACCAAGACCCTGTACAACTGCAGTAGAACCTCGCTGCTCCTATACTCAAATCCTTTCGCTACGAATGCTAACATACCATTCGCTTTCTTCACTGCCTGCTGCACCTGCATGCCTACTTTCAATGACTGGTGTACCATGACACCCAGGTCTCATTGCATCTCCCACTAGTCACTGCCTGCCATTCTGAAAATAACCCTACTCCTACTCTTTGCTTCCTGTTTGCCAGCCAGTTCTCTATCCACATCAATACTGAACCCCCAATACCGTGTGCTTTAAGTTTGTATACTAATCTCTTATGTGGGACCTTGTCGAATGCCTTCTGAAAGTCCAGATATAACACATCCACTGGTTCTCACTTATCCACTCTACTAGTTACATCCTCGAAAAATTTTATAAGATTCGTCAGACATGATTTACCTTTCGTAAATCCATGCTGACTTTGTCCAATGATTTCACCACTGAAATCTCACTTCACCACCTCCACTGTAGCATGTTCCAGATATCACCCACTCTCAGTGTAAAGAAAAGCCAAATCTCAGTTATACTTTAAAATTCCTTGCTTTAAAGATAAACCTGCACTCTCCTGATCTGATATTCCTGCATGCGAATCAGGTTTTGATAATCTACCCGATATCCTGCTGCACATTTTGACAACCTTCCCCGCTATCCACAAATTTTGCGTCCTCCACATACTTACTAATCACACCTCCTACATTCACATCCAAGCCATGAAAATATAACATAAACAGCAAAGGATGCAGCACCGATCTCTGCTGCACTCCACCAGTCACAGACCTCCAAGCAGAAAAATCATACTTCCACCGCTACCTTCTACCTCCAACCACCAAGCCAATCTTGGATCCATTTCACCAGCTCACCTTCGATCCCACCTGCCTTCACTTTCTGGACCAACCTTACATGCGGAACATTGTCAAGTCCCTCAGTGAATTGATATATTGGTTCACAATGAGATCAGTGTGTTCTTAGTTGTACACACCCATCAAATCCACCTGTGAATCCCCTCTCTTTCAGCGACCCTACAACCACAAGTCCCCACACATTCTGTCTAACACCCAATCATTCAACCTCTGCTTCCTTCCAAGATCCAAGCCACCCCTCCCTCTCTCTCACCCTCCACTCAAAGAAACAGGGGCAGGTCATCTGGCCCCTCATGTCTCCCCCCATTCACTATGATCATGGTGACTCCACCCCACACCTCTACCTCCTCTTTAACAACCTCAAATTACCATTGGGGGTCCTTGTTCATCACTCAATGAAAGGAAGCATGCAGGTACAGCAGGCAATGAAGAAAGCGAATGGCATGTTGGCCTTTATAACAAGAGGAGTTGATTATAGGAGCAAAGAGGTCCTTCTGCAGTTGTATAGGGCCCTAGTGAGACCGCACCTGGAGTATTGTGTGCAGTTTTGGTCCCCTAATTTCAGGAAGGACATGCTTGCTATTGAGTGAGTGCAGCCTAGGTTCACAAGGTTAATTCCTGGGATGGCGCGATTGTCATATGCTGAGAGAATGGAGCGGCTGTGCTTGTCTATTATGGAGTTTAGAAGGATGAGCGGGCATCTTATTGAAAGATGTAAGATTATTAAGGGTTTGGACACGCTAGCGGCAGGAAACATGTTCCCGATGTTGGGGGAGTCCAGAACCAGGGGCCACAGTTTAAGAATAAGAGGTAAGCCATTTAGAACGGAGATGAGGAAACACTTTTTCTCACAGATAGTGTGAGTCTGTGGAAATCTCTGCATCAGTGGGCGGTGGAGGCCGGTTCTCTGGATGCTTACAAGAGAGAGTTAGATAGGGCTTTTAAATATAGCGGAGTCAGGGGATATATTGAGAAGGCAGGAACGGGCTACTGAACGTGGATGATCAGCCATGATCACATTGAATGGCGTTGCTGTTTCGAAGGGCCGAATGGCCTACTCCTGCACCTATTGTCTATTGTCACTCACCTCAATATCCTCTTGCTCCGATTTGCCTCCATATGTGAATAGCCCGCCTCATTCCTCCATCCCCACCGCAATCTCGCTATCCTCCTCACTCTCCGCACTCACTGGTCCTCCCTGTCCACCCTCCCTCGCCTCACGAAATTCCCCTCTCCATCCCTGGATAAAATCTCCGGGAGAGATGTGTGTTGTCCACCCGATGTTGTTGTGGGTGAAACATAGATACATAGATACATAGAAAATAGGTGCAGGAGTAGGCCATTCGGCCCTTCGAGCCTGCACCGCCATTCAATACGATCATGGCTGATCATCCAACTCAGTATCCCGTACCTGCCTTCTCTCCATACCCCCTGATCCCTTTAGCCACAAGGGCCACATCTAATTCCTTCTTAAATATAGCCAATGAACTGGCCTCAACTACCCTCTGTGGCAGAGAGTTCCAGAGATTCACCACTCTCTGTGTGAAAAAGTTTTTCCTCATCTCGGTCCTAAAGGATTTCCCCCTTATCCTTAAGCTGTGACCCCTTGTCCTGGACTTCCCCAACATCGGGAACAATCTTCCTGCATCTAGCCTGTCCAACCCCATAAGAATATTGTACGTTTCTATAAGATCCCCTCTCAATCTCCTAAATTCTAGCGAGTATAAGCCAAGTCTATCCAGTCTTTCTTCATATGAAAGTCCTGACATCCCAGGAATCAGTCTGGTGAACCTTCTCTGCACTCCCTCTATGGCTATAATGTCCTTCCTCAGATTTGGAGACCAAAACTGTATGCAATACTCCAGGTGTGGTCTCACCAAGACCCTGTACAACTGCAGTAGAACCTCGCTGCTCCTATACTCAAATCCTCTTGCTATGAAGGCCAACATACCATTCGCTTTCTTCACTGCCTGCTGCACCTGCATGCCTACTTTCAATGACTGGTGTACCATGACACCCAGGTCTCGCTGCATCTCCCCATTTCCTAATCGGCCACCATTTAGATAATAGTCTGCCTTCCCGTTTTTGCTACCAAAGTGGATAACCTCACATTTATCCACATTATACGGGCAAGGTTTCAGTTGTCCGCCCGCCTGTGCCCGAGTCTCCCCCCGACCCCCGGGGACTGACTCTCTGATTCTCTGCTTCTCCCCCCAGTCTACGTCACCCTGGATGTGGAAACAGCGCATGCGCGGCTCGAGGTGTCTGAGGACCGGAAGAGGGTGAGAAATACCGGGACCGAGAGGAGTCTCCCTGACACCGGGAAGAGGTTTACAGACTGGTGGTGTGTGCTGGGATCGGAGGGATTCACATCGGGGAGACATTACTGGGAGGTGGAGGTGGCGGGGAGTCGGCGCTGGGGTCTGGGAGTCGCCGCAGAGTCTGTGGACAGGAAGGGACGGGTCGACCTGACCCCGGAGACTGGAGTCTGGTTCATCTGGCGGTTGGATGACGGGTTTGATGCAATCACCTCCCCTCCATCCCCTCTCCCCGCCCGTCCCATCCCCGGGAGGGTGGGAGTTTATCTCAGTTACGAGTCCGGGACAGTTTCATTTTACGACGCGGACACCAAGTCCCATCTCTACACCTTCACTGGGAATAAATTCACGGAGAAACTTTATCCTTTCTTCCGGCCTTGGGATGGAAACTGGCTGAGAATCTGCTCCGGTTCCGCTCCGGGTGTGTAAAAGGGTCGGGTCCCGGGACCGGCGTCAGGAGCGGGGCTCAGCCAGGGGCTGTGGGGCAGAAACCCGGTGGACAACAGGTCGGCGCTGAACGAACGGCTCCCATTTAATCCCCAAATTCCGCGTCGTGAAACAAACCCCAGTGAGTGAGCGCGGAAATAAAACCAGGGGGAATGTAAATGTGGGAAGAGTGAAATAAACAGCAACTGAAATCAGAGCTGTCTGTCTGTCTGTCTGTCTGTCGATCCGTTCATTTTAACGCGTTAACCGCGTCCGGCAACGGAACAGAAATTACTTTTGTGAAAATATAAAGATTGAAACAATCTCCCTTCCCGCGGGTTCAGCAGCAGCCGCGGGCGGCGGGTCCTGAGCTCCGTCTCCCCCGGGTCCTAAAGTCCGCCCACTCTGATATATATATATAGCGAGTTTGCAGCATTTGCTTTCCACACAACAGATTCGTTTTCTTCGGAACGGATCTTTGGAAGAATGGGGTCAAACCCAAGGAGGGAGGAAATTGGTGTAAACTTTGCTTTGACAGCCAATGAGTTGGGGGGGGGGAGGGGTGGTTGAGGGGGGGTGGGGGTGTCAAGAGGGAACGGGGTGGAGGGAGGTGGTCGGGCGACAGGAGGGACGTTGGCGGCCGGGAGGTAAACCAGTGAAGATAGAAACAAAATGCCGGAGTAACTCAGCGGGACAGGCAGCATCTCTGGAGAAAAGGTATAGATAATACTAGACTAAGTGGGACCCGTTGGGTCCCAGCATCGCCAGCATCGCACGGGAGGGCTGGTCATTCAACGCAATATTCCACCTCTCCACCAATTCCAATATTGCTGGCCAGTGGGAGGGGGGGGGGGGGTAGTATGCGCTAATGGGAATTATCACGTTTGCTCTGTTGCGCTAGTATGGGTGTTGTGGGCCGAATGGACTGGTTTCCAGAGGGCTAGTATGGACATTGTGGGCCAAATGGATTCTTGGGCAGGCAGCTCAGTCACTGAGGCCCTCTCCTATAACGTCTCTGCTGCCTTGGGTGGTGCAGGACAGGACACGAGCTTTGGTCCCCAGCTTTGGGACACTGTGTGAAGCTGTTGCAGTCTGTCCCAGCCTGGATGGAGTGGATTTGGAGAGGATGTTTCCACTAGTGGGAGAGTCTAGGACCAGTGCCCACAGCCTCAGAATTAAAAGATGCTCCTTTAGGAAGGAGATGAGCAGGAATTTCTTAAGTCAGAGTGTGGTGAACTGTGGAATTCATTGCCACAGACAGCTGTGGAGGCCAAGCCAATGGACATTTGTCAGGAGGAGATTCTTGATTGTTACGGGTTTCAGAGGTAATGGCGAGATGGCAGGAGAATGGGTTTGAGAGGGAAAGATAGATAGTCATAAAGTGATACAGTGTGGAAACAGGCCCTTGGCCTCAGCATGTCCCATCTACACTAGTCCCACCTGCCCACGTTTGATCCATATCCCTCCAAACCTGTCCTGTCCAAGTACCTGTCTAACTGTTTCTTAAACGTTGCAATAGTCCCAGCCTCAACTACCTCCTCTGGCAGCTTGTTCCATACACCCACCGCCCTTTGTGTGTAAAAGATACCTCTTGGATTCCTATTAAATCTTTTCCCCTTCACCTTCAACCCATGTCCTCTGGTCCTCGATTCCGCTACTCTGGACAAGAGACTCTGTGCATCTACCCGATCTATTCCACTCATGATTTTGTACACCTCCGTAAGATCTTCCCTCATCCTCCTGCGCTCCATGGAGTAGAGATCCAGCCTACTCAACCTTTCCCTATAGCTCACACCCTCTAGTCCTGGCAACATCCTCGTAAATCTTCTCTGTACCCTTTCTAGTTTGATGACATCTTTCCAATAACGTGGAGCTCAGAATTGAACACAATATTCTAAATGTGGCCTCACCAACTTCTTATACAACTGCAACATGACCGCCCAACTTCTATACTCAGCCTGACCCGCTGTGTTACTCCAGCACTCTGTGAAATGTCACAGAACAGGGCAAGATTAGCAAGTTTGCTGATGATACAAAAGTGAGTGGTTTTAGCAGATAGTGAAGATGGTTGTGAAAGATTGCAGCAGGATCTGGATTCATTGGCCAGGTGGACAGAGGAATGGTTGATGGCATTTAATACAGAGAATTGTGAGGAGTTGCATTTTGAGACGTCGAACAAGGGCAGGACCTACGCAGTGAACGGTAGGCCTCTGGGTAGTGTTGTGGAGCAGAGGGATCTAGGAGTGCAAGTGCATGGTTCCTTGAAGGTCGAGTCGCAGGTAGATAAGGTGGTCAACAAGGCTTTTGGCACTTCGCCTTCATCAGTCAGAGTATTGAGAAGTTGGAAGGTCATGTTGCAGTTGTATAAGACGTTGGTGAGACCACATTTAGAATATTGTGTTCAGCTCTGGGCACCATGTTTTAGGAAATATATTGTCAAGCTGGAAAGCGTGCTGAGAAACTTAATGAGGATGTTGCCAGGACTAGAGGGTTTGAGCAATAGGGAGAGGTTGAGTAGCCTGGGTCTCTATTCCATGGAGCACAGGATATCCTGTATGTTACTGGTTCCCATCGATGGAATGTATGACTTGTTTTCCCACGTAAATACACTGGTGAAATGAGCGTTAATTGCTTCGTCCTTCCCTTTTCCGTGAGTTGCAACTGTGTTGTTCACCATGACGTCCGCAACTCCCTTCTCTCCGTTACCCAAACGTTTTATATAAGACCAAAATTGCTTGACGTTTTCTTTCATTGCTGTGGTAAGATTGTTTGATACAAAGTCTTGTTCGGCTTTATTCACAGCTTTCCTTAATTCCTTCTGGCAATTTACAAAGGAATCCCAATCTTCTTTGTCTTGTGTCTTCTTTGCTTTATTGTATGCCCTCTGTTCCTCAAGTCTGAGTCTGTGGTGATGTCTGGTGAACCAGGGTAGGGTATTTGGTTTGGCTGCTGTATTTTTGGAATATGTCTCTCCATGATCTGCTTTATTTCGGTAACAACCGTGTCCCACTTCTCCTGAATAGAGAAGCATTCCCCATTGAGAGATAATGGTCCCGTAAAGCATCCAGGTCTGCATTGATCAGTTGTTTAAGAAGGAACTGAAAAATCGAAGGTGGACAAAAATGCTGGAGAAACTCAGCGAGTGAGGCACCATCTA
Source organism: Malacoraja senta (assembly GCA_038087875.1). Lineage (NCBI taxonomy): Eukaryota > Metazoa > Chordata > Chondrichthyes > Rajiformes > Rajidae > Malacoraja > Malacoraja senta. The sequence goes on from JAXLNO010003868.1 coordinate 22,248, forward strand.
TGGAGCGCAGGAAATAGGCAACGTTTCGGGCTGAAACCTTTTCTCCTTCGCTCCATAGATGCTGGCTCACCCGCTGAGTTTCTCCAGCATTTTTGTCTACCTGCATTGATCAGTTCCTCGTTTGGTTTCCGCCGTAGGTAGTATTTCCTTCTGGCCTTCTAGGTTGTCGTTTCCACTATATGCGGGGCACCGTAATCTTTTCTGTGTTCAGGACCCTGGCAGTTCATTCATCTCCCCCCTCCCCACCCACCCCTCCCGTCCCTCTGGTGCGGGGAGAAACTCAAGCGGACCAACATGTATCTGAAGGGTTTCGGCCCGAAACGTTACCTATTTCCTTCGCTCCATAGATGCTGCTGCACCCGCTGAGTTTCTCCAGCATTTTTATGTACCTTCGATTTTCCAGCATCTGCAGTTCCTTCTTTAACAACATGTATCTGTATCTGAATCTGTAAGCGGACCGTGTAGGGTCCATCGCGTGGGATACGGAACTAAGAGTGCGCACGTTTAAATAAAGCGAAGCGGGGACGCGGCGCTGTGGGCGCTGGCAACGTAGTGCGGACCCAATAGGGCGGACCGTGTACAGGAAACTACATGGCGGACCGTGTAGGGTGAACCAAGAGTGATGGGGGCAGCGCATCTCTCCCAGGTCCGCGCTCGATCTTCACTCTGCCGGGTCCGCGTTTGAGGTCCACTCTGCCGGGTCCGCGTTAGCGAGGAAAGACAGCGAACTTCTTCACCCAGAGAGAGAGTTGTGAATCTGTGGAATTCTCTGCCACAGAAGGCAGTGGAGGCCAATTCACTGGATGCTTTCAAGAGAGAGTTAGATAGAGTTAAAGATAGCGGAGTCATGGGATATGGGGAGAAGGCAGGAACGGGGTGCTGATTGGGGATGATCAGCCTTGATCACATTGAATTACGGTGCGGGCTTGAAGGGCCGAATGGCCTACTCCTGCACCTATGTTTCTATGTCTCCTTGCCCGTCCACCTTTGTTCCCCGAGGTTTTTTTAATATTATACAATTACTTGTATTCAAAAAATAAAATTAAACATACAGAATATTAACACAAACAAAGACTGCCTATGTACATACAACAAATTAATATAACGCCAACTTTATCAACAAGACACTCGACCTCCCGCGGCGACCAGCGTTCACGGACGGCCTCCAGAGTCCCCGTGGACACGCGGGCATGGACGTAGGCCCGGAAAAGGGGCAGGCAGCTGACCCCGGTGTGGCCATCGACTTCACGCTGCCTGGACCCGCAAATGGCCATCTTGGCCCAGGCCCAGGAGCAGACGGACAGGGAGATCCCCGCCTCCCTCCCGACCCCCCTCCCTCTGTACCGGGTGCCCAAATATCAGGAGTGTGGGGCTAACATGTATCCAACACTTGAGGAGCAGCCCCTTCAGACAGTCGAACAGGGGCTGCAACCTCTCACACTGCACGTAGACGTGGAACACGGTCTCTTCCTCGCCGCAGAAGTGGGAGCCTCCCACACCCGACCTCGAGGGCGCGGTGGGCCAGACCCCCGTTCCCTCTCCTCTCCTCCTGGTCTCGCTCCTGTTTTTGTTCAGTTTACAAATTGAACACACACGCAGTCGTCGGAATCTCATTGGCACTTTTATTGTCACAGGTGTGAAATGCTACACACTGTAATTATATTTTTGATTACAAACAGTCCAGTAGAATATTACCGTACCCCAGGTCAGCAAGTTTACATAAACAGTCTACTGATCCTGTAAACAAGAGGGGACATTTTCCAAAGTCCACACTCTAGTCATAGAGTGATAGATACAGTGTGGAAACAGGCCCTTCAGCACAACTTGCCCACACCAGCAACATGTCCCATCTACACTGGTCCCACCTGCCTGCATTTGGCCCATATCCCTCCAAACCTGTCCTATCCACGTACCTGTCCAAATGTTTCCTAAACGTTGCGATAGTATCTGCCTCATCTATCTCCTCTGGCAGCTCGTTCCATACACCCACCACGCTTTGCATGAAATAGTTACCTGCTCCGATTCCTATTAAATCTTCCCCCCCTCACCTTAAACCCATTAGACAATAGACAATAGGTGCAGGAGTAGGCCATTTGGCCGGTTCGAGCCAGCACTGCCATTCAATGTGTTCATGGCTGATCATCCACAATCAGTACCCCGTTCCTGCCTTCTCCCCATATCCCCTGACTCCGCTATCTTTAAGAGCTTTATCAAACTCTCTCTTGAAAGCATTTAGAGAACTTGCCTCCACTGCCTTCTGAGGCAGAGAATTCCACAGATTCACAACTCTCTGTGTGAAAAAGTTTTTCCTCATCTCCGCTCTAAATGGCTTACGCCTTATTCTTAAACTGTGGCCCCTGGTTCTGGACTACCCCAACATCTGGAACATGGTTCCTGCCTCTAGTGTGTGCTAGAGTCAGTTATTAAAGATGGGATAGCAGCACATTTGGACAGTGGTGAAATCATTGGACAAAGTCAGCATGGATTTACGAAAGGTAAATCATGTCTGACGAATCTTATAGAATTTTTTGAGGATGTAACTAGTAGAGTCGATAGCGGAGAACCAGTGGATGTGTTGTATCTGGACTTTCAGAAGGCTTTCGACAAGGTACCACATAAGAGATTAGGATACAAACTTAAAGCACACGGTATTGGGGGTTCAGTATTGATGTGGATAGAGAACTGGCTGGCAAACAGGAAGCAAAGAGTAGGAGTAAACGGGTCCTTTTCACAATGGCAGGCAGTGACTAGTGGGGTACCGCAAGGCTCAGTGCTGGGACCCCAGCTATTTACAATTTATATTAATGAACTGGATGAGGGAATTGAAGGCAACATCTCCAAGTTTGCAGATGACACTAAGCTGGGGGGCAGTGTTAGCTGTGAGGAGGATGCTAGGAGGCTGCAAGGTGACTTGGATAGGCTGGGAGAGTGGGCAAATGTTTGGCAGATGCAGTATAATGTGGATAAATGTGAGGTTATCCACTTTGGTGGCAAAAACGGGAAAGCAGACTATTATCTAAATGGTGGCCGATTAGGAAAAGGGGAGATGCAGCGAGACCTGGGTGTCATGGTACACCAGTCATTGAAAGTAGGCATGCAGGTGCAGCAGGCAGTGAAGAAAGCGAATGGTATGTTAGCTTTCATAGCAAAAGGATTTGAGTATAGGAGCAGGGGGGGGTTCTACTGCAGTTGTACAGGGTCTTGGTGAGACCACACCTGGAGTATTGCGTACAATTTTGGTCTCCGTATCTGAGGATGGACATTATAGCCATAGAGGGAGTGCAGAGAAGGTTCACCAGACTGATTCCTGGGATGTCAGGACTTTCATATGAAGAAAGACTGGATAGACTTGGCTTATACTCGCTAGAATTTAGGAGATTGAGAGGGGATCTTATAGAAACGTACAAAATTCTTATGGGATTGGACAGGCTAGATGCAGGAAGATTGTTCCCGATGTTGGGGAAGTCCAGGACAAGGGGTCACAGCTTAACGATAAGGGGGAAATCCTTTAAGACCGAGATGAGAAAAAACTTTTTCCCACAGAGAGTGGTGAATCTCTGGAACTCTCTGCCACAGAGGGTAGTTGAGGCCAGTTCATTGGCTATATTTAAGAGGGAGTTAGATGTGGCCCTTGTGGCTAAAGGGATCAGGGGGTATGGAGAGAAGGCAGGTACGGGATACTGAGTTGGATGATGAGCCATGATCATATTGAATGGCGGTGCAGGCTCGAAGGGCTGAATGGTCTACTCCTGCACCTATTTTCTATGTATCTATGTAAACCCTTAATAATCTTATGTTTCAATAAGATGCCCTCTCATCCTTCCAAATTCAAGTGTATACAAGCCCAGCCGCTCCATTTTATCAACATATGACAGTCCCGCCATCCCGGGAATTAACCTGGTGAACCTAGGCTGCACTCCCTCAAAAGCAAGAATGTCCTTCCTCAAATTTGGAGACCCAAACTGCACACAATACTCCAGGTGTGGTCTCACTAGGGCCCTGTACAACTGCAGAAGGATCTCTTTGCTCCTATCCTCAACTCCTCTTGTTGTGAAGGCCAACATGCCTTTGGCTTTCTTCACTGCCTGCTGTACCTGCATGCTTACATTCAGGAGGCTAGTCTTATGAGCCGTGCCTGTCCAGGATTCTTGCATTCCTAACTGGTGCCCATGATTCATTGATCCAACCCAGCCTCTTCCCCCTCTCAGGATTACATGACTCCCCAAAAAACAGCTGTCTGTACGGAGTTTGTACGTTCTGCCCGTGACCTGCGTTGGTTTTCCCCGAGATCTTCGGTTTCCTCCCGCAATCCAAAGATGTGTAGGTTTGTAGGTTAATTGGCTTGGTGTAAATGTAAAAATTGTCACCAGTGGGTGTTGGAGATAGTGTTAATGTGCGGGGATCACTGGTCGGCGCGGACCCGGTGGGCCAAAGGGCCTGTTTCCACGCTGTATCTGTAAACTAAGCTGAACTAAACAACACAGATTACAATCAAGCCGTCCACAGTGTACAGATACAGGATAAAGGGAGTAACATTTTTTAGTGCAAGATAAAGTCTAGTTACGTGCCATTAAAGATAGAACCAGGGTCTCTAAAGTAGATGGGAGGTCAGGACCGCTCTCTAGTTGGTGAGAGAACAGTTCAATTGCCTGATAACAGCCGGGAAGAAACTGTCCCTGAATCTGGAGGTGTGCGTTTTCACACTTCTGTGCCTCTTGCCCGATGGGAGAGGGGAGAAGAGGGAGTGACCGGGGGTGAGACTGGTCCTTGATTATGCTGCTGGCCTTGCCGAGGCAGTGTGAGGTGTAGATGCAGTCGATGGAAGGGAGGTTGGTTCGTGAGATGGTCTGGGCTGCTGGCCTTGCCGAGGCAGCGTGAGGTGTAGATGGGGTCGATGGAAGGGAGGTTGGTTTGTGTGTGTGATGGTCTGGGCTGCTGGTCTTGCCGAGGCAGCGTGAGGTGTAGATGGGGTCGATGGAAGGGAGGTTGGTTTGTGTGTGTGATGGTCTGGGCTGCGTCCACAACTCTGCAATTTCTTGCGATCTTGGACAGAGCTGTTCCCAAAACCGTGCTGTGATGCATCCCGGATAAAATGCTTTCCAGGGGGCACCCGTAGAAGTTGGGGAGAGTTGTTGGGAACATGCCGAACTTCCTAAGCCTTCTAAGGAAGTAGAGGCATTGGTTTGCTTTCTTGGTTGTTGCTTTGATGTGGATGGTGAGGGACAAGTTGCTGGTGATATTAACTTGTAAGAGGACACTCGATGCCCAGGCAACTAGGACTCACACAGCCTGGACAACTGGACAATGAACTTGGACTCACTCAGCCTGGACATGGACAATGAACTAGGACTCTTGCAACCTGGACAATTGGACAATGAAGTGGGAATCATGCAACTTGGACAACTGGACAATGAAGTGGGACTCATGCAACTTGGACAACTGGACAATTGAACAATGAAGTAGGACTCATGCAACCTGGACAATTGGTCAATGAACAGGACACGCAGCCTGGACAACTGACAATGCACTTGGACTCATGCAACCTGGACATGGACAACTGGACAATGAAGTAGGACTCAGGCAACATGGACAACTGGACGATGGACTCACGCAGCCTGGACAACTGGACAAATCTTCAGTGGGTTCCCTGAAGCCGAGACGTTGAAGAAGGGGAGGAGGCCCCCCTTGAACATACAATCGCGGAAGGAGTGGAGGTGAGAACCAGTGCTGTCATCACAGAACAGGACCTTGCCCTCGTTGTAGTCAAGGTATACACCGATCATCTGGATCTTCTCCTGGGTGGCTGGGTGGATGGAGATCCACGTGGAATTGGCGTCGTTGACCCTGAACACCTTCCGGTGGCACCCGATGGACCAGACCCCTCCCTCGGGGATCAGCGAGCTCCTGGCGCTCTTCTCCGCCTTGTTGGAGGCAACTCCCAGGTCCCATTCGGAGTTGCTGCCCACCTCCACCACCCAGTAGCACCTGCCAGAGGTGATCCCTTCCTCATCTCCGAGAGGTGACTTCCCCATCACTGAGAGGACGGGCTCCAACCCCCCTCTGTCTCCAGAAGTGATCGACTGCCCCATGACACAGCGCACGGTGACCAGGTCAGGGGATACCTGGAGCATCGGGTGGGCAGTGTCGGGGTCCAGGGTCACTGCAACTGGAAGAGTCAACAGAGGTGGCGTTCAGGTTAAGGACATAGAAACAGAGACAATAGGTGCAGGAGGAGGCTGGGACTATCACAACATTTCCAAGTCATTTAGACAGGTACATGGATGGGACAAGTTTAGATGGATCTGGGCCAAACGCGGGCAGGTAGTACTTAGTGTAGGTGGGGCATGTGGGTCAGCGTGAGACTAGTGTAGGGGGAGTACAGCGTAGGATCACCAGGTTAATTCCCGGGATGGCGGGACTGTCATATGCTGATAGAATGGAGCGGCTGGGCTTGTACACTCTGGAGTTTAGAAGGATGAGGGGGACCTTATTGAAACATACAAGGTTATTAAGGGTTTGGACACGCTAGAGGCAGGAAACATGTTCCTGATGTTGGGGGAGTCCAGAATCAGGGGCCACACAGTTTAAGAACAAGGGGTAAGCCATTTAGAACGGAGATGACGAAACACTTTTTTCACACAAAGAGTTGAGTTTTTCACACAAAGAGTTGTGATTCATAGCAAAAGGATTTGAGTATGGGAGCAGGGAGGTTCTACTGCAGTTGTACAGGGTCTTGGTGAGACCACACCTGGAGTATTGTGTACAGTTTTGGTATCCAAATCTGAGGAAGGATATTCTTGCCATAGAGGGAGTACAGAGAAGGTTCACCAGACTGATTCCTGGGATGTCAGGACTTTCATATGAAGAAAGACTGGATAGAATCGGCTTGTACTCGCTAGAATTTAGGAGATTGAGGGGGGATCTTATAGAAACTTACAAAGTTCTTAAGGGGTTGGACAGGTTAGATGCAGGAAGATTGTTCCCGATGTTGGGGAAGTCCAGGACAAGGGGTCACAGCTTAAGGATAGAGGGGAAATCCTTTAGGACCGAGATGAGAAAAACCTTTTTCACACAGTGAGTGGTGAATCTCTGGAACTCTCTGCCACAGAAGGTAGTTGAGGCCAGTTCATTGGCTATATTTAAGAGGGAGTTAGATGTGGCCCTTGTGGCTAAAGGGATCAGGGGGTATGGAGAGAAGGCAGGTATGGGATACTGAGTTGGGTGATCAACCATGATCATATTGAATGGCGGTGCAGGCTTGAAGGGCAGAATGGCCTACTCCTGCACCTATTTTCTATGTTTCTATGAGTCTGTGGAATTATTTGCCTCAGAGGGTGGTGGAGGCCGGTTCTCTGGATGCTTCCAAGAGAGAGTTAGATAGGGCTCTTAAAGATAGCGGAGTCAGGGGATATGGGGAGAAGGCAGAAACGGGGTACTGATTGGGGATGATCAGCCATGATCACATTGAATGGCGGTGCTGGCTCGAAGGGCCGAATGGCCTACTCTTGCACCTATTGTCTATTGACATGTGGGTCAGTGTGGGCAGGTTGTACTTCGTGTAGGTGGGGCATGTGTGTCAGTGTGGGCAGGTGGTATTAATGTAGTTAAGACATGTGGGTCAGCATGGGCAAGTTGGGCCGAAGGGCCTGTTTCTGTGCTGTATGACTCTATGAAAGTCACTAAAACAGTTGAGCAGAGACTCGGTGAGCAGAAGATCTTACCGGCAGCGTTTCTGATTCTGTCCATGCCTGAAAGGACAAGGAAGAAAGATTCATGTTAATGAATTCAATGTGATTACAATCTGTAAACACCTGTAGGCACGTAAGTCGTGTCTGTGACCATGAGGTCTAACAGCACCAATCCTGAAACTTACCAGCTGTGGGGAGAATCCGAATCCTTCCTGAAACACAAGAGACCAATTATTAGAGGATTGACACAAAGTGCTGGAATAACTCAGCGGGACAGGCAGCATCTGTGGAGAACATGGATAGGTGACGTTTCACAGAGTGCTGGAGTAACTCAGCGGGTCAGGCAGCATCTGTGGAGAACATGGATAGGTGACGTTTCACAGAGTGCTGGAGTAACTCAGCGGGTCAGGCAGCATCTGTGGAGAACATGGATAGGTGACATTTCACAGAGTGCTGGAGTAACTCAGCGGGTCAGGCAGCATCTGTGGAGAACATGGATAGGTGACGTTTCACAGAGTGCTGGAGTAACTCAGCGGGTCAGGCAGCATCTGTGGAGAACATGGATAGGTGACGTTTCACAGAGTGCTGGAGTAACTCAGCTGGTCAGGCAGCATCTGTGGAGAACATGGATAGGTGACGTTTCACAGAGTGCTGGAGTAACTCAGCGGGTCAGGCAGCATCTGTGGAGAACATTGATAGGTGACGTTTCACAGAGTGCTGGAGTAACTCAGCGGGTCAGGCAGCATCTCTGGAGACAAGGAATGGGTGACGTTTCGGGTCGAGACCCTTCTTCAGACCGGTTAGGGAGAAGGGAAACGAGAGAGAGAGACGGTGATGCGGAGAAATAAGGAACAATGAATGAAATATATGCAAAAAAGTGAGGATGATAAAGGAAAAAGGCCATTGTTAGCTGTTTGCTGGGTGATAACGAGAAGCTGGTGCGACTTGGGTGGGGGGGGGGATAGAGAGAGAGAGGGGGAATGCCGGGGCTATCTGAAGTTAGAGAAGTCAACTTTCATACCACTGGGGTGTAAGCTGCCCAAGCGAAATATGAGATGGGTTAGAGGGTCACTTGCTCACACATACAGAGAGACACACACACACAGAGACACACACACACACACACACACACACACACAGAGAGACACACACACACACAAACACAGAGACACACAAACACAGAGACACACACATGCACACAGAGACAGACTCACAGACACACACGCGCACACACACACACACACACACACTCAGAGGCAGACACACATACACACACGCACATACACACACAGGCAGAAACATACACACAACCACACACACGGAGGCAGACGCATACACACACACACACACACACACACACACACACACACACACACACACACACACACACACACACACACACACACACACACACACACACACACACACACACACACACACACACACACACACACACACACACACACACACACACACACACACACACACACACACACACGCGCGAGGGGAGAGGGGCAGAGAGAGACAAACCGTTCAGCATCTTACCCAGATCATCATGCAATGTATCTACCAAAACAAAGAGACAGATGTTACTCAGCGCCTCTCCCAGCTCCCCTCCCGTTTTTCACACAGAGAGTTGTGAGTCTGTGGAATTCTCTGCCTCAGAGGGCGGTGAAGGTCGGTTCTCTGGATACTTTCAAGAGAGAGTTAGATAGGGCTCTTAAAGATAGCGGAGTCAGGGGATATGGGGAGAAGGCAGGAACGGGGTACTGATTGGGGATGATCAGCCATGATCACATTGAATGGCGGTGCTGACTCAAAGGGCCGAATGGCCTACTCCTGCACCCATTGTCTATTTGTCTATAACCTAGTAACCTGGGACGGAGAAATCATGGGGCACCGTGGGGCACCGTGGCTAGCATGGAGTAGTTGGGCCGAAGGGCCTATTTCCCTGCCATATGACTAACCAAAATGGGACTAGCCTAGATGGGGAACCTTGAACGAGGGGTTGGGCCAAAGGGCCTGTTTCCCTGCTATATGACTCTAAATGGGACTAGCCTAGATGGGGCACTGGATAGCATGGAGTAGTTGGGCCGAAGGGCCTGTTTCCGTGGAAGGGAAGGATCAAATCTCGAGAGCTTCAGGGATAAATCCTGCGCTCTCTCCACAACAGGAAACAGAGGCCCTTTACCCGCAACATCGTGGAGTCATTCAATGCCCCCCCTCTCCACACCCCACCGCCCCCCCACACTCCCCCCCCCCAACCGCCCCCCCCCCAACCCCTCAACCTACCCAGTTCCTTCTTCAGAGCCTCTGTAAAAGATAGAAAGTAAAATTAATCGTGGGGCAGCGGTAGAGTTGCTGCCTTACAGCGAATGCAGCGCCAGAGACCCGGGTTCCATCCCCACTACGGGTGCTGTCTGTACGGAGTTTGCACGTTCTCCCCGTGACCTGCGTGGGTTTTTCCTGAGATCTTCGGTTTCCTCCCACACTCCAAAGACGTGCAGGTTTGTAGGTTAATTGCTTGGTGTAAATGTAAAAATTGTCCCTAGTGGGTGTAGGGTAGTGTTAGTGTGCGGGGATCGCTGGTCGGCACGGACCCGGTGGGCCGCAGGGCCTGTTTCCGCGCTGTATCTCTAAACTAAAACATGATTACAATCGAGCTATTTACAGTGTACAGATACATGATAAAGGAATAAGGTTTAGTGCCGTAGACAATAGGTGCAGGAGTAGGCCATTCGGCCCCTCGAGAACTATATTCTGCACTCTGTATCTTCCCCTTTGCTGTACCTATTGGACTTGAGTTTGACTTAATTATACTCATAGAGACACAAGGAACTGCAGATGCTAGTTTACCAAGAAATACACAGAGTGCTGGGAGTAACTCAGCGGGTCAGGCAGCATCTGTGGGGAACATGGATAGGTGACGTTTCACAGAGTGCTGGAGTAACTCAGCGGGTCAGGCAGCATCTGTGGAGAACATGGATAGGTGACGTTTCAGGTCAGGACCATTCTTCAGCATTAAACGTTGGACTGATACCACACACAGGGTCCTGAAGAACAAATTAAAATCAACAAGAGTTACTCACCTGCTTCATCTACAGATGCTGGTATTCTACATCACGGGGGAGGAGAGGAGAGAAACAGAGAGAGAGAGAGAGATAGTCACCATCACTGAGATCCCCAAACACCAACATTCCCAGATTCCCAGAGCTCCTGCGATCCACCCCTTCCCGTCCCGACATTCCGATTCTCTGGAACACTGGGACGTCACGGTGGTGCAGCGGTAGAGTTGCTGCCTCACAGCGCCAGGGAACCGGGTTGCATCCTGACTACAGGTGCTGCTTGTATGGAGTTCGTAGGTTCTCCCTGTGACCAACGTGTATTTCTCCGGGTGCTCCGGTTTCCTCCCACATCCCAAAGACTTGCAGGGTTGTAGATTAATTGGCTTCTGTTGATTGTCCCTAGTGTGTGGGATAGAACTGGTGGCATGAACTGGGTGGGCCGAAGGGCCTATTCCACGCTGTATCACCCGGGTTCCATCCCGACTACGGGTGCTGTCTGTACGGAGTTTGTACGTTCTCCCCGTGACCTGCGCGGGTTTTCCCCGAGATCTTGTTTCCTCCCACACTCCAAAGACAATAGACAATAGACAATAGGTGCAGGAGTAGGCCATTCGGCCCTTCGAGCCAGCACCGCCATTCAATGTGATCATGGCTGATCATCCCCAATCAGTGCCCCGTTACTGCCTTCTCCCCATATCCCCTGACTACGCTATCTTTAAGAGCACTATCTAGCTCTCTCTTGAAAGCATCCAGAGAACCTGCCTCCACCGCCCTCTGAGGCAGAGAATTCCACAGACTCACAACTCTCTGTGAGAAAAAGTGTTTCCTCGTCTCTATGCAGTTTGTAGGTTAATTGGCTTGGTGTAAATGTAAAAATTGTCCCTAGTGGGTGTAGGATAGTGTTAGTGTGCGGGGATCGCTGGCCGGCATGGACCCGGTGGGCGCTGTATCTCTAAACTAGCAGAAGCCTTTCACTGTACCTCGGTACACGTGACAATAATCTATAGTAAGCCAAGCCAAGCTGAACTAGGCTGCGGGTCAGGCAGCATCCGAGGAGTTTCGGGTCGGGACCCTGCCTAGCTGTGGGGGGTCTTGGCCAGCATGGGACCCTCCGCACTACAGGGGAATGTGTGAGGGGAGATTGAGCAAGGAGAGAAAGTGGCCTGGGAGGGGGCGGTGGTGGGTGGGGGGGGGAGAAGGAGGGTGGGGGATGGAGGAGGGAGTGGGTTGAGAGGGTAGTGGGAGAGTGAATGGAGAGGGAGGAGGGGGCGAGCGAGGCGGGACGCAGGAAGAAGCGCTCTGACCTTTCCCCTGATCCACCAGGGGAGGCGATGATGAGGCGCCGCCAAACTTACCGCTGCTCGTCGGCCTCTTCTCCAGATCTGCCAGAGCAAAGGGATAGCATCGCGTCAGTAGGGCCGAGTGGCCACGCACATTAAACGCGCGGACACTCGCCCCTCCCCTCCCCCCAACTCACCCCGAGATCAATGACTCACCAGCTCACTGAGGTCCCCAACCAGAGGAGGGGGGGGGATAGAACTGGGGGGGGGTTTAATCACAGTCCCGGCCCCTTTCCGCCCCTCCACGCCCCTCCCCCTCTACCTCCCCCCTCCCCTCCCGATCCCTTACACTCCCCACGGGCTGGACACTGACGCTGGTGAGTCCTGCACCCAGTCTCTGTGGTCGATGTATATGGACATTAAGCTTACTGGGATGGTGGGACATTGGATCGTGCAATAGACAACAGACAATAGGTGCAGGAGTAGGCTATACGGCCCTTCGAGCCAGCACCGCCATTCACTGTGATCATGGCTGATGATCCAACATACCATTCGCTTTCTTCACTGCTGCTGTACCTGCATGCTTACTTCAGTGACTGATGAACAAGGACCCCCAGATCCCGTTGTACTTCCCCTTTTCCCAACTTGACACCATTTAGATAATAATCTGCCTTCCTGTTTTTGCTACCAAAGTGGATAACCTCACATTTATCCGCATTAAACTTCATCTGCCATGCATCTGCCCACACCCCCAACCTGTCCAAGTAACCCTGCATCCTCATAGCATCCTCCTCACAGTTCACTCTGCCACCCAGCTTTGTGTTATCTGCAAATTTGCTAATGTTACTTTGAGTCCCTTCATCCAAATCATCAAATATCTGCCTTCCTGTTTTTGCCACCAAAGTGGACAACCTCAAATTGATCCATCCCCATGTCCGACGGTGAGCTCTGACCTGGTACGTGGAAGTCGGTGGAGACAGTCTGCTTGGTGTCCGCTCCGGTTATCAGACACTGGTAATCGCTGCCACTGTGGGCCGTCACCTCCACGATGCTCTTCACGCTGAAGAAACTCTTGGCGTTCTGCTCGCTCGTGGTTACGGGCTGCCGGGACACCTCCCCGCCCTGGCGCAGCCTCCACACCACCGTGGGCTGGGTACCAGCGCTGGAGTCACACACCAGACGCACCCCGCCCTCCGTGTACTCCAGCAGGTTGACGGAGGGGAGCTCGCCCAGACCTGTGGAGACAGCACCCATGGGTGGCCTGGGTCAGGCAGCGGGGGGAGGGGAATTCCAACGGGTGGCCTTGGTCATGCGGGGGAGGGGAGGGGAATTCCAATGGGTGCCCTGGGTCAGGCTGGGAAGGAGGAACCAACCTCCCATTGGCCAGTTGGAGAGAAAAACAGTACTCAAGAGAGAGAGAGAGAGAGAGAGAGAGAGAGAGGGGGGGGGCAGAGAGAGAGAGGGGGAGAGAGACAGAGAGAGAGATGGAGAGAGAGAGAGAGAGAGAGAGATGGGGAAGAGAGAGGGAGAGACAGACAGAGAGACAGAGAGAGGGAGAGAGAGAGAAACAAACAGAGAGAGACAGACAGAGACACAGAGAGAGAGAGAGAGAGGGAGAGAGAGAGTGAGAGAGAGAGAGAGAGAGTGAGTGAGAGTGAGAGAGAAAGAGAGAGAGAGAGAGAGAGAGAGAGAGAGAGAGAGAGAGAGAGAGAGAGAGAGAGAGAGAGAGAGAGGGGGCGGGAGAGAGAGAGAGAGAGGGGGGGAGGGGAGAGAGAGAGAGAGAGAGAGAGAGAGAGAGAGAGAGAGAGAGAGAGAGAGAGAGAGAGAGAGAGAGAGAGGAGAGGGAGAGAGAGAGAGAGAGAGAGAGAGAGAGAGAGAGAGAGAGGAGGGAGAGAGACAGAGACAGAGACAGAGAGAGACAGAGAGAGAATCTGGTCAGGCAGCTTCTGTGGAGAACATGATAGATGATGTTTCGCCCCTGGCCCCTCAGACTGAAAGGGGGCGAGAAAGGACGAGGACGGATCAGGCCCGCAATCAGATGACCTCAGGCTGGGCGCTGTCGTGTTTCTGCAGCGGGTCCAGTGTTACATTTCTTGGAGTTTAAAGTCTGAAGAAGGGTCCCGGCCCAAAACACCACCCTATCATGTTCTCCACAGATGCTGCCTGACCCGCTGAGTTACTCCAGCACTCTGTGAAACGTCACCTATCCATGTTCTCCACAGATGCTGCCTGACCCGCTGAGTTACTCCAGCACTCTGTGAAACGTCACCTATCCATGTTCTCTAGGGGCGCCGCATTGACGGCAGCCACTGCCTACAGCCTGTTTGTCTTTCAATCTTTTTATTATTTTAGTTAGTTTAAAGTCTGTTTTGGGGGAATCTTTGACTTTTCTATGTGGGGGAGGGGGGGCAGGGTAAGGGGGAAACTGTTTCCCAGTCGGTTCCTGGCGGGGACGTGACTATTTCTCCGAGTCGCGTCCTCGCCCCCTCCTCGTAACCTACACCTGGATCGGAGCAGCCTTTCCTGCCGGGGCCCGGGGACCGGACCAGAGTTACAACAGCAGCGGCGCAGCGCTCAATCACCGCGGAGCGGGCGATGCCGACCTGGATCGCCGCTTGGAGCTCCGGAGCGTTGGGTCGCTGCTCCAACATCGTGGAGCTGCGGTTCGGGAGAACTTCCAGCGCGGCCGGTGCTGAACAACATCGCGGAGTATTGGGGCCCTTTACCGAGGGCCGCCAGCGTTGAATCTCCGCCCAGCGTGGCCTGCGGACCTTGGGAGCCGCGGACTCCGGTAGGAGGTGGCCGACTCGGATGTCCAGGCCACTGAGGTCCCCCAGCCCCGACGTCGGATTTACATCACCCCGGCTAGAGGGCCTGAACATCGGGCCGCCCGTAGCGGCGACTGCGGTGGGCTCAGGGAGGCCCCGACCACGGGTGAACATTGGGGAACATTAGAGGAAGATGACTGACTTTGGTGCCTTCCCTCACAGTGGGAAACTTTGATTCTGCTGTGTGGGGATGTTTTTATGTGAACTCTATCTTGTGTTGTGTTCTTTATTTTTTATTGTATGGCTGTATGTGAACACACATTTCACTGTGCCAACTGGCACATGTGACAAATAAATGTATCTTGTATCTTCTATCTTGATCTTCTCCACAGATGCTGCCTGACCCGCTGAGTTACTCCAGCACTCTGTGAAACGTCACCTATCCATGTTCTCCACAGATGCTGCCTGACCCGCTGAGTTACTCCAGCACTCTGTGAAACGTCACCTATCCATGTTCCACACAGATGCTGCCTGACCCGCTGAGTTACTCCAGCACTCTGTGAAACGTCACCTATCCATGTTCTCCACAGATGCTGCCTGACCCGCTGAGTTACTCCAGCACTCTGTGAAACGTCACCTATCCATGTTCTCCACAGATGCAGCCTGACCCGCTGAGTTACTCCAGCATTCTGTGTCTATCTTCGATGTAAATCAGCATCTGCAGTTCCTTCCTCCACCACCAGAGAGCAGTTCTGATCTATTATCCCCCTCACTGGAGATCCACAGACTATCTGTATGTTTGATCAGACTTTACTGGACGTCACTGATCTTGCTCTATACGTTATTCACATTATTCCCTTCATACCGTATCTCTATACTGTGGACGGCTCGATTATAATCATGTACAACCTTTCTTCTGACTGGTTAGTACGCAGCAAGAAGCTTTTCACTGTACCTCAGTATTCATGATAAGAGGGGCCCAGTGTAAATTGGAGGAGCAGCACCTCATATTTCACCTGGTCACCTTACACCCCAGCGGTTTGAACATTGACTTCTCTAACTTCAGATAGCCCTTGCTTTCCCTCCTCTCTCCATCCCCTCCCCCTTCCCAGTTCTCCCACCAGTCTGACTGCCCCCTGATTACATTTTATCTCTGTATGCTTCGCTGCCAGCTTCCCGAGCTAACAACGATCTATTGGTTGGCAGACAGGAAACAAAGAGTAGGGATTAACGGGTCCCTTTCAGAATGGCAGGCTGTGACTAGTGGCGTATTGCAAGGCTCGGTGCTGGGACCGCAGCTATTACAATATACATCAATGATTTAGATGATGGGTTTCAAAGTAACATCAGCAAATTTGCAGATGACACAAAGCTGGGTGGCAGTGTGAACTGTGAGGAGGATGCTATGAGGATGCAGGGTGACTTGGGGGAGTGGGTAGATGCATGGCAGATGTAGTTTAATGTGGATAAATGTGAGGTTATCCACTTTGGTGGCAAAAACAGGAAGGCAGATTATTATCTAAATGGTGTCAAATTGGGAGAAGGGGAAGTACAACAGGATCTGGGGGGTCCTTGTTCATCAGTCACTTAAAGTAAGCATGCAGGTACAGCAGGCAGTGAAGAAAGCGAATGGCATGTTGGCCTTCATAACAAGAGGAGTTGAGTATAGGAGCCAAGAGGTCCTTCTGCAGTTGTACAGGGCCCTAGTGAGAACACACCTGGAGTATTGTGTGGAGTTTTGGTCCCCTAATTTGAGGAAGGACATTCTTGCTATTGAGGGAGTGAAACGTAGGTTTACAAGGTTAATTGGCGGGACTGTCATAAGTTGATAGAAAGGAACTGCTAGGCTTGTATACTCTGGAATTTAGAAGGATGGGAAATATCTTATAGAAACATATACAATTATTAAGGGATTGGACAGGCTAGATGCAGGAAAAATGTTTCGGATGTTGGGGGAGTCCAGAACCAGGGGCCACACAGTTTAAGAATAAGGGGTAGGCTGATATCTGAAGCGGCTGCTCTTCAGGTTTTGGTTGCATTTTAGTCCGACGATCCTGGTTTTTGGAGACAAGGCAGGGAGTGAGGAGAGCCAATCGGGCGGGTGGGACCTCGATGTCGGTTTGCTCCTGGGCCTGGCCAAGATGGCCATTCGCGGGTCCAGGCAGCGAGCGGTCGATGGTCACACCAGAGTCGGCTGCCTGCCCCACTTCCGGGCCTATGTCCCTGCTCCCGTGTCCCTGGAGAGGGAACACACACGCGGTGTCCACGGGGACTCTGGAGGCCGTCCGTGAACAATGGTCTCCGCGTGGGGTCGAGAGCATTATAAATAATGACTGTACCATTGTATTATAATGATTGCTTGATGTATTGTAACCTTTCATTGTACTTTTGATTCAAGATTAAAGTCAGTTTATTGTCATGTGTCCCTGATAGGACAATGACATTCTTGCTTTGCTTCAGCACAACAGAACATAGAAGGCATTGACTACAAAACAGATCAGTATGTCCATATACCATTCTATAAATATATACACACATGAATAAATAAACTGATTAAGTGCAAATAACAGATAATGGGTTATTAATGTTCAGAGTTGTCCGAGCCAAGTTTAATAGCCTGATGGCTGTGGGGAAGCAGCTATTCCTGAACCTGGTCGTTGCAGTCTTCAGGCTCCTGTACCTTCTACGTGAAGGTAGTAGGAAGATGAGTGTGTGGCCAGGATGGTGTGGGTCCTTGATGATGCTGCCAGCCTTTTTGAGGCAGCGACTGCGATAGATCCCCTCGATGGAAGGGAGGTCAGAGCCGATGATGGACTGGGCAGTGTTTACTACTTTTTGTAGTCTTTTCCTCTCCAGGGCGCTCAAGTTGCCGAACCAAGCCTCGATGCAACCGGTCAGCATGCTCTCTACTGTGCACCTGTAGAAGTTAGAGAGAGTCCTCCTTGACAAACCGACTCTCCGTAATCTTCTCAGGAAGTAGAGGCGCTGATGTGCTTTCTTAATAGTAGCATCAGTGTTCTGGGACCAGGAGAGATCTTCAGAGTAAAGTAGTGAAGTAAAAGTAAACTTTATTGTCAATTCAAATAATGCAACAAGTAGTTACACAGATGATTGAAATTGTGTTTCCCCATACTCCGATGTGGAAGTAATATTTATAACACAGACAGACAATATACCAATAAAGATAGACAATGGACATATACATTATATAAAATATTCACAGTGTGCCAGAGTGTAGTAAAAGTTTGAGGTATGTTATTAAGGTGCAGTAATAAAAGGTGCAATATAGAAAAGTGCAACTAGCATACTGCAGACATTGAGTTCAAGTTAATTTGACAGTCAGTTGGTCTTTGTTTGTGTAATGTTCATGGAATGTTCTTGAGTGTGTTGAGTAGTCTGATGGCCTGAGGGAAAAAGCTGTTTTGCTCCGCATGCTGCGGTAGCGCTTGCCGGATGGTAGGAGGGTGAACAGTTTGTGTGCTGGGTGGGTGGTGTCTTTGATGATATTGGTTGCTCTCTTGCGACAGCGAGATGGGTATAAGTCCTGGATTGCTGGTTGGGGTGATCTAGTGATCTTCTCCGCTGTCCTCACCACTCTCTGTAGGGCCTTCTGGTCAGCAGCAGAGCAACTGCCATACCAGACTGAGAGACTGCTGGTAAGAATGCTCTCAATGGCACCCCTGTAAAAAGTGGTGAGGGCAGAAGGGGGGAGGTCGGCTCTCCTCATTCGTCGAAGGAAGTGGAGGCGTTGCTGTGCTTTCTTGACTAGGGAGATGGTGTTGGTGGACCATGGCTGATCATCTGTGATGTGCACTCCCAGGAACTTGGTGCTTTTCACAGACTCCACTGCACTGCCATTTATGGTGAGTGGGGTGTGTGCTGTCTGTTTCTTCCTGAAGTCCACAGTTATTTCTTTTGTTTTATTGACATTGAGTTGAAGGTTATTGATGTCACACCAGTTGATGAGTTGTTGTACCTCCTCTCTGTAGGCTGAGTTGTCATCGTGGCAGATGAGGCCCACCACTGTTGTGTCATCTGCGAACTTGATGATGTGGTTCGAATTGTGTTTGGCACAACAGTCATGTGTGGGGTGCACGCCCAGGAATTTAAAGCTCTTGACCCTTTCAACCATCGAACCATTGAAATACACGGGTCTGTGGGTCCCCATCCTACTCCTTCCAAAGTCCACAATCGTTTCCTTGGTTTTGCTGGTGTTGAGGGCCAGGTTATTGTGCTGCCACCATATGGACTGTTGCTCGATCTCTTTTCTATACTCTGACTCATCCCCATCAGTGATACGTCCCACAACAGTGGTATCGTCAGCTACACAGTCATGAGTATAGAGTGAGTACAGCAGGGGGCTGAGCACGCAGCCTTGAGGTGCTCCCGTGCTGATTGTTATCGAGGCTGACACATTTCCACCAATACGAACAGACTGTGGTCTGAGAATGAGGAAGTCGAGGATCCAATTGCAGAGGGATGCGCAGATACCCAGTTCTGCGAGTTTGGTAACCAGCTTGGAGGGGATGATTATATTAAATGCCGAGCTGTAATCGATGAATAACAGCCTGACATATGAGTTTTTTGTTGTCCAAGTGGTCCAGAGCGGAGTGGAGGGCCAGCGAGATTGCATCCATCGTTGATCTGTTGTGGCGGTAAGCGAACTGCAGTGGGTCCAGGTTTTTGTCGAGGTAGGAGTTGATTTGCACCATGATCAACCTCTCAAAGCACTTCATCACCACAGGCGTTAGTGCCACAGGTCGATAGTCATTGAGGCACGTCACCTTACCCTTCTTGGGCACTGGTATGATTGGTGCCCTTTTGAAGGCAAGTGTGGCCCAGTGTAAATTGGAGGAGCAGCACCTCATATTTCACTTGGTCACCTTACACCCCAGCGGTATGAACATTGACTTCTCTAACTTCAGATAGTCCTTGTTTTCCCTCTCTCTCCATCCCCTTCCCCTTCCCAGTTCTCCCACCTGACTGCCCCCTAATTACATTGTATCTCTGTATGCTTCGCTGCCAGCTTCCCCGAGCTAACAACGATCTATTGGTTGGCAGACAGGAAGCAAAGAGTAGGGATTAACGGGTCCCTTTCAGAATGGCAGGCAGTGACTAGTGGGGTACAGCAAGGCTCGGTGCTGGGACCGCAGCTATTTACAATATACATCAATGATTTGGATGAAGGGATTCAAAGTAACATTAGCAAATTTGCAGCTGACACAAAGCTGGATGGCAGTGTGAACTGTGAGGAGGATGCTATGGGGATGCAGGGTGACTTGGACAGGTTGGGGGAGTGGGCAGATGCATGGCAGATGCAGTTTAATGTGGATAAATGTGAGGTTATCCACGTTGGTAGCAAAAACAGGAAGGCAGATTATTATCTAAATGATGCCAAGTTGGGAGAAGGGGAAGTACAACAGGATCTGGGGGGGTCCTTGTTCATCAGTTAATGAAAGTAAGCATGCAGGTACAGCAGGCAGTGAAGAAAGCATATGGCATGTTGGCCTTCATAACAAGAGGAGTTGAGTCTTAAATGACCTCCCCTTTATTCTAAGACTGTGGCCCCTGGTTCTGGGCTCGCCCCACATTGGGAACATTTTTCCTGCATCTAGCTTGTCCAGTCCTTTTATAATTTTATATGTTTCTATAAGACCCCCCTCATCCTTCTAAACTCCAGTGAGTACAAGCCTAGTCTTTTCAATCTTCCCTCATAAGACAGTCCCTCCATCCCAGGGATCAATCTCGTAAACCTATGCTGCACTGCCTCAATCACAAGGATGTCCTTCCTCAAATAAGGAGACCAAAACTGTACCCAATACTCAAGATGTGGTCTCACCAGAGCCCGGTACAACAGCAGAAGAACCTCTTTACTCCTATACTGAAATCCTCTTGTTATGAAGGTCCATATTCCATTAGATTTCTTCACTTCCTGCTGTACCTGTACGTCAACTTTCAGTGACCGGTGTACAAGGACACCCAGGTCTCGCTGTACCTCCCCTTACCTAACCTAACCCCATTGAGATAATAATCTGCCCCCTTGTTTTTGCCGCTGTACTTGAACCGGTTCACGGACTCGCCAGCTGCCTGTCACTTCTGCGGCGAGGAAGAGACCGTGTTCCATGTCTACATGCAGTGTGAGAGGATGCAGCCCCTGTTCGACTATCTGAAGGGGCTGCTCCTCAAGTGTTGGCTACATTTTAGCCCCACACTCCTGATATTTGGGCACCCGGTACAGAGGGGGGGGGGAGGGGAGGATCTCCCTGTCCGTTTGCTCCTCGGCCTGGGCCAAGATGGCCATTCGCGGGTCCAGGCAGCGGATAGTCGATGGCCACACCGGAGTCGGCTGCCTGCCCCTTTTCCGGGCCTACGTCCGTGCCCGCGTGTCCCTGGAGAGGGAACACACACGCGGTGTCCACGGGGACTCTGGAGGCCGTCCGTGAACGCTGGTCGCCGCGGGAGGTCGAGTGTCTTGTTGATAAAGTTGGCGTTATATTAATTTGTTGTTTGTACATAGGCAGTCTTTGATCGAGTTAATACTCTGTATGTTTAATTTTATTTTCCAAATAAAAGTAATTGTTGTAGAGGCATCAAAGGGGTGGAAGATTGCAACCTTTACGTGGTCCGCCCTGTTTCGACTAATGCACTCAACTCGACGTGCACAAACGGAAGATCAAATAGAACAAGTTGTCCAACAACTTTAGGCTGTGCACGCCACATGAAAGAAGAAGAAGGCATCAAATGCTGTGAATAAACGGGTTCCTTTATTCCGGCATTAAAGGGAGATATACACGTATGTTTAGTCCTCTAGGAGAGCGAGAGAGCGAGAGAGATAGTTAGTTAGTTATCTAGCTAGTTAGTTAGTTATCCCGAGGTTCATTATATATACCAGGACACACCACATATACCCTGTGACAACTCCTCCCTGACATTTCCCAGTCACGTGACCCTACTGCCGACTGCTGAGGGTCGGTGTAGCTGGTGGCCAAACCACTGGGTGGCGCCACAGTGTACAATAATAACATTAATTAAATTGCCCACCGTTCTTGCCCTGCCATCCTCATGTTGGGCCTCCAGATGCATCGACTGCGGGTCGACATGACGTGAGTCTTCACAGCCGAGGCCCCATAGTTGCGAGGCTTGATCAGAGCCGCCGTTGAGGCCTCACCACTCTCTACGCCTCTGTGGTGCCAAGCCGGGGCCCAGCCGAGGAAGAGGGTGACATTCCTCGATGTCGTGCTGGTTGGAAGGGCCAAATGGCCTACTCCTGCACCTATTTTTCTATGGTTCTGTTTCTATGGCACATTAAGGGCATTCAGCATCGATACATTACGCCGGAGACACAGACAGACAGCGATGATAATGAGAACCAGCATGACAGCCATCAGCACAGCGGCAGTGATCTTCCAACCGCTCCATGACCCTGCACAAGATAAAGTCAGACAGGTCATTAGTGATAGGAGCAGAATTAGGCCACTCGGCCTATCAAATCTACTCCGCCATTCAATCATGGCTGATCCATCTCTCCCTCCTAACCCCTAACACCCGCATACAGAATCTGTCGATCTCCACTTTAAAAGTGCCCAATGACTTGGCCTCCACCGCCGTGTGCGACAATGAACTCTACAGATTCACCTCCCTCTGACTAAATACATTCCTCATCTCAGCGGTGAACCCAGAGTTCGGAGCAAGAGATACAACGTGAAGACAGGCCATTTGGCCACCGAGTCCATGTCGACCACTGACCACCCCGTACATAAGCTCTAACCTACACACCAGGGAGTATTTACAGAAGCCAATGTCATGGTTAGACACCTCCTGAAACCGGAGCCAGTCTCAGTCCCACTCCCTCATCTGACCCACTCATCTCTGGGCTCGACGTCGCAGTGCAGGTTTGCAGTGACTGCGTGGCTGCTGCAGCAATCTTCTGTGATGCAGGTGTAGGTGTAGGTGCAGTTGTGCTGCCCCTGGTCCGTCAGGTACAGCACGGCTCCGGGGAAGGTGGCATTCCCCACGCCGGGATCCTGCGATCGCCGCTCCCACCGGTAGGTGACGGGGCAGCCGCTGACGGTGGAGCAGTTCAGCGTGAGATGCGACGAGTTGCAGCTGACCTCCACGGTCGGTGTGGACATCGGCTCTGCAAGGCAGCACATTGCAGTCAATGTCAGTGTGGGGAAGAAGTGCAAAGCCACCTCATGGGTTGGCTGGAGGATCCAAGTGGGCTAATTGAGCAACTAATAAAAAGGAAAGGTGTAGCGGAGCGCCCAACTGGGACCGACTCAGGGTTTAGTTTAATTTATTGCCATAGGGAAAAGGTTTTGTTGCGTGCTATCCAGTCAGCGGAAAGAATATACATGGTTACAATCAAGCCATCCACAGTGTACAGATACTGCATTAAAGGAATATCGTTTAGTGTAGGATAAAGTCCAATTAAAGATTATTCCGACTGTCTCCAATGAGGTAGATGGGAGGTCATGACTGCTCTCTAGTTGGTGAGAGGACAGTCATAGAGTGATACAGTGTGGATACAGGCCCTTCGGCCCAACTTGCCCACACTGGCCAACATGTCCCAGCTACACTAGTCCCACTTGCCTGCGCTTGGTCCATATCCCTCCAAACCTGTCCTATCCATGTACCTGTCTAACTGTTTGTTAAACTCTGGGATAGTCCCAGCTTCAACTACCTCCTCTGGCAGCTTGTTCCATACACCCACCACCCTCTGTGTGAAAAAATTACCCTTCCGATTCATATTAAATATTTCCCCCTTCACCTTGAAACTATGTCCTCTGGTCCTCGATTCCCCTACTCTGGGCAAGAGACTCTGTGCATCTACCCGATCTATTCCTCTCATGATTTTGTACACCTCTATAAGATCACCCCTCATCTGCGCTCCATGGAATAGAGACCCAGCCTACTCAACCTCTCCCTGTAGCTCACACCCTCTAGACCTGGCAACATCCTCGTAAAGTTGCCTGATAACAGCTGTTGATGGCAAGTGCGAGTCTTTGACCCAACAGCCTTGGGCAAGGAGGCTGAGTAGAGGGGGTCAGGAGGTAAAGGTACAGTCTACTACAGTCTTCATTGATCAACCCTTAGGGACCAGCGACAACTGTTCTATTCACTTTAGAATAGTCATGGATCAAGTCAGGGTGGGCCCAAGAGTGTAAATTCTCAATTGAGGATATGTGGATATATGGAAGGGTTGAGAGGGATGTGGGCCATTCTCCACTGGGTCGGCATGTACAATGTGGGCCGAAGGGCCAGTCTGGGTGTTGTACAACTCTCCACGATGCTACTCACCGACCACGCGCAGCTCACGGTTGATCAGCTCACTCCCATAGTATATTGTCTCAATCTCGTACGTCCCCTGGTCACCCGGCCCCAGGGCCCACAGCTCGATGAAAGCGCCCTGTTTGAAGCGGACCCTGCCCCTATAGGACGGGTTGACCCAATGCGGAGACTCCGGGCTGCTAGACTTCCAGGCCAGGATTCCAATATAGGGATGGAGTCGTCCCATCACCACCTCGAACATCCCCTGGCTGTGGTGTAGGAGGGGGAACCTCACCGACCCACCCACGGGGATGGTGGTGATGGACCCGTGGTGACTGCCGTTCCTGCGCTGCCCAGCGCCGCAGTGTAGAGGCCTGCAACACAACATGGTCATTGTATCTGCCTGCTTCATCACCCGCATGAAAACATTGCTCCTCACATACCTTTTGAACCTGACCCCTCTCACCTTAAACCCACACCCTCTTGTTTAAGTGTAGGAAGGAACTGCAGATGCTGACATTATTCCCTTATCATGTATCTGTACACTGTAAATGGCTTGAGTGTAAACATATATTGTCTTTCCACTGACTGGTTAGCACGCAACAAAAGCTTTTCACTCTACCTCGGTACACGTGACAATAAACTAAACTCAACTCAACTGGTTTAAACCAAAGATAGACACAACATTTTGGAGTAACTCAGCGGGTCAGGCAGCATCTCTGGAGAAAAAGAATGGGCGATGTTTCGGGTCGAGATCCCTTTTCGACCCATTTCTTCTCTCCAGAGATGCTGCCTGTCCTGCTGAGTTACTCCAGCTTTTTACATAGAAACATAGAAAATAGGTGCAGGAGTAGGCCATTCGGCCCTTCGAGCCTGCACCGCCATTCAATATGATCATGGCTGATCATCCAACTCAGTATCCTGTACCTGCCTTCTCTCCATACCCCCTGATCCCTTTAGCTACAAGGGCCACATCTATACCCCTCTTAAATATAGCCAATGAACTGGCCTCAACTACATTCTGTGGCAGAGAATTCCAGAGATTCACCACTCTCTGTGTAAAAAATGTTTTTCTCATCTCAGTCCTAAAAGATTTCCCCTTTATCCTTAAACTGTGACCCCTTGTTCTGGACTTCCCCAACATCGGGAACAATTTTCCTGCATCTAGCCTGTCCTACCCCTTAAGAATTTTGTAAGTTTCTATAAGATCCCCCCTCAATCTTCTAAATTCTAGCGAGTACAAGCCGAGTCTATCCTGTCTTTCTTCATAAAAGTCCTGACATCCCAGGAATCAGTCTGGTGAACCTTCTCAGTACTCCCTCTATGGCAAGAATGTCTTTCCTCAGATTAGGAGACCAAAACTGTACGCAATACTCCAGGTGTGGTTTCACCAAGACCATGTACAACTGCAGTAGAACTTCCCTGCTCCTATACTCAAAACCATTTGCTATGAATGCTAACATACCATTCGCTTTCTTCACTGCCTGCTGCACCAGCATGCCCACTTTCAATGACTGGTGTACCATGACACCCAGGTCTCGTTGCATCTCCCCTTTTCCTAATCGGCCACCATTCAGGTAATAGTCTACTTTCCTGTTTTTGCCACCAAAGTGGATAACCTCACATTTATCCACATTATACTGCATCTGCCATGCATTTGCCCACTCCCCCAGCCTATCCAAGTCATCTTGCAGCCTCCTAGCACCCTCCTCACAGCTAACACTGCCCCCAGCTTCGTGTCATCCGCAAACTTGGAGATGTTGCATTCAATTTCCTCGTCCAAATCATTAATATATATTGTAAATAGCTGGGGTCCCAGCACTGAGCCTTGCGGTACCCCACTAGTCACTGACTGCCATTCTTAAAAGGACACGTTAAATCCGACTCTTTGCTTCCTGTCTACCAGCCAGTTCTCTATCCACATCAATACTGAACCCCCAATACTGTGTGCTTTAAGTTTGTATACTAATCGCTTATGTGGGACCTTGTCGAAAGCCTTCTGAAAGTCCAGATATAACATATCCACTGGTTCTCCCTTATCCACTCTAATAGTTACATCCTCGAAAAATTCTATAAGATTCGTCAGACATGATTTACCTTTTATAAATCCATGTTGACTTTGTCCAATGATTTCACCATTTTCCAAATGTGCTGCTATCCCATCTTTAATAACTGACTAGCATTTTCCCCACTACTGATGTTAGACTAACTGGTCTGTAATTCCCCGTTTTCTCTCTCCCTCCCTTTTTAAAAAGTGGGGTTACATTAGCTACCCTCCAATCCTCAGGAACTACTCGAGAATCTAAAGAGTGTCTATCTAAAGAGTGTTTTGTGTCCATCTTCAGTTTAAACCAGCATCTGCAGTTCCTTCTTCCACCTATCACTTCACAGGCATCACCCCCCCTCCCCCCTCTATTCAAGCTTTCTCTCCCTCCCCCATCAGTCTGAAGGGTCGCCTGTCCAATCACTCCACAGATGCTGCCCGACCCGCTGAGTTCCTCCAGCACTCGGTGTTTTGTGTTGACAATTGTCCACTCCTGACCCCGCGGACAGCAGCAACGCGCGGGCCGAGTGGACTCTCCCTCTGTGTACCTGCGAGCAGCCGCAGCAGACCCACCGCCTTGCAGTCAGAGGGTCGCATCCTCGCGGTGTCCCGGTCCCGGTCACGTCTGCTCAACGGGCGCCGACTCCAGGCTGTGGGGAAACCCCCCGAATCAAGCGACAAACTGGGGTGGAGGAGAGAGAGGGAGGTGTCGGATGAGTGAGAGACAGCGGTTAGAACCAGTGGTAAATAGGCGCAGGAGTAGACCATTCGGCCCTTCGAGCCAGCACCGCCATTCACTGTGATCATTCACAATCAGTGCCCCATTCCTGCCTTCTCCCCATATCCCCTGACTCCATTAACCACAAGAGCTAAATCTAACTCTCTTTTGAAAACATCCAGTGAATTAGACTCCAATGCCGTCTGTGGCAGAGAATTCCAAAGAGAAACACATCGTCTGCAAAAGCCTTTCCCTCACTGTTTAAAAGTTGACAAACTGGTTGATGCCCATAGCCAAAGATACTTTGCCCATAGCTACGCATTGGAATTGGAGGAAATGGGAGGAGTCAAAAGAAAAGTTATTGTAGGAACTTTTCCATTGACTCCTCCCATTGAGTTGCCCAGTTTCCCACCGTGTCAGATGGAACTGCAGGTGAGGGTTCACACCGCAGATTGACACAAAATGCCGCAGTAACTCGGCGGGACAGGCAGCATCTCTGAAGAAAAGGAATGGGTCACACCTCAACCACCCCCCCCCCCCCGGAATCGTACCATTTGGCACCGCTGTTTCGGCGCCTCCGCTTTGGAGGCACCGAAGTGTGGAATCAGTACTCTGTTCATGCTCCCACCCCCCTGCCACATTAGTTTAAATCCTCCCCGACAGCACTAGCAAACACTCCCCCAAGGGCCGGAGATTTGGAACGGAGATGAGGAAACACGTTTTCACCCAGAGAGTTGTGAGTCTGTGGAATTCTCTGCCTCAGAGGGCGGTGGAGGCCGGTTCTCAGGATACTTTCAAGAGAGAGTTAGATAGAGCTCTTGAAGATAGTGGAGTCAGGGGATATGGGGAGAAGGCAGGAACGGGGTACTGGTTGTGGATGATCAGCCATGATCACATTGAATGGTGGTGCTCGCTCGAGGGGCCGAATGGCCTACTCCTGCACCTATTGTTTATATGTGATAGGAGTAGAATGAGGCAATGTGGCCCAAGCCTACTCCACAATTCAATCATGGCTGATCTATCTCTCCCTCCCAACCCCATTCTCCTGCCTTCTCCCTGTAACCCCTGACACCTGTATTAACGAAGAATATATCTATCTCTGCCTTAAAAATATCCACTGATTGTTTCCACAGCCTACTGTGACAACGAATACCACTGATTCACCACTCTCTGACTAAGGAGATTTCTGTGGATTGGAGGGTAGCTAATGTTATCCCTCTTTTTAAGAAAGGCGGGAGAGAAAACGGAATTATAGACCAGTTAGCCTGACATCGGTGGTGAGGAAGATGCTGGAGTCAATTATAAAAGATGAAATAGCGGCACATATGCATAGCAGTAACAGGTCCGAGTCAGCATGGATTTACAAAGGGGAAATCATGCTTGATTAATCTTCTGGAATTTTTTGAGGATGTAACCAGGAAAATGGACAAGGGAGAGCCAGTGGATGTAGTATACCTGGACTTTCAGAAAGCAGTTGATACGGTCCCACACAGGAGATTAGTGGGCAAAATTAGGGCACATGGTATTGGGGGTAGAGTGCTGACATGGATAGAAAATTGGTTGGCAGACAGGAAACAAAGAGTAGGGATTAACGGATCCCTTTCAGAATGGCAGGCAGTGACTAGTGGGGTACTGCAAGGCTCGGTGCTGGGACCGCAGCTATTTACAATATACATCAATGATTTGGATGAAGGGATTCAAAGTAACATTAGCAAATATTCAGATGATACAAAGCTGGGTGGCAGTGTGAACTGTGAGGAGGATGCTATGAGAATACAGGGTGACTTGGACAGGTTGGGGGAGTGGGCACATGCATGGCAGATGAAGTTTAATGTGGATAAATGTGAGGTTATCCACTTTGGTAGCAAAAACAGGAAGGCAGGTTACTCTCTAAATGGCGTCATGTTGGGAAAAGGGGAAGTACAACGGGATCTGTGGGTCCTTGTTCATCAGTCACTGAAAGTAAGCATGCAGGTACAGCAGGCAGTGAAGAAAGCGAATGGCATGTTGGACTTTATAACAAGAGGACTCGAGTATAGGAGCAAAGAGGTCGTTCTGCAGTTGTACAGGGCCATAGTGAGACCACACCTGGAGTATTGTGTGCAGTTTTGATCCCCTAATGTGAGGAAGGACATTCTTGCTATTGAGGGAGTGCAGCGTAGGTTTACAAAGTTAATTCCCAGGATGGCGGGACTGTCATATGCTGAGCGAATGGAGCGTCTGGGCTTCTGCTCTCTGGTGTTTAGAAGGATGAGAGGGTATCTTATTGCAACATATAAGATTGATAACGGTTTGGACACGCTAGAGGCAGGGAACATATTCCCGATGTTGGGGGAGTCCAGAACCAGGGGCCACAGTTTAAGACTAAGGGGTAAGCCATTTAGCACGGAGACGAGGAAACTCTTTCTCGCACAGAGAATTGTGAGACTGTGGAAAATAACTGCCCCAGAGGCCGGTTCTCTGGATGCTTTCAAAAGAGAGCTAGATAGGGCTGTTAAAGATAGCGGAGTCATGGGATATGGGGAGATGGGAGGAACGGGGTACTGATTGTGGATGATCAGCCATGATCCCATTGAATGGCGGTACTGCCTCGAAGGGCCGAATGGCCTACTCTTGTACCTATTGTCTATTGACAGGCAGCATCTCTGGAGGGAAGGAATGGGTGACATTTTGGGTCGAGACCCTTCTTCAGAAGGTTGAAATGTGTTTAGGTGACAATTGTATTGGAGAGCGAGATGGCCCCGTTTTCCCCGCAATGTATATAAATTCTTACGGGATCGGTCAGGCTGGAGGCAGGAAACATGTTCCCGATGTTGGCGGAGTCCAGAACCAGGGGTCACAGAGTTTAAGAATAAGAGGTCGGCCATTTAGAACTGAGATGAGGAAAAACTTTTTTCACTCAGAGAAACACGTCCGTCCGTCTGTCCCTTTGATTCCTTGCTCCGCCAAAACCACACGCGAAAAAGCTGCCGTCCGGCTCTGCTCCAAAAACGGCGACATTTTTATTCTTTCGCTGTCGATTTTCGCAGCTGCTGCCCGGCTCTCCTCCACTCCCCCACCCCGGGCCGGCTCTCTCACGCTGGCTCAAGCACCCGGCTCTCCTCCAAAAACGGCAACATTTTAATTTTTTCGCTGGCGATTTTCACTGCTGCCGCTCGGCTCTCCACCACTACCCCCCCCCCCCCCCGGCTCTCTCACGCTGGATCAAGCCAAACATCGGATCTTCCCCCTCTGCTTTTCGCCGTCCTCTTTCCGAGCGAAAAGCAGCGGCGGAACAACCCATCTTTGCCTTCAGCCAGCGTCACAGAGCCGGCGCGTCAACGGCCTGTCGGCCCACAGCCCCATTGAGGGCGTACGCAGCGTCTCGACGGCCGTACGCAGCCTAAGCCGTCAATACGCTGCGTGCGATGTCGAGACGCTGCCTACGCCGTCAGGACGCTGAAGCACGTTCTGGAACCAGACCCCGGGGTCTGAAGCACGTTCGAGGACCAGACCCAACGGGTCTGCACTTGGTCTAGTATACTTTTAAAACTCTGTGTGTGTGTGTGTGTGTATGTAATTTTGATTTTGCCTTTGATTTTGCCTTTGATTCGTTACTCCGCAATGTACAGTAGTATAAACCGTGGCTTATAACATAATACATTTCGTGTACAGCTTCTTGTTTTTAATTTGATAATAGAGAAGTAACGGAAGCAAGAAAAAGAGGGAAAAGAGAGGGTTAAGGAAAGTAGTGATATGTAAACCCCTGGAATACCACTCCAGGAGTTAACAATTGATAGTTCGTGAAAGGATAAAGAGAAATAAGCCATATGGATATTAAAAAAAGAGGTAAAATGAAAGGAAAAACAAAAAGAATAAAAATAAGGAAAAAAAGAGGAAAAAAACCCAGAACAGAAAAGAAAAGAAAAGGGATATACCTACTTCATATCTTTCCACACCCAGTTCCGAAACAGTTAATTTCCAGAGTTATGTTGCAACATATACTTGTAATAAATCGATGAAAGGAGACCATATCTTTAAGAATTGCTCTGATTTTTCTGCTAGGACGAATCTCATATCTTCGAGATGTAACATTTCAGACATGCTTGTGATCCACATTTTAAGCGTAGGGGTGGGTGCATTTTTCCAAAATTTGAGTATGTTTTTTTGCCGTTATATAGCCATAGTTAAGGAAACAATTTTGAAATGAAGTTAGCTCAGAGCAGGCTTCCATTGTTTCCGAAAATAATCAATTCTGTGATGGGGTCCAATTTTATTTTAAATAATTTTGTGAAGATTTCAAAAATGTCTTTCCAAAATTTATGGAGTTTTATGCAGGACACAAAGGAGTGTGCTATAGTTGCATCTTGAGATAAGCATTTATCACAGATGGGAGAAACATTTGGAAACACTTTATTCAGTTTGGTTTTCGAGTAATAGTCTATGTAAAATTTTAAATTGGATTAGGATATGTCTTACATTAATCGAGCATTTGTATACATATAGCAGATATTTATCCCATTTGTCTTTAGAAAATTTTATAGATAGTTCTTGTTCCCACTCTCTTCTAATTGCATCTGACGATGGTATTTCTATATTTAGAATGATATTATACAAGTATGATATTAAATTATTAAATTCCGCCTTTCTGTTCATGCCTTCATCTAATAGATCTGACGTCAAAGTTTTGTATTCTTGTGTATGTTTTTTCAAGTAATCTTGAATTTGAAGGAATCTAAAATATTGATTACTTTTCAAATTGTATTTGAGTTGTAATTTTTGGAATGATAAAAGGTTTCCCATTTCATACATATCTCCAAACATTTTATTTCCTATTCTTTCCCAATGAGTAAACGTTTTGTCGATAATAGATGGTTTAAACGACGGATTATTAGCTATAGGAGAAAGAAGCGATAGGTTTCTTAATTTAAGAGTTAATTTTATTTGTTTCCAAATTCGTATTGTGCTATGGATAATTGGATTTTTCTTGTATATTGTAGTGTTCAATTTTATTGGGGAGAGAAGGATTGCTCCTATGTTAAAATGAGAACAATCCTCTCTCTCCATTACTATCCAGTCTACCTGTTGGGCTGAATTGTCCAACCAGTAACTTACAATTTTGATATTCACTGCCCAGTAAAAGTACAAAAAATTGGGGAGTGTCAGTCCACCGAATTCTTTGGGTTTACACAAGTGTCTTCTTTGGATTCTATGAGATTTATAGTCCCAAATAAAATTTGTGATGTGGGAATCGAGTTTAAAAAAAAAAAATTTAGGTAGGTATATTGGTATTGATTGAAATAAGTACAAAATTTGTGGGAGAAAAATCATTTTTATGGCATTTATTCTGCCTATTAAAGACATCGGAAGTGTTTTCCAAAATTGAATCAAAGCATTTAATTTGGTTAGTAAGGGCAAATAGTTTGCATTAAAAAAGAGTTGTATGTTCTGGTAATTTGAATACCCAGATATTTAAATTTTTCTGTAGCATTTCTAAAGGGAAATATTAAAAGGTGTGTCGGCTCTTGAGGTTTTATCGACATAATTTCGCTTTTGTTCCAATTTATTCTATATCCTGAGAATGAACCGAATTCCTCTATTAAATGTTTGGTATGCTAATTTGCAATTTTGTAATGCACGTCTTCTGCATATAGTGATATTTTATTATTAGAGTGTTTAGTGTTATAACCATGGATATTCGGATGCATTCTTATACTTTCTGCTAAGGGCTCTATCGCAAGAGCAAATAGCAGGGGTGATAATGCACAGCCCTGTCTATTGCCCCTGGATAGTTGAAATTTCGGAGACAGTATGTTATTGGTCAATATTCTAACTAGGCTTGTCATATAATAATTTTACCCATTAGATAAAATTCTCTCCCATTTGAATTTTTTGCAATACTTTGAAGAGGTATTCCCATTCTACTTAGTCGAATGCTTTTTCTGCATCCAGTGAAATAATTGATAAATCTTCCTCTTCAATTTTATGTGAATGCATTATATTAAAAATACGTCTCAGAATAATGAATGAATGTCTCTTGGGTATAAACCCCGTTTGATCCGCATTTATTAATTTACTAATGTATTTGCTTAGTCTTCTTGCTAGAGTTTTCGCTAGTATTTTCTGATCTGTATGAACCAGGCTCTTCTAGATCTTTATCTTTTTTAGGTATAAGTGTGATAGTTGATTCCGCTAGTGTTTCTGGTAATGTCTGTTCTTTAAAAGCGTATGTGTAAAGTTTGTGTAAGCGTGGTGAGATTATCTCGTAAAATCTTTTGTAGAATTCATTACTGAATCCATCCGATCCTGGCATTTTACCGTTCTTCAGTGAATTTATTGTCTCTTCTATTTCTTTAGTTGAAACCTGAGCTCCTAATTCCTCTTGTTCCAACAGATTGACTTTTGGGAGGTTGCAGTTATCCAAAAGAATTATGACTAATGCTATCTGTTGATGTTTTGGATGCATATAAATTTTGGTAAAATTGAGAAAATCTTTTATTTATATCTTTAGGTAACGTTAACAATTCACCTTTATCTGATTTAATTTTTGGAATCGTATGATCCTTTTCCTTTTTTTTCAGTTGACGTGCCGAAAGTTTATGTGGCTTAGCATTTTTACCATTTCGCTAGCGATTTACTTATCGTTTACTCATTCGCTTATCCATTCCTCATTAAATTCGGTCATTTTTCTGTACACATTTTCAATAAAATCCTTCACAAAACTTACGGTTTTCTTTAAATCAGCAGCTGGGGACGTCACAATGCCCTTGCTCGCGGCACCGCCTCGAGGGAAGATTTCTCGCTGCCTGTGCAGCTCGTGAAGCCCCGCCCGCCCGCACAGCTGCCGGTCGCTTGAGGCGTACAGCATCGCGGGGCCGGTCCCACTTCGATCGCCGGAGGCGTATGGAGTTATGCGGGGCCGGTCCCGACGTCGCGCGGGGCTCCAAAAATCTTGCACTGTCCAGCGTCTTGACGTCGTACGCTGCGTCTTGACTGCGTAAGCCTAGCGCGTGGCGTTGCGCGGTTACGTCACCGCCCGGCGTGCCGTTGCGTGATGACGTCACCGCCCGACACCGTGCGACGTCCAAATTCAGTCGGCCCGCCTCCTGCCCAGATGATTGGTGAGTTTGACGTAAATTACGTCACGCGCAAACTTTGCCCGTACTTACCGCGTACTTAGCGCGTAATTACCGCGAACAGCGCGAACTCCGCTTCCGTTTGGTCGCGCTAGACGCTTGCAATCGCATGCTGGTGGGACAGCCCACTCACTCGCCCGCCCCCACCCCCCTCTCCTCCTCCTCTCCTCTCCTCCTCTTCTCACCCCTCCTCTCTACCCGCCACAGGGGACGACCTCCTCTCCGAGCCCGATCATCTATAACGCTGGCGGAAACTTTTGCCAGTCCACAGCAAAGAGCCTATAGCTCGCAATAGGATCTTTGGTCATCGGATCGTTCCGGGCTCACTCGGGTCCCCCGCGACCTGCCGCCCCACTCCTCTCTCTCTCTCTCTCTCCCTCTCTCTCATCCCACTCTCCCTCTCTCTCCCCCTCGCGTTGGAGGAACAGACCCAACTGGTCTGCACTGGGTCTAGTGGTCTGTAAAAGTCTTCCGGTCACTGTTTAAAAGTTGACAAACTACCTCATGATTCGGGATAACTCTTATTTCAAGACAGACAATTTGGGACGATGAGAGGTGAAATGTGGTTGAGGGGGGAGGGGTGGTTGAGGGGGCGAGGGGTGGTAGAGAGGGGGAGGTAGTGGGGAAAGGTGGGGGGAGGGGACAAATGGGGGGTTGGGTGCGTAGAGGTGAGGTGGTCGGGGCGGCAGGAGTGGCGTTAGCGGCCGGGGGGATGGGACAAGGCAGGTCGACACAAAATGCTGGAGTAACTCAGCGGGATAGGCAGCATCTCTGGTGAGAAGGAATGGGTGACGTTCCGAGTCGAGATCCTTCTTCAGAGTCTTCTCCTTCTCTCCAGAGATGCTGCCTGTCCTGCCGAGTTACTGCGGCATTTTGTGTCTATCTGCGGTGTGAAAGGAAAGCACGCAGACCCAACATGTAGGGGGGAAAGAAGAAAACAATAATAAACAGAGAATAAGAGGTGGTGGGGTTCTTAAATGGGTGAGCAGAGAAACAGAGGGGTGTAAAATGCGGGCGGAAGCAATAGGTAGCAAGGCGAAAAGTAAAAGTGGCAGGCAGACAAATCCAGGGCAAAAATCAAAAAGAGCCACTTTTCAACATAATTGTATAAGGGGTAAGAGCGTTGTAAAAACAAGCCTGAAGGCTTTGTGTCTCAATGCAAGGAGCATTCGTAATAAGGTGGATGAGTTGAACGTGCAGATAGCAATTAATGATTATGATATAGTTGGGATCACGGAGACATGGCTCCAGGGTGACCAAGGCCGGGAGCTGAACATCCAGGGATATTCAATATTCAGGAGGGATAGAGAGAAAGGAAAAGGAGGTGGGGTAGCGTTGCTGGTTAGAGAGGAGATTAACGCAGTGGAAAGGAAGGACATTAGCTTGGAGGATGTGGAATCGGTATGGTTAGAGCTGCGAAACACTAAGGGGCAGAAAACGCTGGTGGGTGTTGTGTACAGGCCACCTAGCAGTAGTAGTGAAGTTGGGGATGGCATCAAACAGGAAATTAGAAATGCGTGCAACAAAGGCAAAACAGTTATAATGGGTGACTTCAATCTACATATAGATTGGGTGAATCAAATTGGCAGGGGTGCTGAGGAAGAGGATTTCTTGGAATGTATGAGGGATAGTTACCTAAACCAACATGTAGAGGAACCAACGAGAGAGCAGGCTATTCTAGACTGTGTATTGAGTAATGAGGAAGGGTTAGTTAGCAGACTTGTTGTGCGTGCCCCCTTGTGCAAGAGTGACCATAATATGGTTGAGTTCTTCATTAGGATGGAGAGTGACATTGTTAATTCAGAAACAACAGTTCTGAACTTAAAGAAAGGTAACTTTGAGGGTATTAGACGTGAATTGGCCAAGATTGACTGGCAATTAGTTCTAAAAGGGTTGACGGTGGATATGCAATGGAAGGTATTTAAAGACTGCATGGATGAACTACAAAAATTGTTCATCCCAGTTTGGCAAAAGAATAAATCAGGGAAGGTGGTGCATCCGTCGATAACAAGGGAAATCAGGGATAGTATCAAAGCAAAAGATGATGCGTACAAATTAGCCAGAAAAAGCAGCATACCAGAGGACTGGGAGAAATTCAGAGACCAGCAGAGGAGGACAAAGGGCTTAATTAGGAAAGGGAAAATAGATTATGAAAGGAAACTGGCAGGGAACATAAAAACTGACTGGAAAAGTTTTTATAGATATGTGAAGAGAAAGAGATTAATTAAAACAAATGTAGGTCCCTTGCAGTCAGAAACAGGTGAATTGATCATGGGGAACAAGGATATGGCGGACCAATTGAATAACTACTTTGGTTCCGTCTTCACTAAGGAAGACATAAATAATCTGCCGGAAATAGCAGGGGGCCGCGGGTCAAAGGAGATGGAGGAACTGAGTGAAATCCAGGTTAGTCGGGAAGTGGTGTTGGGTAAATTGAATGGATTAAAGGCCGATAAATCACCAGGGCCAGATAGGCTGCATCCCAGAGTACTTAAGGAAGTAGCTCCAGAAATAGTGGATGCATTAGTGATAATTTTTCAAAACTCTTTAGAGTCTGGAGTAGTTCCTGAGGATTGGAGGGTAGCAAACGTAACCCCACTTTTTAAGAAGGGAGGGAGAGAGAAAACGGGGAATTACAGACCAGTTAGTCTAACATCGGTAGTGGGGAAACTGCTAGTCAGATATTAAAGATGGGATAGCAGCACATTTGGAAAGTGGTGAAATCATTGGACAAAGTCAGCATGGATTTACGAAAGGTAAATCGTGTCTGACGAACCTTATAGAATTTTTCGAGGATGTAACTAGTAGAGTGGATAGGGGAGAACCAGTGGATGTGTTGTATCTGGATTTCAGAAGGCCTTCGACAAGGTACCACATAAGAGATTATGATACAAACTTAAATCACACGGTATTGGGGGTTCAGTATTGATGTGGATAGAGAACTGGCTGGCAAACAGGAAGCAAAGAGTAGGAGTAAACGGGTCCTTTTCACAATGGCAGGCAGTGACTAGTGGGGTACCGCAAGGTTCAGTGCTGGGACCCCAGCTATTTACAATTTATATTAATGATCTGGACGAGGGAATTGAAAGCAACATCTCCAAGTTTGCGGATGACACTAAGCTGGGGGGCAGTGTTAGCTGTGAGGAGGATGCTAGGAGACTGCAAGGTGACTTGGATAGGCTGGGTGAGTGGGCAAATGTTTGGCAGATGCAGTATAATGTGGATAAATGTGAGGTTATCCACTTTGGTGGCAAAAACGGGAAGGCAGACTATTATCTAAATGGTGGCCGATTAGGAAATGGGGAGATGCAGCGAGACCTGGGTGTCATGGTACACCAGTCATTGAAAGTAGACATGCAGGTGCAGCAGGCAGTGAAGAAAGCGAATGGTATGTTGGCCTTCATAGCAAGAGGATTTGAGTATAGGAGCAGGGAGGTTCTACTGCAGTTGTACAGGGTCTTGGTGAGACCACACCTGGAGTATTGCGTACAGTTTTGGTCTCCAAATCTGAGGAAGGACATTATAGCCATAGAGGGAGTGCAGAGAAGGTTCACCAGACTGATTCCTGGGATGTCAGGACTTTCATATGAAGAAAGACTGGATAGACTTGGCTTATACTCGCTAGAATTTAGGAGATTGAGAGGGGATCTTATAGAAACGTAAAAAATTCTTATGGGGTTGGGCAGGCTAGATGCAGGAAGATTGTTCCCGATGTTGGGGAAGTCCAGGACAAGGGGTCACAGCTTAAGGATAAGGGGGAAATCCTTTAAGACCGAGATGAGGAAAAACTTTTTCACACAGTGAGTGGTGAATCTCTGGAACTCTCTGCCACAGAGGGTAGTTGAGGCCAGTACATTGGCTATATTTAAGAGGGAGTTAGATGTGGCCCTTGTGGCTAAAGGGATCAGGGGGTATGGAGGGAAGGCAGGAACGGGGTACTGATTGTGGATGATCAGCCATGATCACATTGAATGGCGGTGCTGGCTTGAAGGGCAGAATGGCTTACTCCTTTACCTATTGTCTATAACCTGTTTTACACGTTTCTAGAAGACCCCCTTTCATCCTAAATTCCAGTGAATACCAGCCCAGTCGATCCATTCTTTCATTATATGTCAGTCCTGTCAGGAGTTTGTCTGGATCTCTGCACACATACAACAATGAACCAACACCAATGGCCTTCGTTACACCAGACTGAGGCGGACATGACAGGCAGCAGGTGTTACAATAAATGTGTTACAATAAATGTGATTTAATGTGTACAAAGCGTATGTTACAATGTCATCACAAGCTGCACAAAAACGTGCAGAACAAACATCCATTGCATCAATTGTCAGACTTTGTATAAATAACAGTTTCCCAAAGAGCAACTGATGCAACAATAGTCAATGGGGATTGGATAGATGTTGTATACATAGACTTTGGTAAAGTTTATGACAAGATTCATATAGAACATAGAAAACTACAACACAGGCCCTTCGGCCCAAAATGTCCACGCTGAACACGATGCCAAAATAACCTCATTGCATCTGCCTGTACATAGAAACATAGAAACATAGAAAATACAGAGACAAAGAGACGGAGGACACGGACAGAATCTTCAAACCCCAATCGGTGGGATCACGGTTTGTTGGTGACCATGGTCCTCAATTCCTCATAGTTCCTACAGTCTGTAGTCTTCATCTGTCCAGTGTCAGGCTGGGGGTATCAGGGACCATGGACAGGGGGCTCACATCTGCCACAGAGACAGGACATAGAAACATAGAAACATAGAAATTAGGTGCAGGAGTAGGCCATTCGGCCCTTCGAGCCTGCACCGCCATTCAATATGATCATGGCTGATCATCCAACTCAGTATCCCGTACCTGCCTTCTCTCCATACCCTCTGATCCCTTTAGCCACAAGGGCCACATCTAACTCCCTCTTAAATATAGCCAATGAACTGGCCTCGACTACCCTCTGTGGCAGAGAGTTCCAGAGATTCACCACTCTCTGTGGGAAAAAAGTTCTTCTCATCTCGGTTTTAAAGGATTTCACCTTTATCCTTAAGCTGTGACCCCTTGTCCTGGACTTCCCCAACATCGGGAGCAATCTTCCTGCATCTAGCCTGCCCAACCCCTTAAGAATTTTGTAAGTTTCTATAAGATCCCCTCTCAATCTCCTAAATTCTAGAGAGTATAAACCAAGTCTATCCAGTCTTTCTTCATAAGACAGTCCTGACATCCCAGGAATCAGTCTGGTGAACCTTCTCTGCACTCCCTCTATGGCAATAATGTCCTTCCTCAGATTTGGAGACCAAAACTGTACGCAATACTCCAGGTGTGGTCTCACCAAGACCCTGTACAACTGCAGTAGAACCTCCCTGCTCCTATACTCAAATCCTTTTGCTATGAAAGCTAACATACCATTCGCTTTCTTCACTGCCTGCTGCACCTGCATGCCTACTTTCAATGACTGGGGTTACGTTTGCTACCCGCCAATCCTCAGGAACTACTCCAGAATCTAAAGTGTTTTGAAAGATTATTACTAATGCATCCACTATTTCTGGAGCTACTTCCTTAAGTACTCTGGGATGCAGCCTATCTGGCCCTGGGGATTTATCGGCCTTTAATCCATTCAATTTACACAACACCACTTCCCGACTAACCTGGATTTCACTCAATTCCTCCAACTCCTTTAATCCGCGGTCCCCTGCTACTTCCGGCAGATTATTTATGTCTTCCTTAGTGAAGACGGAACCAAAGTAGTTATTCAATTGGTCCGCCATATCCTTGTTCCCCATGATCAACTCACCTGTTTCTGACTGCAAGGGACCTACATTTGTTTTAACTAATCTCTTTCTTTTCACATATCTATAAAAACGTTTGCAGTCAGTTTTTATGTTCCCTGCCAGTTTTCTTTCATAATCTATTTTTCCTTTCCTAATTAAGCCCTTTGTCCTCCTCTGCTGGTCTCTGAATTTCTCCCAGTCCTCCGGTATGCTGCTTTTTCTGGCTAATTTGTACGCATCATCCTTCGCTTTGATACCATCCCTGATTTTCCTTGTTATCCACGGATGCACTACCTTCCCTGATTTATTATTTTGCCAAACTGGGATGAACAATTTTTGTAGTTCATCCATGCAGTCTATAAATGTCTTCCATTGCATATCCACCGTCAACGCTTTTAGAATTAATTGCCAGTCAATCTTGGCCAATTCACGTCTCATACCCTCAAAGTTACCTTTCTTTAAGTTCAGAACCATTGTTTCTGAATTAACAATGTCACTCTCCATCCTAATGAAGAACTCAACCATATTATCGTCACTCTTGCCCAAGGGGGCACGTACAACAAGACTGCTAACTAACCCTTCCTCATTACTCAATACCCAGTCTAAAATAGCCTGCTCTCTCGTTGGTTCCTCTACATGTTGATTTAGATAACTATCCCGCATACATTCCAAGAAATCCTCTTCCTCAGCACCCCTGCCAATTTGATTCACCCAATCTATATGTAGATTGAAGTCACCCATTATAACTGTTTTGCCTTTGTCGCACGCATTTCTAATTTCCTGTTTGATACCATCTCCAACTTCACTACTACTGTTAGGTGGCCTGTACACAACACCCACCAGCGTTTTCTGCCCCTTAGTGTTTCGCAGCTCTACCCATACCGATTCCACATCCTCGAAACTAATGTCCTTCCATTCCATTGCGTTAATCTCCTCTCTAATCAGCAACGCTACCCCACCTCCTTTTCCGTTCTCTCTATCCCTCCTGAATATTGAATATCCCTGGATGTTCAGCTCCCAGCCTTGGTCACCCTGGAGCCATGTCACCGTGATCCCAACTATATCATAGTCATTAATAGCTATCTGCACATTCAACTCATCCACCTTATTACAAATGCTCCTTGCATTGAGACACAAAGCCTTCAGGCTTGTTTTTACAACACTCTTACCCCTTATACAATTATGTTGAAAAGTGGCTCTTCTTGATTTTTGCCCTGGTTTTGTCTGCCTGCCACTTTTACTTTTCACCTTGCTACCTATTGCTTCTAC
Source organism: Malacoraja senta (assembly GCA_038087875.1). Taxonomy (NCBI): domain Eukaryota; kingdom Metazoa; phylum Chordata; class Chondrichthyes; order Rajiformes; family Rajidae; genus Malacoraja; species Malacoraja senta. The sequence continues at coordinate 63,232 of JAXLNO010003868.1, forward strand.
CCTCATTTTACACCCCTCTGTCTCTACGCTCACACATTTAAGAAACCCTTTCCCTTTAACTCCATCCTCCACTATCCCATTCGACACCCCACCCCCCTTATTCAGTTTAAAACCACCCGTGTAGCAGTGGCAAACCTGCCTGCCAGAATGCTGGTCCCACACCTGTTAAGATGCAATCCGTCCCTTTTGTACAGTTCCCCCTTACCCCAAAACAGATCCCAGTGATCTAAGAATCTAAATCCCTGCCCCCTGCACCAGTTCCTGAGCCACACATTCATGTCCCGTATCTCCCTGTTCCTGCTCTCGCCAGCACGAGGAACTGGAAGCAAACCGGAGATAACAACCCTGGAGGTCCTGCTTTTCAGCATTTTTCCGAGCTCTCTAAAGTCACGCTGCAGAATATTCATCCCCTTATTTCCGTCATCGTTTGTGCCGACATGCACTACCACTTCCGGATGTTCACCTTCGCCCTTGAGGATTTTCTGCACTCTGTCCGTGACATCCTGGATCCTGGCACCAGGAAGGCAGCACACTATCCTCGCATCCCGTCTGTTGCTGCAGTAACCCCTGTCCGTACCTCTCACAATGGAGTCTCCAAGTACAATGGCGTTGCCTGCCTTAGGCCTTTTTGGTTTTGGCTCAACAGCCCTATTCGCATCGCAAGCCAGTCCGCCGCTCAGTGTAAACACGTCTTCTGTCCCAACAGCTTCTAAGTGGGTGAACCTGTTTACAAGAGGTACAACACCCGGGGACGTTGGCATTCCATGCTTCCCTCCCTTTCTCACCGTCTCCCACCTTCTCTCTTCCAGCACCTTAGGTGTAACAATCGTACTGTAGGACTTGTCGAGGAACGACTCCGTTTCTCGGACGAACCGGAGGTCATCCACTTGCTTCTCCAGTTCCCCAACACGGCCCTTCAGGAGCTCTACCTGGATGCACTTCTCGCATTTGTAGCAGCCAGAGGCACCCGCGGTGTCCTTGACCTCCCACATACTGCAAACATCGCACTGAATCAGCTTGCCTTTCGTCTCTACCTCTCAAGCGTATTGCGTGGTCTCCTCTCCTCAGCCGAAGACTCTCGAGCCAAAGACTCACACTTCCCTCACAAGGCCGCTCACTCACTGCCGCTCGCTAAGAGCCGTCTTGCTTAAATTGACGGATAAATTGCCTGATTTACCAATTTACAAACCAAATTCCTCAGTTTTCAACTGTTTTCCCGGCACTGAGTCACTTCTCTCCTCCCACTCGGGCTAGAGCCAATCAGTCGTATCTCTTGTTAATCTCCTGCAGCAGCAAACTTGTACCATTACCCAGGGACGGGGTGCACTGTTACTCCAACGAACAGCAGCCCAAACGTCCCGCTCCCCGTTCCTGCGAGAGAGGGAGAGAGGGGGAATAGGGGGAGAGGGGGAGGGAGAGGGGGAGGGAGAGGGTCCTTTGTTAGTGACCGGGCATCATGGCCCATCTACCCCCTGTACCAAGGGGCAGTGTCACCCCACAATGTTAGCCTGGAGAGCAGGGGGTGCGGGGACGGTGGGTGGGTGGTCGAGGAGAGGGAGAGGGAGAGGGAGAGGAAGGGGGAAGAGGGGAAGAGGGGAGGGGAAGTGGGGGGGGCGGAAGGAAGACGGGGCGGAGGCAGGGGAAGAGGGGAGAGGGAGGCGTGGAAAAGGGTGGACGGAGAGTGGGGAAGGACGGAGATAGAAAGGGAGGGATGGGCGAGAGTGTGAAGGTGAGGAGGACACTCACGGCACGGTTTCTGTAGAGATTCAATGCCCGGATTCCCAGCACGGCATCACCACGAGGATCACAAGGAGAAGGATCATGGAGAGAATGATCGCCCAACGACTCCTGGACCCTGGAGGAGATATCGCCACACAGTGGTGAAACTGGAGTTTGGTTTAGTTTAGAGATACAGCGCGGAAACAGGCCCTTTGGCCCACCGAGTCTGCACCGACCAGCGATCCCCGCACACTAACACTACCCTACACGGGGACAATTTACAAATACCCGACAAACCCGCAATTCTTTGGAACGTGGGAGGATCCCGCAGAAACCCACGCGGTCACAGGGAGAACGCACAAACTCCGTACAGACAGCAGGATTGAACCCGGGTCTCTGGCGCTGTGAGGCAGCAACTCTACCCACTGCGCCACCGTGCCGCCCTCTGGAATTTTTGTAGAGGGATATGGGTCAAACCTGGGCAAGTGGGCCTTGTGTAGATGGGGCATGTTGGTGGGCAGTGAGGAGTGGGGCCGAATGGCCTGTTCCTTTGCTGCATGACTCTCCCATCGGACAGAGACCCAGCATTGACCCACTCACCTCCGGGCAGGACGTCGCAGTGCAGGGTTGCAGGGACTGCGTGGCTGCTGCAGCAATCTTCTGTGACGCAGGTGTAGGTGTAGTTGTGCTTCCCCGGGTCCAGCAGGTACAGCACGGATCCGGGGAAGGTGGCGTTCCCCACGCCGGGATCCTGCGATCGCCGCTCCCACCGGTAGGTGACGAGGCAGCCGCTGACGGTGGAGCAGTTCAGCATGAGATGCGACGAGTTACAGCTGACCTCCACGGTCGGTGTGGACATCGGCTCTGCAAGGGAGCACATTGCAAAGTCCATCTAAACAGCAGAGAGTTCAAGTCCATAGCCCACTAAAGGTGGCAGCACCAGCAGATAGGGTGGTAAAGAAGGTGTGTGGTATGTTTACCTTCAATGTATAGGGGCATTGAACACAAGATGCAGGAAGTCATGATGCAGCTCTATACAACTCTGGTTAAGCCCCATATGGAGTATTGGCTGCAGTTCTTGTCGCCCCATTACACGGGAGATGTGGAGGGATTGGAGAAGGTCCAGAGGTAGTTTACCAGAATGCTGCCTGGATTAGATGCTTTCAGCTACAGGGAGAGGTTGGGTTGATTTGGGATTTGGATGTGGAGAGGATGTTTCCACTCGTGGGAGAGTCCAGGACTAGAGGTCACAGCCTCAGAATTAAAGGACTTTCTTTTAGGATGGAGATGATGACAATAGACAATAGGTGCCCTCTGAGGCAGATAATGTCATAGTCTCACAATCCTTTGTGAGAAAAAGAGTTTTCTCGTCTCCGTGCTCAATGCCTTCCCCTTATTCTTAAACTGTGGCCCCTGGTTCTGGATTCCCCCAACGTCGGGAACATGTTTCCTGCCTCTAGCCTGTCCAAACCCTTATCAATCTTATATGTTTCAATAAGATCCCCTCTCATCCTTCTAAATTCCAGAGGCTACAAGCACAGCCGCTCCATTCTCTCAGCATATGACAGTCCCACCATCCTGGGAATTAACCTTGTAAACCTACGCTGCACTCCCTCAATAGCAAGAATGTTCTTCCTCAAATTAGGGGAACAAAACTGCACACAATACTGCAGGTGTGATCTCTCTAGGACCCTGTACAACTGCAGAAGGACCTCTTTGCTCCTATAATCGACTCCTCTTGTTATAAAGGACAACATGCCATTCGCTTTCTTCACTGCCTGCTGTACCTGCATGCTTACTTTCAGTGACTGATGTACAAGGACCCACAGATGCCGTTGTACTTACCCTTTTCCCAACTTGACGCCATTTAGATGGTAATCTGCCTTTCTATTTTTGATACCAATGTGGATAACTTCACATTTATCCACATTAAACTTTATCTGCCATGTATCTGCCTTCTCCCCAACCTGTCCAAGTCACCTTGCATTCTCATAGCATCCTCCTCACAGTTCACACTGCCACCCGGCGTTGTGTCATCTGAAAATTTGCTAATGTCTCTTTGAACCCCTTCATCCAAATCATTGATGTATATTGTAAATAGCTGCGGTCCCAGAACCGAGCCTTGCGGTACCCCACTAGTCACTCCCTGCCATTCTGAAAGGGTCCCGTTAATCCCTACACTTTGTTTCCTGTCTGCCAACCAATTTTCTATCCATGTCAGCACTCTACCCCCAATACCATGTGCCCTAATTGTGCCCACTAGTCTCCTATGTGGGACCTTATCAAATGCTTTCTGAAAGTCCAGGTGCACACCTTCCACTGGCTCTCCCTTGTCCATTTTCCTAGTTACATCTTTAAAAAATTCCAGAAGTTTAGTGAAGCATGATTTCCCCTTCGTAAATCTATGCTGACTCGGACCGATCCTGTTACTGCTATCCAAATGTGCGGCTATCTCATCTTTTATAATTGACTCCAGCATCTTCCGCACCACTGATGTCAGGCTAACTGGTCTATAATTCCGTTTTCTCTCTCCCGCCTTTCTTAATAAGTGGGATAACATTAGCTACCCTCCAATCCACAGAAATCTCCTTAGTCAGAGAGTGGTGAATCATTGGAATTTTTTGTCACAGAAGGCTGTGGAGACCATCAGTGAATATTTTTAAGGCAGAGATAGATATATTCTTGGTTAATACAGGTGGCAAGGGTTACAGGGAAAAGGCAGGAGAATGGGTTGGGAGGAAGAGATAGATCAGCCATGATTGAATGGTGGAGTAGGCTTGGGCCACATATCATCATTCTACTCCTATCACATATAGACAATAGACAACAGGTGCAGGAATAGGCCAATCGGCCCTCGAGCGAGCAGCACCATTCAATGTGATCATGGCTGATCATCCACAATCAGTACCCCGTTCCTGCCTTCTCCCCATATCCCCTGACTCCACTATCTTTCAGAGCTCTGTCTAGCTCTCTCTTGAAAGTATCCAGAGAACCGGCCTCCACCGCCCTCTGAGGCAGAAAATTCCATCTCGGCGTGGAACTAAGGGGGACCACAAATGGAATGTGTTAAAAATGTTTTGTGTAAACTGGAATTCTTTGCAACTCTGTCGGTGCCCTGTAGGTGGCGACACTTTGCATACCTTGGGTGTGAAAAACAAAGAACATGTGGCAATAAAGTTTCATTCATTCACGGAGAGAAAGGGTTTAGAGTGCTGTGTGCAGGCGGGTGGGACTAGGCCAGAATGTCCACTGGGTCACCATGGACCATGTGGGCCGAATGGCCAGTCTGGGTGCTGTACAACTCTCCACGACGCTACTCACAGACCACTAGCAGCACAAAGCGGTCACGGTTGTACAGCCCACTCCCATAGTAGCTCGTCTGTATCTTGTACGTTCCCTGGTCACTCGGCCTCAGGGCCCGCAGCTCGATGAAGGCGTCCCGTTGGAAGCTGATCCTGTCCATGTAGGACGGGTTGACCAGGTGCGGATACTCCGGGCTGTTAGACTTCCAGGCCAGGATTCCAATATAGGGATCGATCCGTCCCATCACCACCTTGAACATCCCCTGGCTGTGGGGTAGGAGGCGGAACCTCACCGACCCACCCACGGGGACGGTGGTGATGGAGCCCGCGGTGACTGCCGTTCCTGCTCTGCCCAGCGCCGCAGTGTAGGGGCCTGCAACACAACATGGGCTGGTGAGGGGAGAGAGAGGGGGGGAGAGGAGAGGGGGTAGGAGAGAGGGGGGGAGAGGAGAGGGGGGAAAAGAGGGGGGTAGAGAGGGGAGAGGAGGGTGGGAGTGGAGGGGGGGGGAGGGGATGGGAGGGGACGGATAGGGGGGAGAGGTGGAGGGAGAGGGGGGAAGGGGGGAGGGGGGGAAGACCGGGGTCAGAATCTAAACCCGTGTCCCTGGCGCTGTGAAGCAGGAGCAACGCACGGGCCTAGTGGTCTCTCTCTCTCTCTCTGTACCTGCCAGCAGCAACAGCAGACACCCCGCCTTCCAGATAGATCGCCACATGTCCCCTCTGCTCAACGGGCACCGACTCCACACTGTACCGACTCAAGCGGCGCGCTGGGCTGGAGGACAGAGCGAGATGCATTATAGCGGGGGATGCATGCGAGTGGGGTGCGGGGACGTTTGAGAGGGGAGAGGAGGGGGGGGGGAGGGAGGGGGAGTCGGTAGAAGCGGGTTATGAAGATAGACACAAAATAGACACAAGGACATTCTTGCCATAGAGGGAGTACAGAGAAGGTTCACCAGACTGATTCCTGGGATGTCAGGACTTTCATATGAAGAAAGACTGGATAGACGGCTTGTACTCGCTAGAATTTAGAAGACTGAGGGGGATCTTATAGAAACGTACAAAATTCTTAAGAGGTTGGACAGGCTAGATGCAGGAAGATTGTTCCCGATGTTGGGGGAGTCCAGAACAAGGGGTCACAGTTTAAGGATAAAGGGGAAATCTTTTAGGACTGAGATGAGAAAAATATTTTTTACACAGAGAGTGGTGAATCTCTGGAATTCTCTGCCACAGAATGTAGTTGAGGCCAGTTCATTGGCTATATTTAAGAGGGAGTTAGATGTGGCCCTTGTGGCTAAAGGGATCAGGGGTATGGAGAGAAAGCAGGTACAGGATACTGAGTTGGATGATCAGCCATGATCATATTGCATGGCGGTGCAGGCTCCAAGGGCCGAATGGCCTACTCCTGCACCTATTTTCTATGTTTCTATGTAAAATGCCGGAGTAACTCAGCGGGACAGACAGCATCTCTGGAGATGGAGAAGTCCCGCCGGGTTTCTCCAGCATTTTGTGTCTCTCTTCCCTGTTTCCCCTCCCCCGGCCGACAACGTCCCCTCCTGCCGCCCCGACCACCTCACCCTCACCTGCGGTGTGAACCCTTACCTGCAGCTCCATCCGACACGGAGGGACTATGAGTGGGCAACTCACCGACAGCGACGTGATATTTGGGGACAACTGCAGCGTGAAGTCATCTGATGGTATATGGACAAACTGATCTGTTTTGTAATCAATGCCTACTATGTTCTGTTGTGCTGAAGCAAAGCAAGAATTTCATTGTCCTATCAGGGACACATGACAATAAACTTACTTGAACTTGATTATAACACTTGGCGCGGTTCCTGCCACTTGCCGTCTTGTTATTGCCAAAGTGGTTATTGCTGTCAGTTATCAGTGACAGCAAAGCTCATTGCACCGAGGGCCTGGTGTTTTTTCTCTCTCTCTCGTTTAAAAGTTGACAATCTGGCTTATTCTTCTTGCAAGTGTCACGCCCTCCAACTTAAACCCGATTTTGTGACGTAGCGGCAGCAAGAATAAAACATGTCAATTGCTGCTGAAGGAATGGTTCAATTTTCCAGTTCAGCAACCTGCCATCAGTCGGTAAACGTCACAGCACTCACCCTGACTCATTTCAGCTTCTTTTTGTGGCCGGTTGTTAGCTGTGGTGATGGCCATATCCTACCACACTCAATATTCCGTTGTCACTTCAGTGCTACCGAGGTAGAGGTAGAGGTAGAGGCACACCTCAAGAATAAAACATGTCAATTGCTGCTGGAGGAATGGTAACATAGAAACATAGACAATAGGTGCAGCAGTAGGCCATTCGGCCCTTCGAGCCTGCACCGCCATTTGATATGATTATGGCTCATCATCCAACTCAGTATCCCATCCCTGCCTTCTCTACATAACCCCTGATCCTTTAGCCACAAGGGCCATATCTAACTCCCTCTTAAATATAGCCAATGAACTGGCCTCAACTACCTTCTGTGGCAGAGAGTTCCAGAGATTCACCACTCTCTGTGTAAAAAATGATTTCCTCATCTCAGTCCTAAAAGTCTTCCCTCTTATCCTTAAACTGTGACCCCTAGTTCTGGACTTCCCCAACTTCGGGAACCATCTTCCTGCATCTAGCCTGTCCAACCCCTTAAGAATTTTGTAAGTTTCTATGAGAACCCCCCTCAATCTTCTAAATTCTAGCGAGTACAAGCCGAGTCTATCCAGTCTTTCTTCATATGAAAGTCCTGCCATCCCAGGAATCAGTCTGGTGAACCTTCTCTGTACTCCCTCTATGGCAAGAATGTCTTTCCTCATATTAGGAGACCAAATTAACATCCGATGGCTGCCTCCGCCTTCAGTCTGGTATTTTTGTTTTGTTTTTTGTTATGTTTAAAGTATGTTTTTTAGTTTTTTTAGTGTGTTTTATGTGGGGGGGGGGGGGGTAGCGGGAAGGGTAAGGGGGAAACCGTCCTTCAGTCGCTTCCTGGCGAGGATGCGGCTATTATCCGAGTCTCGCCCTCGCCCTCTCGTCCCCCCCCCTCCCTTGTGGCCGAGCAGCTGGATTGGCGCGGCCTTTCCTGCCGGGACCGGACGGCGCTGGATACATCGGGGGGGTGGGGAGGGCGGGAGGGGGGAGAGGAGGGCGAGAGGGGGGGAGATGGGGAGAGGAGGGCGAGAGGGGGGAGATGGGGAGAGGAGGGCGGGAGGGAGGGGGAGAGGAGGGCGAGAGGAGATGGTAGAAGCGGTAGGACAAGAGTGTTATGAAGATAGATCCAGAAAGCTAGAGTAACTCAGCTGGTGAGTCAGGCAGCATCTGTGGAGAACATGGAATGGGTGACGTTTCGGGTCGAGATCCTTCTTCAGACCGGATAGGGAGAAGGGAAACGAGAGATATAGACGATAATGTGGAGAGATAAAGAACAATGAATGAAAGATATGCAAAAAAGTAACGATGATACAGGAAACAGGCCATTGTTAGTTGTTTGCTGAAGCTGGTGCGACGGATGGGGGAGGGATAGATAAAGAGAGAGAGAGAGAAAGAGAGAGAGAGAGCGAATGCCGGGGCGATGTGAAGTGAGAGAAAGCTGCCGGGAGCGGAGACAGAGTAAACTCACCAGCAACGGCGGTGAACTGAGATCCACAGCACTGTCGACCAAAGAGTACATGATCATAGCTGTCGTTTGTCGACATCGTGTCACCCGGACTCAACAAATATTAAGTGGAGGTAGACAAAAGTGGAAAAGTGCCGGCGGAAGTAGATCACATCCGTTCTTGAGTCTCTGGTGCGGCCCAAGTTGCGGACAGAATCAGATCGTGCATTGGTTTAAAGTTGAAATCCGGTGTTGTTACTCAGCCAATGAGTGGGGTCAGGGCGGTGTTTGCAGTCATTGGCTGAAAATAGAAATGTGGAAAGATCCGATAGCGAGCATCTTTGGTAATGTCAAGAGATACAAAGTGGGACGGGGAGAGGTGAGAGGTCGTTGAGGGGGGAGAGGGTTGGTTGAGGGTGGGGAGGGGTGGTTGAGGGTGGGGAGAGGTGGGGTGAGGGGTGGTGGGAGGGGTGGTTGAGGGTGGGGAGAGGCGGGTGGAGGGGTGGGTTGAGGGTGGGGAGGGGTGGTGGGAGGGTGGGGGGAGGGGTGGTGGGAGGGTGGGGAGAGGGGTGGGTTGAGGGTGGGAGGGGTGTGTGAGGGGGGAGGGGTGGTTGAGGGAGGGGTGGGTTGAGGGTGGGGGGGTGTCAAGAGAGAAGTGGGTGAGGTGCTCGGGCGGCAGGATGGGAATCTCCAGCATTTTGTGTCTCTCTTCCCTGTTTCCCTCCCCCCCGGCCGACAACGTCCCCTCCTGCCGCCCCGACCACCTCACCCTCACCCCCTTGCCCCCCCACCCCTCTATTGCCCCTCCCCCCCTCCGGACGGCCATGGCCTTACCTGCAGTTCCATCCGACACGGATGGAAAGTGGGCAACAGACCGACAGCGACGGGGCAACTGCAGCGCCAAGTCGGCTAATATCAATAGCCGCAGGTCACATGAAACACTAATGTCGATTTGGACGTTTCATGCTACACAACATCACCATTATTGGCTGGCCAACCTTCTGAACCTTGTGAATTTGTAGTCGGCAGGGCAGTACTCTGCATATCGTCAACTTGGATGTGCTGTGCAGACTAACGTGCTGTTAGTGACCCCTTTAAAACTGTCTAGTGAAGTTGATTTAACTATATTGTTGTCCAGTTTATTCCATTCCCTTAAGGTTCTTACAAAGAATGAGTTCTTATAAATATCTGTCCTGGCGATTGGGGTTTCTATTTGCATATCATTTCTCTTTCTTGTTCTCCTTTATGTTGAGTATGATATGTATCTATCTGCAGTTATGCCCACCATCCCCTTTTGAATATTGTACAACATGGCTAGTCTGTTCCTTGCCCTTCTTGTTTCCAGCGTTTCCCACTCCAGGTCGGACAGCATCTGGGTGACACTGCTACTACTATTGTAGTTCCCGATTCAAAAGCGTGCTGCTTTCCTCTGTACCCCTTCTAGTTTGTTGATATGACCAGTTTTGTATGGGTCCCAGGCACATGAAGCGTATTCCAGTAAGGGTCTAACCAATGTTGTATATGCTGTGGTTTTCACTTCCTTTGGGCAGAACCAGAGGTTTCGTCCAAGGAATCCTAGTGTCCGGTTGGCTTTAGAGACCGTGTTGTCCATGTGTTCCCCCCACGGAAGCTTGCTATCAAGATGAACTCCAAGGTATGGCTGTGAACTGGTACGATGAAGTATTTGTCCACAGAAGACGTAGTCTCGAGTAGGTGGTTTCTTCTTGTTTGAAATTATCATAATTGAGCATTTGGTTGGGTTGAAGCTCATCTTCCATGTGGTTTGCCATAATTCCAAGGACTTGAGGACTTCTTGTAAGGAGTTCATATCCTCTGCTTCAGTGACAGGTGTATATACAAGACAATCATCTGTGAAGAGTCTTGTTTTACAATTTATGTGTTCAGGTAGATCATTAATGTACGTCAGGAACAACAGTGGTCCAAGGAAAGACATCGAACTACTTCACCCAGAGAGAGTTGTGAATCTGTGGAATTCTCTGCCACAGAAGGCAGTGGAGGCCAATTCACTGGATGCTTTCAAGAGAGAGTTAGATAGAATTAAAGATAGCGGAGTCATGGGATATGAGGAGAAGGCACGAACGGGGTGCTGATTGGGGATTATCAGCCATGATCACATTGAATTACGGTGCTGGCTTGAAGGGCCGAATGGCCTACTCCTGCACCTATGTTTCTATGTCTCCTTGCCCGTCCACCTTTGTTCCCCGAGTTTTTTTAAAATGTTATACAATTACTTTTATTCAAAAAATAAAATTAAACATACAGAGTATTAACACAAACAAAGACTGCCTATGTACAAACAACAAATTAATATAACGCCAACTTTATCAACAAGACTCTCGACCTCCCGCGGCGACCAGCGTTCACGGACGGCCTTCAGAGTCCCCGTGGACACGCGGGCACGGACGTAGGCCCGGAAAAGGGGCAGGAAGCCGACCCCGGAGTGGCCATCGACTACCCGCTGCCTGGACCCGCGAATGGCCATCTTGGCCCAGGCCCAGGAGCAGACCGACAGGGAGATCCCCCCCCCCTTCCTCCCCCCCCACCCCCTCTGTACCGGGTGCCCAAATATCAGGAGTGTGGGGCTAACATGTAGCCAAAACTTCAGGAGCAGCCCCCTTCAGACAGTCGAACAGGGGCTGCAACCTCTCACACTGCACGCAGACGTGGAACACGGTCTCTTCCTCGCCGCAGAAGTGTGAGCCTCCCACAGCCGACCTCGCGGGTGCGGTGGGCCTGATCCCCGTTCCCTCTCCTCTCCTCCTGGTCTCGCTTCTGTTTTTGTTCAGTTTACAAATTGAACACACACGCAGTCGTCGGTTGGCACTTTTATTGTCACAGGTGTGAAATGCTACACACTGCTATTATATTTTTGATTACAAACAGTCCAGTAGAATATTACCGTACCCCAGGTCAGCAAGTTTACATAAACAGTCTACTGATCCTGTAAACAAGAGGGGACATTTCCCAAAGTCCACATTCTAGTTATAGAGTGATAGTGTGGAAACAGGCCCTTCGGCCCAACTTGCCCAAACCGGCCAACATGTCCTGCGTTTGGCCCATATCCCTCTAAACCTGTCCTATCCACGTACCTGTCCAAATGTTTGCTAAACGTCGCGATAGTATCTGCCTCATCTACCTCCCTCTGGCAGCTCGTTCCATACACCCACCACCCTTTGCATGAAAACGTTACCTGCTCCGATTCCTATTAAATCTTTCCCCCCTCACCTTAAACCCATTAGACAATAGACAATAGGTGCAGGAGTAGGCCATTCGGCCGGTTCGAGCCAGCACCGCCATTCAATGTGTTCATGGCTGATCATCCCCAATCAGCACCTCGTTCCTGACTTCTCCCCATATCCCCTGACTCCACTATCTTTAAGAGCTTTATCAAACTCTCTCTTTAAAGCATTTAGAGAACTTGCCTCCACTGCCTTCTGAGGCAGAGAATTCCTCAGATTCACAACTCTCTGTGTGAAAAAGTTTTTCCTCATCTCCGCTCTAAATGGCTTACCCCTTATTCTTAAACTGTGGCCCCTGGTTCTGGACTACCCCAACATCGGGAACATGTTTCCTGCCTCTAGTGTGTTCAAACCCTTAATAATCTTATGTGTTTCAAGAAGATACCCTCTCATCCTTCCAAATTCAAGTGTATACAAGCCCAGCCGCTCCATTCTATCAACAGTCCCGCCATCCCGGGAATTAACCTGGTGAACCTAGGCTGCACTCCCTCAATAGCAAGAATGTCCTTCCTCAAATTTGGAGACCCAAACTGCACACAATACTCCGGGTGTGGACTCACTAGAGCCCTGTACAGCTGCAGAAGGACCTCTTTGCTCCTATCCTCAACTCCTCTTGTTGTGAAGGCCAACATGCCTTTGGCTTTCTTCACTGCCTGCTGTACCTGCATGCTTACATTCAGGAGGCTAGTCTTATGAGCCGAGCCTGTCCAGTATTCTTGCAGTCCTAACTGGTGCCCATGATTCGTTGATCCCACCCAGCCTCTTCCCCCTCTCAGGATTACATGACTCCCCAAAAAACAGCTGTCTGTACGGAGTTTGTACGTTCTGCCCGTGACCTGCGTGGGTTTTCCCCGAGATCTTCGGTTTCCTCCCGCAAACCAAAGACGTGTAGGTTTGTACGTTAATTGGCTTGGTGTAAATGTAAAAATTGTCACTAGTGGGTGTTGGAGATAGTGTTAATGTGCGGTGATCACTGGTCGGCGCTGACCCGGTCGGCCGAAGGGCCTGTTTCCACGCTGTATCTCTAAACTATGCTGAACTAAACAACACAGATTACAATCAAGCCGTCCACAGTGTACAGATACAGGATAAAGGGAATAACATTTTTTAGTGCAAGTTAAAGTCTGGTCAAGTGCAATTAAAGATAGACCCAGGGTCTCTAAAGTAGATGGGAGGTCAGGACCGCTCTCTAGTTGGTGAGAGGATGGTTCAATTGCTTGATAACAGCCGGGAAGAAACTGTCCCTGAATCTGGAGGTGTGCGTTTTCACACTTATGTACTTCTTGCCCGATGGGAGAGGGGAGAAGAGGGAGTGACCGGGGGTGAGACTGGTCCTTGATTATGCTGCTGGCCTTGCCGAGGCAGCGTGAGGTGTAGACGGAGTCGATGGAAGGGGAGGTTGGTTTGTGTGTGTGATGGGCTGGGCTGCGTCCACAACTCTGCAATTTCTTGCGATATTGGACAGAGCTGTTCCCAAAACCGTGCTGTGATGCATCCCGGATAAAATGCTTTCCAGGGTGCATCCGTAGAAGTTGGGGAGAGTTGTTGGGAACATGCCGAACTTCCTAAGCATTCTCAGGAAGTAGAGGCGTTGGTTTGCTTTCTTGGTCGTTGCTTCGACGTGGCTGGTCTAGGACAAGTTGCTGGTGATATTAACTTGTAAGAGGACACTCGATGCCCGGGCAACAAGGACTCACACAGCCTGGACAACTGGACAATGAACGTGGACTCATTCAGCCTGGACATGGACAACTGGACAATGAACTAGGACTCTCGCAACCTGGACAACTGGACAATGAAGTAGGACTCATGCCACTTGGACAACTGGACAATGAAGTAGGACTCATGCAACCTGGACATGGACAATTGAACAACGAAGTGGGACTCATGCAGCCTGGACAACTGGACAAATCTTCAGTGGGTTCCCTGAAGCCGAGACGTTGAAGAAGGGGAGGAGGCCCCCCTTGAACATACAATCGCGGAAGGAGTGGAGGTGAGAACCAGTGCTGTCATCACAGAACAGGACCTTGTCCTCGTTGTAGTCAAGGTATACACCGATCATTTGGATCTTCTCCTGGGTGTCTGGGTGGATGGAGATCCGGGTGGAATTGGCGTCGTTGACCCTGAACACCTTCCGGTGGCACCCGATGGACCAGACCCCTCCCTCGGGGATCAGCGAGCTCCTGGCGCTCTTCTCCGCCTGCTTGGAGGCAACTCCCAGGTCCCATTCGGAGTTGCTGCCCACCTCCACCACCCAGTAGCACCTGCCAGAGGTGATCCCTTCCTCATCTCCGAGAGGTGGCTTCCACATCACTGAGAGGATGGGCTCCAACCCTCCTCTGTTTCCAGAAGTAATCGACTGCCCCTTGACACAGCGCACGGTGACCAGGTCAGGGGATACCTGGAGCATCGGGTGGGCAGTGTCGGGGTCCAGGGTCACAGCAACTGAAAGAGTCAACAGAGGTGGCGTTCAGGTTAAGGACATAGAAACATACACAATAGGTGCAGGAGGAGGCTGGGACTATCACAACATTTCCAAGTAATTTAGACAGGTACGTGGATAGGACAAGTTTAGATGGATCTGGGCCAAACGCAGGCAGGCAGTACTTAGTGTAGGTGGGGCATGTGGGCAGGTGGGACTAGTGTAGGGGGAGTACAGCGTTGGATCACCAGGTTAATTCCCGGGATGGCGGGACTGTCATATGCTGATAGAATGGAGCGGCTGGGCTTGTACACTCTGGAATATAGAAGGGTGAGAGGGGACCTTATTGAAACATAAAAAGATTATTGAGGGTTTGGACACGCGAGAGGCAGGAAACATGTTCCTGATGTTGGGGGAGTCCAGAACCAGGGGACAGTTTAGGAATAAAGAGTAAGCCATTTAGAACGGAGACGAGGAAACACTTTTTCTCACAGAGAGTTGTGAGTCTGTGGAATTCTCTGCCTCAGGGGGCGGTGGAGGCAGGTTCTCTGGATATTTCAAGAGAGAGCTAGATAGGGCTCTTAAAGATAGCGGAGTCAGGGGATATGGGTAGAAGGCAGGAACGGGGTACTGATTGGGGATGATCAGTCATGATCACAGTGAATGGCGGTGCTGGCTCGAAGGGCCGAATGGCCTAATCCTGCACCCATTGTCTATTTGTCAATAACCTAGTAACCTGGGACGGAGAAATCATGGGGCACCATGGCTAGCTTGGAGGAGTTGGGCCGAAGGGCCTGTTTCTGTGCCGTATGACTCTAAATGGGACTAGCCCAGATAGGGCACCTTGGTCAGCATGGAGGAGTTGGGCCGAAGGGCCTGTTTCCCTGCTCTATGACTCTAAATGGGACTAGCCTAGATGGGGCACTGTGGATAGTATGGATGAGTTGGGCCGAAGGGCCTGTTTCCGTGGAAGGGAAGGATCACATCTCGAGAGCTTCAGGGATAAATCCTGCGCTCTCTCCACAACAGGAAACAGAGACCCCTTTACCCACAACATCGTGGAGTCATTCAGTGTCCCCCCTCTCCCCACCCCACCAACCCCCCCACCCCCCCCCCCAAACCGCACACCCCTGCAACCCCCCAACCTTACCCGGTTCCTTCTTCAGAGCCTCTGTAAAAGATAGAAAGTAAAATTAATCGTGGGGCAGCGGTAGAGTTGCTGCCTCACAGCGAATGCAGCGCCGGAGACCCGGGTTCCATCCCCACTACGGGTGCTGTCTGTACGGAGTTTGCACGTTCTCCCCGTGACCTGCGTGGGTTTTCCCCAAGATCTTCGGTTTCCTCCCACACTCCAAAGACGTGCAGGTTTGTAGGTTAATTGGCTTGGTGTAAATGTAAAAATTGTCCCTAGTGTGTGTAGGATAGTGTTAGTGTGCGGGGATCGCTGGTCGGCGCGGAGCCGGTGGGCCGAAGGGCCTGTTTCCGCGCTGTATCTCTAAACTTAATCATGATTACAATCGAGCTATTTACAGTGTACAGATACATGATAAAGGAATAAGGTTTAGTGCAGGAGACAATAGGTGCAGGATTGGGCCATTCGGCCACTCGAGAACTATATTCTGCCCTCTGTATCTTCACCTTTGCTCTACCTATTGGACTTGAGTTTGACTTAATTATACTCATGGAGACACAAGGAACTGCAGATGCCAGTTTACCAAGGAAATACACAGAATGCTGGAGTGACTCAGCGGGTCAGGCAGCATCTGTGGGGAACATGGATAGGTGACGTTTCACAGAGTGCTGGAGTAACTCAGCGGGTCAGGCAGCATCTGTGGAGAACATGGATAGGTGACGTTTCACAGAGTGCTGGAGTAACTCAGCGGGTCAGGCAGCATCTGTGGAGAACATGGATAGGTGACGTTTCACAGAGTGTTGGAGTAACTCAGCGGGTCAGGAAGCATCCGTGGAGAACATGGATAGGTGACGTTTCAGGTCAGGAACATTCTTCAGCATTAAACGTTGGACTGATACCACACACAGGGTCCTTAAGAACAAATTAAAATCAACAAGAAGTTACTCACCTTGCTTCATCTGCAGATGCTGGTATTCTATATCACGGGGGGAGGAGAGAAAGAGAGAGAAAGAGAGAGAGAGAGAGAGAGAGTCACCATCACTGAGATCCCCAAACACCAACATTCCCAGATTCCCAGAGCTCCTGCGATCCACCCTTCCCGTCCCGACATTCCGATTCTCTGGAACACTGGGACATCACGGTGGTGCAGCGGTAGAGTTGCTGCCTCACAGCGCCAGGGACCCGGGTTCCATCCTGACTACAGGTGCTGTCTGTACGGAGTTGGTAGGTTCTCCCTGTGACCTGCATGGGTTTTCTCCGGGTGCTCCGGTTTCCTCCCACATCCCAAAGACATACAGGTTTGTAGATTAATTGGCTTCTGTTGATTGTCCCTAGTGTGTGGGATAGAACTGGTGGGCATGAACTGGGTGGGCCAAAGGGCTTGTTCCACGCTGCATCACCCGGGTTCCATCCCGACTACGGGTGCTGTCTGTATGGAGTTTGCACGTTCTCTCCGTGACCTGCGTGGGTTTTCCCCGGGATCTTGTTTCCTCCCATACTCCAAAGACAACAGACAATAGACAACAGGTGCAGGAGTAGGCCATTCGGCCCATAAAGCCAGCACCGCCATTCACTGTGATCATGGCTGAGGGAGGAGGGGGCGAGTGAGGGCGGGACGCAGGGAAAAGCGCTCTGACCCTTCCCCTGATCCACCAGGGGGAGGCGATGATGAGGCTCCGCCAAACTCACTGCTGCTCGTCGGCCTCTTCTTCAGATCTGCCGGAGCATAGGGATAGCATCGCCGTCAGATGGGCCGAGTGGCCATGCACATTAAACGCACAAACACTCACACCACCCCCCCCCCCCCAACTCACTCCGAGATCAATGACTCACCACCTCACTGAGGTCCCCAACCAGAGGAGAGGGCGATAGAACTGGGGGGGGGGATGGTGTTTAATCACAGTCCCTGCCCCTCTCCGCCCCTCCACGCACCCTCCCCCTCTACCTCCCCCCTCCCCTCCCGATCCCTTACACACCCCACGGGCTGGACTCTGACGCTGGTGAGTCCTGCACCCAGTCTCCGTGGAGGATGTCTATGGACATTAAGCTTACTGGGGATGGTGGGACATTAGATCGTGCAATAGACAATAGACAATAGGTGCAGGAGTAGGCCATTCGGCCCCTTCGAGCCAGCACCGCCATTCACTGTGATCATGGCTGATCATCCACAATCAGTACCCCGTTCCTCCCTTCACCCCATATCCCCTGACTCTGCTATCTTTAAGAGCCCTATCTAGCTCTCTCTTGAAAGCATCCAGAGAACCGGCCTCCACCGCCCTCAGAGGCAGTGAATTCCACAGACTCACCACTCTCTGTGAGAAAAAGTATTTCCTCGTCTCCGTTCAAAATGGCTGACCCCTAATTCTTAAACTCTCTAAAGCCTCTGGTTCTGGACTCCACAAACATCGGCAACATGTTTCCTGCCTCTAGCGTGTCCAAACTATTAATAATCTTATATGTTTCAATAAGATCCCCTCTCATCATTCTAAATTTCAGAGTATACAAGCCCAGCCGCTCCATTCTATCAACATATGACAGTCCCGCCATCCCGGGAATTAACCTGGTGAACCTACGCTGCACTCCCTCTTGTCCTTCCTCAAATTTGGAGAGCAAAACTGCACACAATGCTCCAGGTACTGCATGCGTCAAGGTACTGCAGACGTCAAGTTATTGCAGGTATCTCCCTGCAGGTCAGTGGGGGAGAGGGTCCAGTGGGCACCTACCTCGTATGTGTCGCTGCAGCCAGCGGTACAGAAGCCCCAGTCCAACGAGCGCTGCCACAACAGCCAGGAAAATGACCACAAATCCGCCCATCCACTTGGACGTCCGAGGGAAGAACTCATCTGCAGGAGCGAGTCAAAGATCAGGAGTCAGGACATCCCCTGGGGTCACGCACCCCCCTTGCCCTCCCCTCATCCACCTCCCCCTCCCACCCCAGCACCCCCCTTCCCCCAGACCCCATCCATGGACTTGACCACTACCGCCGTCTATGGCAATGAATTCAACAGATTCACCGCCCTCTGTCGAAAGAGATTCCTCCTGATCTCCTTCCTAAAGACACTTCCTTTAATCCTGAGGCTGTGACCCTCTAGTCCTAGACTCTCCCACTAGTGGAAACATCCCCTCCACATCCACTCCCTCTTCTCCCCTCTGCCATCAGGCAAAAGTTACAGAAGTGTGAAAACGCACACCTTCAGATTCAGGGACAGTTTCTTCCCAGCTGTATCAGGCAACTGAATCATCCCACCACAACCAGAGAGCGGTCCTGACCTCCCATCTACTTCATTGGTGACCCTCGAAATATCTTTGATCAGACTTTACTAACTTTACCTTGCACTAAAACGATATAACCTTATCATGTATCTGTACACTGTAATTGCTCGATTGTAATCACGTATTGTCTTTCTGCTGACTGATTAGCACGCAACAAAAGCTTATCAATGTACCTCGGTACACAATAGACAATAGGTGCAGGAGTAGGCCATTCAGCCCTTCGAGCCAGCACCGCCATTCACTGTGATCATGGCTGCTCATCCCCAATCAGCACCCCGTTCCTGCCTTCTCCCCCTGACTCTGCTATCTTTAAGAACCCTATCTAACTCTCTCTTGAAAGCATCCAGAGAACCTGCCTCCACCTGAGGCAAAGAATTCCACAGACTCACAACTCTCTGTGAGAAAAAGTGTTTCCTCGCATCCATAGTAAATGGCTTCTCCTTTATTCTTACACTGTGGCCCCTGGTTCTGGACTCCCACACCCGCTGAATTTCTACAGCACTTTTGTCTACCTTCGATTTTCCAGCATCTGCAGTTCCTTCTTAAACCCTTAATAATCTTATATGTTTCAATAAGATACATAGATACATAGAAAATAGGTGCAGGAGTAGGCCATTCGGCCCTTCGAGCCTGCACCGCCATTCAATATGATCATGGCTGATCATCCAACTCAGTATCCCGTACCTGCCTTCTCTCCATACCCCCTGATCCCTTTAGCCACAAGGGCCACATCTAACTCCCTCTTAAATATAGATCCCCTCTGATTCTTCTAAACTCCAGAGTATACAAGCCCAGCCGCTCTATTCTCTCAGCATATGACAGTCCCGCCATCCCGGGAATTAACCTGGTGAACCTATGCTGCACTCCCTCAATAGCAAGAATGTCCTTCCTCAAATTTGGAGACCAAAACTGCACACAATACTCCAGGTGTGGTCTCACTGGGGCTCTGTACAACTGCAGAAGGACCTCTTTGCTCCTATACTCAATTCCTCTTGTTATGATGGCCAACATGCCATTCGCTTTCTTCTCTGCCTGCTGTACCTGCATGCTTACTTTCAGTGACTGATGAACAAGGACCCCCAGATCCCGTTGTACTTCCCCTTTTCCCAACTTGACACCATTTAGATAATAATCTGCCTTCCTGTTTTTCCTACCAAAGTGGATAACCTCACATTTATCCGCATTAAACTTCATCTGCCATGCATCTGCCCACTCCCCCAACCTGTCCAAGTCACCCTGCATCCTCATAGCATCCTCCTCACAGTTCACTCTGCCACCCAGCTTTGTGTCATCTGCAAATTTGCTAATGTTACTTTGAATCCCTTCATCCAAATCATCAATAATCTGCCTTCCTGTTTTAGCCACCAAAGTGGACAACCTCACATTGATCCATCCCCATGTCCGACGGTGAGCTCTGACCTGGTACGTGGAAGTCGGTGGAGACAGTTTGCTTGGCGTTCGCTCCGGTTATCAGACACTGGTAATCGCTGCCACTGTAGGCCGTCACCTCCACGATGCTCTTCACGCTGAAGAAACTCTTGGCGTTCTGCTCGCTCGTGGTTACGGGCTGCCGGACACCTCACCGCCCTGGCGCAGCCTCCACACCACCGTGGACTGGGGGTACCAGCGATGGGAGTCACACACCAGACGCACCCCGCCCTCCATGTACTCCAGCAGGTTGACGGAGGGGAGCTCGCCCAGAACTGTGGAGACAGCACCCATGGGTGGCCTGGGTCAGGCAGTGGGGGGAGGGGAATTCCAACGGGTGCCCTGGGTCAGGCTGGGAGGGGAGGGGAATTCCAATGGATGCCCTGGGTCAGGCTGGGAGGGGGTTACCAACCTCCCATTGGCCAGTTGGAGAGAAAAAAACAGTACCCATGAGACAAGGAAAGGTTAGGTGTGAAAACAATTCATCAAAGAGGACGCAGTTCAAGGAAAATGTAGAATAGACAATAGGTGCAGGAGGAGTAGGCCATTCGGCCCTTCGAGCCAGCTGATCATCCCCAATCAGTATCCCGTTCCTGCCTTCTCCCCATATCCCTTGACTCCTTTAGCCCTAAGAGCTAAATCTAACTCTTGAAAACATCCAGTGAATTGGCCTCCACTGCCTTCTGTGGCAGAGAATTCCACAAATTCACAACTGTAGGTGAAGACGTTTTTCCCACATCTCAGTCCTAAATGGCCGACCCCTTATTCTTAAGCTGATTCTATTGTTGTAAACCAGCACACGCTGTCCTTCCCACCCTAACGCGGACCTGGCAGGGTGAAGATCGAGCGCGGACCTGGGGGAGATACACTGCCCCCATCACTCTTGGTTCACCCTACACGGTCCGCCATGCCGTTTCCTGTACACGGTCCGCCCTATTGGGTCCGCACTACGTTGCCAGCGCCCACAGCGCCGCGTCCCCGCTTCGCTTTATTTAAACGTGCGCACTCTTAGTTCCGTTTCCACGCGATGGACCCTACACGGTCCGCTTACAGATTCAGATACAGATACAAGTTGGTCCGTTTGAGTTTCTCCCCGCACCAGAGAGACGTGAGAGGTGGGTGGGGAGGGAGGGGGGAGGGGGGAGGGAGGAGGGGAGGAGGGAGGAGGGGTGGGGGGGGGGGGGGGAGATTCAGGAACTGTAGATGCTGGTTTATACCAGTTTTGAACAAGCAGTTTGATTTCAGTTTTTTTGTTGCATTTTCAATAAACTTGAGAAAAATCTGAGTTATAGACAATAGGTGCAGGAGTAGGCCATTCGGCCCTTCGAGCCAGCACCGCCATTCAATGTGATCATAGCTGATCATCCCCAATCAGTACCCCGTTCCTGCCTTCTCCCCATATCCCTTGACTCCGCTATCTTTAAGATCCCTATCTCGTTCTCTCTTGAAAGCATCCAGAGAATTGGCCTCCACAGCCCTCTGAGACAGAGAAATCCAGACTGACAACTCTCTGGGTGAAAAAGTGTTTCCTCGTCTCCGTTCTAAATGGCTTACTCCTTATTTTTAAACTGTGGCCCCTGGTTCTGGACTCCCTAACATCGGGAACATGTTTCCTGCATCTAGCGTGTCCAAACCCTTAATAATCTTGTATGTTTCAATAAGATGCCCTCTCATCCTTCTAAACTCCAGAGTATACAAGCCCAGCTGCTCCATTCTAACAACATATGACAATCCCGCCATCCCGGGAATTAACCTGGTGAACCTACGCTGCACTCCCATTTTTTTGCCTAAACCAGTTATCAGAAAAATATATTACGTTTGCCTTATGAACTTTAAATTGATGAAAGAGAAAGAAAGAGATTAATAAAGATATATAATAATTTTTATGTAGGCGTTCCTTGAGACGTGAAAATTATTTCAAGGGTTCCGCAAGGGTAAAAAGGTTGAGAAACTCTGCACTAACGTTTAAGGCAGGTGTCGGCAACCTACGGCCCCCGGGCCGAATGCGGCCCCTAACCATCACGCCCACAGGCGGATTGTTTTTCCCGTAATCATCCGGCCCGCCGAGCGCTGCCGAGCACGGACACGCACGTGATGTGATGCCTGCCATCCGGGGCGGGATCCATGTGTACACGTGGTAGATGTGGCCCGCCATCCGCTCACAGACCTGTGTCCCGGCCCCAATGCAGAACAAGGTTGCCCACCCCTGATCTAAGGAAAGACATTGAAGCAAAGACAAACAGGAATCCTTCGACAAAAGCCATGCCAACCAAATGGGCACATCTGAAGTGTAACGTTGTTCTGGAGAGGGATTTTTAAAAAAAATTCCAAAACTAAAAAATAAAATTGGATCCCGACATGGAACTGATCACTCTACGTACTTCAGAAGCCTGTTCTGAGCTATCAATATTTCAAAGACGTTTCCTTAATTATGGCCTGATAATGGCGAAAAAAACGAATACTTAAATTTTGGAAACAGACATCAGTCCCTACTCTGAAGATGTGGATTATAAACATGTCCGAGACGCTACATCTTGACAATATTAGACTTGTCTTGGCAGGAAAATCAGATCAGTTTTCCAAGACATGGACACCCTTTATTGATTTATTACAAGGATAGTATGGTACAACACAACTTTGGATTTAAATCTAATTACGGGTTGGGTGAGGTGGGTGGGGAGGGATGAGAGGCAGGTATATCACCACTTTTTTCTCCTTTCATTTTTCTCTATTCCTCTCTTCTTTCTTTTATTCACTCTTTGGCTACACTACTTTGGTAGTCTAGGGGTCCTATCTTTGCACCTCTCACTTTTTCTCTTTCTTGCTTTTTCTCCTTTCTTTCCTTCTAATTCAAAGCTAAAAAGTTAAACTTGAAGCTGTTCAATAACCGTATAATTTTATATGCCGGTGGTTCTCTGTTTGTACATTTCCTTCTAGTAATTTGCAATGAGACTTGGGT
>JAXLNO010003869.1:0-115903 GCA_038087875.1 Malacoraja senta
AGTTTGGGCAAGACATTACCTTGCAACATTCTGTATGTCTGATAGATATTGTGAAATGGAACTCAGAAATTATGGGAGGATTACATAAAACTACAATTCAAAGGTAATGAATATACAGAGCATTCTTATTTCCATCATGAACATACAATAGTGATATAGGACACCAGGTCCAACTACGGTAAACTCACGAGCTACTACGGTATGACTACGTGTTAAAAAGTATCAAATTTTTACATCCTGAGTATATTTTACGTGTGGACATTTTTCAACATGTTGAAAATCTTCACGAGTTACCACGTTTCCCGAGTACCTGCCGTTAGCGCTAAGAAATGACACGTTGGCCTTTATAACAGGAGGAATCGAATATAGGAGCAAAGAGGTCCTTCTGCAGTTCTACAAAGTTCTAGTGAGACCACAACTGGAGTATTGTGTGCAGTTTTGGTCCCCTAATTTGAGGAAGGACATTCTTGCTATTGAGGTAGTGCAGCGTAGGTTTACAAGGTTAATTCCCGGGATGGCGGGACTGTCATATGCTGAGAGAATGGAGCAGCTGGGCTTGTACACTCTGGAGTTTAGAAGGATGAGAGGGCATCTCATTGAAACATATAAGATTTGTTAAGGGCTTGGACATGCTTGAGGCAGGAAACATGTTCCCGATGTTGGGGGAGTCCAGAACCAGGGGCCACAGTTTAAGAATAAGGAGTAAGCCATTTAGAACGGAGACGAGGAAACACTTTTTCTCACAGAGAGTGGTGAGTCTGTGGAATTCTCTGCCTCAGAGGGCGGTGGAGGCAGGTTCTCTGGATACTTTCAAGAGAGAGCTAGATAGGGATCTTAAAAATAGCTGAGTCAGGGGATATGGGAAGAAGGCAGGAACGGGGTACTGATTGTGGATGATCAGCCATGTTCACATTTAATGGCGGTGCTGGCTCGAAGGGCCAAATGGCCTGCTCCTGAACCTATTGTTTATTGAAAAGTCCCGAGCTCCGACGTACCCGCTACGTTCATTCTATGTGTTTACCACGAGTTTTGATTCTTTTAAAACTCAGGAGAGCTCTTGGGTGAACTTGCACAGTGGGACAGGGCTTCACACCCGCTGAGTTTCTCCAGCATTTTTGTTTATCTTCGATTTTCCAGCATCTACAGTTCCTTCTTAGATGTTTTGCGGTGACGGCTGCATCTGCGGTTCCTTTCTGTTGGGGGGAGGGGGGGGGGAATTCCTGGCCCGTGGCGGCTCCTGAGAAGTGATATGTTCCCTCCGCGGGTGCTCCCTTGCCCGCTGAGTTCCTCCAGCACTCTGTGTTTTTTGTTTGGCTCTGAAGTTGAAGGTGGACCCCCCTGTGTCTACCTTCAACTCCCTGTATGTGGTGGCTCAGCGGGACGGGCAGGGGCTCTGGGGAGAGGGTTGCGGTTCTGGTCGAGATCCTTCTTCAGACAATCACAAGTACTCTCACCGACGAGAGTTCAGTTCAGTCTGAAGAAGGGTCTTCTCTCCAGAGTCGCTGCGTTGCCTGTCCTGCTGAGTTACTCCAGCTTTTGTCTATCTCCAATTTCAGAGTTAGATAAAATTGCAGACTTGATTGTTAAAATCTCAAAATTTTGTAACATTGCTGGAAAATGTACCTGCATCTTGGAGGCCGAAGGTTAGGTTGTTAGCCAAGAAAGATAGACTTCGTTATCCCTCAGTACAGCAACATCAAGAACGATGTTGCTGTACTGAGGGATAGCCAAGTCTATCCCTCATTGCTAGCAGCTGATGGGAAGCAGCTGTAAAGTGGGAAGCGGCTGTAAAAGGACAGCGCTGCTAGGGGTGGGGGGGAGAGGGGAGAGTTCCTTTCACAGCGTATGGGTAGTCTGTCCAGGGGTAAAGTTGCGGGGAGGGCATATGGTTGAGAAGGAGGGGGTCGGCCGAGGATCATCCAGCTCAAGAGCGGGTCAGCGTGTGATGGATAACAGGACAGTGGGCGTTGGAGCTTACTCCATATGTCAGTGCCAGTAACCTCAATTGATCCCTTGTTCGCGCTGACACAGGAGTAAGCTCCACCGCCCGCTGTGATGTTATCCATCACCCGCTGACCACTCCGCTCTATGATATTTGCTCTTGAGCTAGTCCCCTCACTGTTCAGACGGAGAGCACTGCCAGAGGTGAGCTGGCCGGCAGAAGGCGCTGAGATGGCAGTCGGTTCCGCTGTCCGGTGATGGAGGCCGCTCGTAGCCACGCGAGCTCCTTCCCTCCCCAGCCACAATGCGGTGGCGCCCGGAGCGCCGCGGCAGCGGTGAGTGAGTGTTACTGGCATGAACACAGACCCCCTCCTTCTCAACGCTCCTTCCCTCCTCGCAACTTTACCCCTGGCTAGACTCCCCACATGATGTGAAAGGAACTCTCCCCCGAATAGTCATGTTACTCATGACACGTGACTCATTTATAATTATTTATTTATATTTCTACGAAAATGTTTCCTGATTGGGCCCCGCACCTCCCAAGGCCGGCCCTGTCTGGAGCAACTCAGAGTGTCAGGCAGCATCTCTAGAGAAAATGGATAGGTGATGTTGTGACGGCACCAGGTGGTTGGGCCTCTAGCTACACAAACACTCCGCAGTCGGTCACGTGACTGGGCAATGGCAGGGAGGTGTTGTCACTGGGTACAGGGGTGTGTCCTGGGATATATAGCGAACCCTGGGACAACCCTCACTCTCTCTCTTACTTCGAGCTGACCAGCTCTCTTCTCTCTTGGGGTGAGCCCACGAGGAAAGAACCTCGCAGCAGCAACAACAACTTTATGTTAGAGGTCCCGCGACGGATTCCCCGGCAACTTCCAGCCACCGCCGAGGATGCGGCAGCGCAGCCGGTCTCCGACGACACCGGTGACGGTGGGTGGAGTCCCTACCTGCAGCGGTAGGGCGAGGCCCGTCAATGCCAGCCGCCAAAATGGCTGCCACGACCTACTGCCACATGGCCGCCGCAGCGACTACAAAAATGACGGCTGCGGCCGGCCGGAAGCAATACTCGACTTGCTGACCGCCATCAACAGCGCCACCTCTGGTCGAGTGGTGACTCTGCAGCCTGACCGCCGTCAGCAGCGCCACCTCTGGTCGAGTGGCGTCTATGCAGCTTGACTGACGTCTATAATGCCACCCCTGGTCGGTTGGTGTTACTACAGTTTCCAGTTTCAAGCACAGCTAATCCGACCACTTGGACTTTGCTGTATCTTTGCTGTTTGGTCACTGTAGGGGGGGGGGGGGGGGTTCCACTGTACACTGTAATTACCTAGCTTAATATTACTATTAGTCTGTTGTTTTTGCATTGTTGCCGACGTCTTTCTCAGGTCACAATCCCCTGCTGGTCTATATCTCGTCCGTTCTGCAGCTTTTGCTTTGGTCTCCTTGCACCCCTCGGCATGCCTCAGGATGGCCCACAGCCAGAGCATCGACTGCGCCCGCGGGCCCCACCGTCCCGACCCACAGCCGGGTTGCCACCGACCTACAGCAAGAGCCGTCCTCGACCATGTTTGTGCATCTTCCGGTAGAAGGTGAGCGAGATCCATCCCTTTTCGACGTCTGCCCTCATGGTCTGCCTGTTAGTTTACGAGTCAGGCTGCCGCGTTTTGTCGGCCTGCTCGTTTTCCTGCCTCTGGTTCTGGGGGAGGGGGTCTTGTGGCCGGCACCCGGTGGTTGGGCCAATAGCTACACGAACCCTCAGCAGTCGGTCACGTAACTGGGCAATGGCAGGGAGGAGTTGTCACGGGATACAGGGGTGTATCCTGGGATATATAGCGCACCCTGGGTCAACCCTCTCTCACTCTTACTTTGAGCTGACCAGCTCTCTTCTCTTGAGGGGTGTGTGTCCTTCTACTTCAGCAGGAGCTCAGCTCGAGCCCATGAGACAACAGCCTCGCAGCAGCAATAACAACTTTATGTTAGAGGACCAACGTGCATGTATAACAAACCTTTTATGCCTGAATAAAGTAACCCATTTGTTCACCAAGTTTGATGCCTCTAGAATGTATTGGGCTGGGACCCTTCTTTTGACTGGGCACATGGCAAAGCTCCCCCCAGTGTTTTGACCAATATTTACCATTCATTGAGACACAGGCGCAAAAACAAAGTGATGGAGGAACTCAGCCAGTCTAAAGAAAGGTCGCAACACAAAATGACACCTGTCCATTCCCTCTACATATGGTGCCTGACTTGCTTCATTTTTTGTTTGGGCAAATTTTCCATGCATATTTTCTTACCTTACAATGGTAACCATGTTTTAAAAGACTGCCAGTGGCAATAAAGGACATTGGCATATAGTAAAGCAATGAATGTTGTACAAATGAAAATTCCTTTTTTTATTTCAGAAGATTCTTGCAATTAATAATCACATTTCCCAAGGTCAACATTGTGCAGTTGGTGATAAAGGAATAGAATTGTCTTGGCAGATTGATTTGGATGAATTAGTGATTTAAGTCTTGGGAATGATGTTTGGTCTAGTTTAAGAATACAGGCCCTTTGGATGACTGAGTCCACGATGACCACCGATCGCCCTTTCACAATAGTTCTATGTTATCATATCCACTCCCTACACACTAGGAGCAATTAACAAAGGCCAATTAACCCGTAAATCCGCACGTCTTTGGGATGTTGGAGGAAACCAGAGCACCAGGAGGAAACACATGTGGTCACAGGGAAAGAGTGCAAATTCCACACAGACAGTACCAAGGCCAGGGTTGGACCCGAGTCTCTGATGCTGTGAGAGTCTACCAGCTGTGCCACCATGCCACCTGCACTTGCATCAGGATTAATGTGATTTTATTGCATCTCTTGCAATTTTATGAGGTGGAGATACAAAGTGCATGGCAGTTTTTTGGCTGGTAGCAACTTAAACCCTTTCTCAATGCTAGGGAATGACCTTTTCCAGCATCAGTAAGCATCCTCGTCCAATGTAACTGTCCTTTTCACATCCTATGCTCATGTGAGACAACCTTCTGTACTCGTGTCCTGTGCTAACAATGAATGTCAATGCACTAAAATGTGTTGCCTTGACACAACGGCTCCTGCTCGTATATTGGTTCTGCACGTGCTGGGTCCTGCGCAAGTGTATGATGTTTTTCTGTGTTAGAATGTGTTCTCATCCTGATTTCTATCTTGTTCCTGCAATGGATTAATTTTGGCTGTTTAAAGAAGGGGCTCACATGAAGTAGACACTCAGGAAGCGGCTGAGTTTGCCTTTGCTTGCCATCTGCATCTTAGTATTGAATTTAATTAGCAGATTCACAATATTTTGGATACAATTTCATATCCTGTATGTGTCAAAAGCCAAGCAACTGAGATGATGAGTCATTGCAGGATGCGTAATTGTAACATGTTGTGTAGCGAGATTTGTTTTATTCCAGAGTGCATTTTGAGCTTTCTGGTAAGTGAGCATGTGCAAACTGAAACAGATTAGTGTGGCAAGGTGGTGCAGCAGTGGAGTTGTTGCCTTACAGCGCCAGAGACCCAGGTTCGATCCTGACTACGGTGCTGTTTGTACGGAGTTTGTACGTTCTCCCCGTGACCTTTGTGGGTTTTCTCTGGGTGCTCCAGTTTCCTCTTGCACTCCAAAGACATAGGCTAATTGGCCAATAAAATTGTAAATCGTCCCTAGTGTGTGTAGGATAGTGTTAGTGTGTAGGGATCGCAGGTCGGCGCGAGCTCAGTGAGCTGAAGGGCCTGTTTCTGTGCTGCATCTCTAAACTAAACTAAATTCAATCAGTGAATTGGTTAAATTCCCTTTCCATTCTTGGGATTGTCCCTTCAACCTAATCCAGGGTTGACTGTTTGACTATTTGATACTGTTCTATAACTCTGTAGGTGGCTCTGTGTCTATTTTGTGTGATAATATACCTATGAAATGCATCAGGATGTTTTACAATGTTAAAGACACCATATAAATGCAGCATGTTGTAGAATGCAATATGTTTGGTAGTTACTTAAATGTAATAGCATTTCTCCACCTTTAAGCTTCAGTATCGAGTTTCAAAAAGTTTCCACAAAAGTCACAAATATCTCACGTACAAATTGAACTGAGATTCCTTAGTTAGCAATAAAGATGTGATGCCAGTGAATTTAGGACGCCCATGCACATCATTTGCCAGCAATTCAATTGAGACAGAGCTGCAAATAATCGCATAAATAAAGGTTATAACATTTGAAAACACATAAGATAGGCAATAGAATATATCAATCAATTATTTTATACATTATGACACTTTCTGTTAAAGAGATGCAAGTTCTTAGAAAAAGCAAGACAATTTGTTCCTAGTTCTCTATCCAAAGTAAAATCTCATTAAAAGCTCCATGCATGTGCACATTTCTGGGGAAGCAATTATTTCTCTCTGTCATACCAGACCTATTGTATAATTTCTATCAATTGTATGGCCCAATTACATTTCCTATTCATTTTATTTACAACTGATTGAGTCTTCCAAATGGTGTGACCTTAATTCAGTTCAGTTTAGTTTATTGTCACGTGTACCGAGGT
This sequence comes from Malacoraja senta, assembly GCA_038087875.1. Lineage (NCBI taxonomy): Eukaryota > Metazoa > Chordata > Chondrichthyes > Rajiformes > Rajidae > Malacoraja > Malacoraja senta. The sequence goes on from JAXLNO010003869.1 coordinate 6,506, forward strand.
ACAATGATAAGCTTTTCGTCGCATGCTAACCAGTCAGCAGAAAGACAATACACGATTACAATCAATCCATTTACAGTGTACACTGTATACAATTAATCCATTTACAGTGTATAAATACATGATAACAAATCATGTTTAATGCAAGGTAAAGGCAGCAAAGTCTGATCAAGGAAAGTCTGAGGGCCATCAAAGAGTAGTTCAGCACTGCTCTCTGGTTGTGGTAGGATGATTCAGTTGCCTGATAAGAGCTGGGAAGAAACAGTCCCCGAATCTCGTGGTGTGCGTTTTCACACTTCTATACCTTTTGCCTGATGGGAAAAGGGAGAAGAGGGAATGGCCTGGGAACGGGACCTTCTGCCCACCTTGTCTGTGTCAAACATGATTCCAAATTAAACTAATCCCTTCTGCCTGCATATGATTCACATCCCTCCATTCCCTGCATATTCATGTGCCAATCTAAATGCCTCTTAAAATCCATGATTGTTTTTGCACCATTTCCACACCTGGCAGCATGTTCCAAGTGTGCACCACTCTCTGTGTAGAAAATGTGCCCCTTTAATCTTTCCCCCTCTCACCATAAAGCAAGACTCTCTAGTATTAGATATTTCCACCGTGGGAAATAAAAATTCTGAGTCTACCATAATTTTATACACTTCTATCAGGTCTCCCCTCAGCCTCCAATTCTCCAAAGAAAACAACCCTAGTTTGTCAAACTCTCCTTACACTTAATACCTTTTATAGCTAATGCCCTGACCAAAAATGGCAAGTATATCATACACTCTGTCTACACGTGTTCTTACTTTCAAAAAGCAATGGACCTGATCCCAAGATCCCTCTCCATTTCAATGTTGTTAAGGGTCATGTCACTAACTGTATTATTTCCCCTTAAATTCAACCTCCCAAAGTATAACACCTTGCATTTGCCCGCATTTTACATCACCTGCCATTTCTCTTCCCATATCTTTGTCTGATTTATATCCTTCTTCACTGTCTACAACTTCCCCAGTTTTGGTGTTGTTTTCCAACTTACTGATCAACCCATCTATATCCCTATCCAGGTCATTTGTATACATCACATATTCAATGGACACTTGCTTGGAGACCTCCAGTTTCTTTTCCATAGTGTTTGGTCCTGTGATGCTGTTGTCCACAACAATTCCGCCTTAGCACCTATTGCTACCTCTTCAGCCTGCTATTTTCGACCACTGCCTTCATCCTCCATTTCCATTGTCTTCCATCAGCCACGACCAAGGAACATGTTCTTGAGCCCGAACATTGAATCTCCTTCTTCTCCACCACTACTGTAGCGATAGAATCCAAGCTCTTGGACTTATAGAGACTTTCTGAAAAATCTTTTGAAAATCAATACTCCCTCCAAATTCCAAGATCAGTTTCAAAGATATTATATTATACATTCTCCCTCCTCTCCAAGTCTCTTACTTGCATCTCCTATCATTAATCACCTGCCTATAATATGTTCTTATTATTTTACTCTGCTGTTGCATTTTAAGTAGACAAGTGATAAAAGCTTATTCAAGTTAAATTTAAATACTAAGAACTCTAAAATATTATTTATGTGCAAATATTTACAGAATCAATGAATTTATGCCAGACAACATTAACACTGGCAGTATATAATATGATTTATTGCATAATGCTCACCATGATTGAATATTGTCTGCTATATCTGATGAAATGCAATTTTCTAAAAATCACCAAGAAGCAGCAAAAAAATTTACTGATAAAAGACAGAGGACAAAATGATTGCACACAGTATAAGTTTAATAATTCCTTTCCAGCATTAAAGTCAAAAGAGCCTTCTGAAGCTAAAATTGCAAGCAGAACACAAAACACCCATCATACCGTGGAGAATTGTTCTCTGAGAAGCCACATGATCATTTTCATTTGAAAAATAAATCAATGTGCATTTTCATAATGGTTACCTTTACTTTGTTTAAATTGTGCTTCCAATTAGGGACTTTTACGCTTGGAATATTGTTATATGGTCACCTCAATGTTTAACAATAAGCTCACAAATGAACCAAATGATCAAGCAAATAAGGTGGAGGCACCGATGACACCAAGATCAAAACAGTACAACTGCTTACAAATTCTAAATTACCTGATAAAATAGATTTAGGATTTCTTGGTACAATTTTGCAGTCATCGTTTCAAAGGTAGTCAATGTATACCATGCTGACCCTTTGGAGAACCAAACCAAGATATTGCAGTGACTTGTGTTTGCAGCCCATACCATCACACAAACCAACCTCCTTTCTATTGATTCCATTTATACCTCATGCTCCCTAGGCAAGGTCAACAGCATAATCAAGGACGAGTTGCACCCTGGCCACTCCCTCTTCTCCCCTCTCCCATCGGGCAAAAGGTATAGAAATGTGAACACGCGCACCTCCAGATTCAGGGACAGTTTCTTCCCAGCTGTTATCAGGCAACTGAATAATTCTACCATAACCAGAGAGCAGAGCTGAACTACTATCTACCTCTTTGGTGACCCTCGGACAATCCTTGATCAGACTTTGCTGGCTTTACCTTGCACTGAACATTATTCCCTTATCATGTATCTATAAACTGGAAATATCTCGATTGTAATCATGTATTGTCTTCCTACTGACTAGACGGCACACAACAAAAGCTTTTCATAAGGTTATAAGGTCTTAAGGAATAGGAATAGAATTAGGCCATTTGGCCCATCAAGTCTACCCCACCATTCAATCATGGTTGATCTATCTCTCTCTCCTAACCCCATTCTCCTGACTTCTCCCCATAACCTCTGACACCCCTGCTAATCAAAAATCTACAGTATCCATCTCTGCCTTAAAAATATCCACTGACTTAGCCTCCACAGCCTTCTGTGGCAAAGAATTCCACAGATTCACCGCCTTCTGACTAAAGAAACTTCTCCTCATCTCCTTCCTAAAGGAACGTCCTATAATAGTAAGATTAAACGAGAACTTACCAGTTTGAAGTTTGATCTTTATTTTATGAGGAGTTACGTTGGTGATTACGTGAAGAACCCCGTCAGGGCGCATGCGCGTCAATCTTCAAAGCAGCGGTATGAAATCACAGACAAAACCATAATTGAAGTAACATATTAAGATGATCAACATGAGAACTACCATTATGACCTTTTTTCTATGAGAGAGGGTTGGGTGTGGCGGGCACGTAATCACCAACGTAACTCCTCATAAAATAAAGATCAAACTTCAAACTGGTAAGTTTTCGTTTAATCTTACTATTTTACTTCGGAGTCACGTGAGTGACTACGTGAAGATTTTTAAGCTCTGTGATTTTTATGCCGCAGATCAAAATCCCAGCTTCTCACTGCATCGATTGACTATCATCAATAATGCTGTAAACAGGACATTGCATATCATGCAAAAACAAAACAGTTTTATTTTTGGTCATAAAACAATCAATAAACCCTCTTAATGTAGGGCAACAAACGAAACAGAATGAAACAGTATTGAAAACAGACGTTAAACAATAGCAACAGCACTCAATATTGAGTCAGCAAACAGCCCTCCATCGGCAATCGGCCAATGGTAGTATTGCTGAAACACAAGTTCATTTTTCCAACCTGCGGCTTTTAATATATGGTCGATGGGAACGTCCATCGCCCTGGCCGCGGATGTTGCTACTGCGCTAGTGGAATGAGATGTAAACACATAAATGTTAATTCCTGCCTGAACCAACTCTTGCTTTAACCACCTTGAGATAGTCTGAACTGCCACTCTTTTATGTTGGCTTTTTGTAACTGACAAATAATCCTGTTTCTTCTTGTCTTAAAGCCCTTGTGGCTTCAATGTAATGCAACAAATGTGTCCTTACACATAAACATGGAGCTGTAGGATATGCTGAGAACACAATCTTAAAACCTGTCACACCTGGCCTGCTTTGTTTGAGCAGGTCAGAAATATAAAACAGAACATTCTCTGTATTCACTTCCATTCTCTCGAACTGAAGTTTTTTGGAAAGTCTGCACTCTCTGTACTGACACCAATGCCATTAGCATAGCCAATTTCATGGTTAATTTTAACAAAATTAGAGCCGTGACAGGGACCCAATGACGAAGTATGTTACGAACAACGCTTACCTCGCAGATTACCATATACCTAGGCTTAGGCGGTTTGGAATTAGATTCCTTTCATCAACCTAGATATGAGAGGGTGAGAACCTATACTTTGTGTCCGTGTACCTATTACAAGATATGCGGACAAAGCACTTCTAGCTGTATTGATAGCAGTATAGCTAAGACCTTCATCATAATAAAGTGTAGATAAACTCTAACACATTTTCAATAACTACAGTATCATATTGAATATTCTTTTGAACACAATATTGTTCCTTTTTTTTTTTTTTTTTTTTCATAAGTCATATACTGTTTTTGAGTACTCTTTCTCCATACTGCAGCGAGTATATACACCGTTGGCCTAGAAAGTCCTCGACCAATGTAAGGCATTCTTGAAACCTGCAAACTAACAGATCCATACCGTCACATAACGGATGAACTTAATGCGTTACTGGATGCTCCAGCAAATTCCTACTGTTTGGAATCAGCAAAAAGAGGTTGGATCGCTATCTGTAACATCAAAGTGAACCATGGTTGAATCAGGCAATTTGGTATCACCAAAACCCCTGAAGCGCCATCCTGCTTGATTTTCTCAAACACCGACCTATGAGGCAGAATGGTGGGAAAATGTACACAAACATATCATCCCAATTTAGTGAAAAAGCATCAATTGCCACTGCCCCTGGATCTGGTGCCTATGAAACATATTTTGGCCTTCCATATAGAAGTACTATGTTCTTGAACACATCCTGGTTCCACATCCACTCTGTGTTATGATGGAATTTTCGTGAGCTGCCATCTGGTACTACATTAAGTTTCCCTGGCAGATAGATAGCTCCAATCCAAATCTCTCTATCCCTACTCCAGGTCCAATTGTATTTGCCAACCTGTCACATGATAACGATTTGATTCCACCCATGTGATTCATATCAGCAACTGCTGTAGTGTTGTCTATTTTGCACTGCACATGCAAACTAGTTTAGTTAGTGCCATAAGCCTTGAGTCCATTAAAATACTCTTGGTTAATTCCCCATGTATGCAGAAGCAATGTTCATCTGTCTCCACCGCTGGATCTTGTATCAGTAGCACCCTACCGAAGTGCTCCGACATCTGTCTGCAAATCATGGAAGCTTGGTCCAATAACACTTTGGAACTACTAGTGGACACATGCTGAATCCACCATTGTACATCAGCAATTGATAGAAGCATAGGTCTATTATAATGACCCCAATGTATCCTCAATGCTCGTTCCTTTGACCTTTGTAATTGTAGATAATAAAGTGGCCATATTGAACTGCTGGAAATGCTGCCAGCCATTACCACAGCAGTCTTGTCACCTGGCTAATTGAAGGCTGTGTGTTAGCAATTAACTTGATATAGCTCTTAATTAGCTGTACCCTTTTTTGCCTGGGCAAGGTCACAATGATGTTGATTAAGTCCATTGTGAACCCGACTAGTCAATTTGTGTCACAGGTATAAATATAGATTCCTCAGAATAGCTTATAAAGCCCAATTAAAAATTGGTTTTTACCAACTGCCACTGATGCTTCAGCTGTTTCCTTTGATTGTCCTACAATCAAGATATTATCTAGCTAAGCCATGAGCACATGACCTTGACTTCTCTTCATGCCTAGAATAGGTTTTAACAACTTTGTAATCCCTCTAGGAGCTGAAGACAAACCATTAGGCAGTGGATTGTATTGGCATAATTCCCCATCCAGCTGAATTTTAAATCTTCTATCCTGCAAATGAACAGACACTGAATCCGCATCTTTAAGATCTCCTTCACAAACGTTTCAATCTTAAAATGTCTATACCGTACAAAAGGGTTAAGCCTATTCAGGTCTGTATAATTCTGCATCCCCCCATCCTTTTTTGGTCTGGGAAAGATATTGGACACAAACTGATGGCTTTGGTAAACTGCCTTAGCAATTACACCTTTATTACATAAGCTTGCAAGTTCCAGCTGAACTTCCAATTGTTCAGTGATACTGAAGTCAAACTCCTTTTTTGGAACATGTTGCATGGGTAAATCAAAATTTGCATTTAAGCTTTATTCGATGCCCTTGAATAACCTTCAGTATAAACATATCTGAGGTAAACATTTAATTGTATCACATTAGATCTGTCTACATGAGAACCAGACCCTCTTACCTCCTTACCACCTGGCATTCTTCCCCGGCCTTGAGCTGGATATCTCACCTCCCTGGCGGTGCTACAGCCGAACGCCAACTGCGCTGCATCGTAGCTGGACTCGTCCCTTGCCCGGACCAGTCTGCTCCCTTATAGGGATACTTCCGCTTTGGTGAATATGTGGCTGCCGTCTTAGCCTCCTCCTCCAGCTCCTTCACCTGCTGTGCGAAATCCTCGCCAAACAGCTGTGCCAGTTGCACTGTGCCAGGCTGGCAGAGTGAAGCATATTTAGCATTGATGGTTGGTCTAATCGCATCTTGCGGAGGCAATTGATCTCAAAGTGGGCACTCCACAATAGCGCCTTTTGTTGTAATTTGTCATGGCCTCTCCATCCACCATCCTGGCAAAGCTCGTTATACCAGATGCCAGCAACTTTAAAAATATGCTGGAGCTTCACATGCTCCTGGGCTTTCATTAGTATGCCCATCTTACCCCAATTCTTCCTGTTCCCAACAGGAACTTTTAACAGTCCACAGTTGATTGGGGCTTCATACTTCGTTACTATCTCATCCATTGTCAGCTCCTGTAGCTGATGTGAGACTTGGTAATTTATGCTGGTGGCAAGTTCCACACCCAGAGGCTCACCAGCATCCGACGACATGGCAAACCGTGCTGCACACGGTGTCAGCTCTGACAGCTGCCTGCCCTCCCTTTGGAAGTCGTCGGACTCAGGGTCAGAGCGTATCTGCCCTTCTGCACTCACCTCTTGCAAAGAGGGTGCTTTCAAGCAGGCCTCTACTAGGCACTGCCAGCGGAGCCGTCCCCACGGCCTCCCGCCTGCACAACTCCTCCTGGAGTATGGCTTTATGAAGCAGACCTCTCCTAGGCACTGCCAGCGGAGCCTTCCCTAAGGCTTCCCGCCTGCACTACTCCTCCTGGAGTTGTGGCTTTATGAGGCAGACCTCTCCTAGGCACTGCCAGCGGAGCCTTCTCTGTGGCTTCCCTCCTGCATTACTCCTCCTGGAGCGTCTCTGTGGAGCAGCCCCTGTATGAGCTGCTCCTTTTGGATAACCGCTGGGGAACGGTATCCTGTCCCCGACGGGACTCTCGTGGCCCGACTCTGCGTAGTCTATAGCCCTGACAGACTTGGCTTATGCCGACTGCCCGACTGGCGTTGGCAGTGTACCCGGCTGGGCACTTTGCCAAGTCTGTCGCCGCACCGCTACCGGCTTGCGACTCCCCCGAGGTGACAGGCTGCCTTTCAGAGACTGCGTCCCGCAGCTCTCTCTCTCCTTGTCGGCAGCAGCCTGCACCTTTTCCTTGTTCCTGTATATGGGGGAAAAAAACAGACAGAAACAATTTCTTTACTTTTTTCTAACTCCTCCAAAGTCTCCCCGACTTTGGTGGAGCTGTATTTACTCACGTTGCAGCAGGAGCTCCGAGCTCCCGCTGCCGTTGTCGCCAATGCGTCAGACGTAATGACGCGCATGCGCCCTGACGGGGTTCTTCACGTAGTCACTCACGTGACTCCGAAGTAAAATTCTGAGGCCATGACCTCTGGTGCTAGATTCTCCCACTAGTGGAAACATTCTCTCCACATCCACTCTATCCAAGCCTTTCACTATTCTGTATGCTTCAATGAGGTCCCCCCTCATTCTTCCAAAGTCCATCCAGGTTCTCAGTATACATGACAAGAAATTAAACTGAAGATCAAAACAGTGCAAATGCTTACAAATTATAAATTATCTTATAAAATAGATTTAGGATTTATTGGTACAATTCTGCAGTTGTCGTTTCAAAGGTCATCAATGTATACCATGCTGACTCTTATGAGAACCAAATCACATACAGTAAACAAAAATTGTTTATGCATCTCTTTCATTCATTTGTTCTATATCTCTCTACTTCACTGTCAATATCTCTAATTTCACTTTCCCCTGATTCTAGTCTGAAGAAGATTCTCAACCCAAAACATCACTCATTCCTATGCTTCAGAGATGCTGCCTGTCCCACTGAGTCTTTCCAGCATTTTGTGTCATCTTCTATCTAAATAAAAATCATCTTTGGAGCGATGGACATTATTAACATAAAACAGGGCTACAATGATCAGAGCAGGTAGTCAGAGCCAACCTAAACATTAAAAACAAAATGAACAGTGATTATATCTATCCAACTGTGCTGTTAAAGGGCTGATTTTGGATGGGTTTTGCAACGTACCCTGAAGCTATTAGCTTCACGAAAGAATAAAAAAGACTATTTCCATTTGGAAATCCTTCATTTGGCCAAAGTCATAGAGATGGCAATTCCCTTGACAGTACACAATATATGCATACGATAATCAAAATAATAATCTTGGTTGAGTTTGCTAGCCAAGAATTGACAGGTTCAAATGATTATTTGCAATATTGCAATCACTTTCTAAACATAACATTCCAACCACCATAAATTACTCTTCAAAAGTGGTGACATAATTAAATACTTTGGAAGGTCTTCAATAGATTCTGGTTAAGGAATTATATAATTGTTCAATGCTTCCATTTTGGATGCAGTGTTTGACTTCAATACAATAGACAATAGACAATAGACAATAGGTGCAGGAGTAGGCCATTCGGCCCTTCGAGCCAGCACCGCCATTCAATGTGATCATGGCTGATCATCCCCAATCAGTACCCCGTTCCTGCCTTCTCCCCATATCCCCTGACTCCGCTATTTTTAAGAGCCCTATCTAGCTCTTGAAAGCATTCAGAGAACCTGCCTCCACCGCCCTCTGAGGCAGAGAATTCCACAGACTCACCACTCTCTGTGAGAAAAAGTGTTTCCTCGTCTCCGTTCTAAATGGCTTACTCCTTATTCTTAAACTGTGGCCCCTGGTTCTGGACTCCCCCAACATCGGGAACATGTTTCCTGCCTCTAGCGTGTCAAAGCCCTTAACAATCTTATATGTTTCAATGAGATGCCCTCTCATCCTTCTAAACTCCAGAGTGTACAAGCCCAGCTGCTCCATTCTCTCAGCATTAGACAGTCCCGCCATCCGTGCAAATTACGTCCAAAATGTTGATTGTTCTAGGGGGTCACTTTTGCATGGGATTCCCCCTTTAAGTACATTTGCGTGTCACTCAAAGTAAATTTTGTTCTGAACCTTCAAATTTAGTCAAGGATTTTTCACTTTAAAAAAGTTTTTATAAGGGCGGCACAGTGGCACAGCAGTAGAGTAGCTGCCTTACAGCACTTGCAGGGCCAGAGACCTGGATTTGATCCTGGCTACCGGTGCTATCTGTATGGCATTTGTACATTCTCCTAGTGACCGTGGGGGTTTTCTCCGAGATCTTCGGTTTCCTCCCACATTCCAAAGACAGGTATGTGGGTTAATTGGCTTGGTGTATGTGTAAATTGTTCCTAGTATGTTTACGATCGTGTTAATGTACGGCGATCGCTGGTCGGCGCGGACTCGGTAGACCAAAGAGCCTGTTTCCGCGTTGTATCTCTAAACTAAACTAACTCAACATTTTCTGTATATGCGAAAATGGTTATTTGGGAATGTCTAATTAAATTGGGAATATCATTACAATGAGGTTAAATTAAGCCTATCTATCAATCATCCTGTGTAATTATTAGAACAGATTACTAAACATATATTGGTACAGTAGATTATTTCATCATTTTCCTTTGAGCAGCACTCAGTCTGATCACTGTTCAAGTCTTAATTTAATATTGTTTAGAGATAGAGCACAAAAACAGGCCCTTCGGCCCACAGAGTTCGTGCCGACCAACGATCCCCACACACCAACACACTATCCAACACACACTAGGGACAATTTACAATTTTACCAAGCCAATCAGCCTACAAACCTGTATGTCTTTGGAGTGTGGGAGGAAACCAGTGCTCCCAGAGAAAATTCACGCAGGTCACAGGGAGAACGTAAAACTCCGTACAGACAGCACCCATAGTCAGGATCGAACCTGGTATTCTGGCGCTGTAAGGCAGCAACTCTACTGCTGCGCCACAGTGCTGCTTAGTCAAATACTGATGGATTTCAATATGGCAGTCAATGTCAGGAATAGGCTGTCATCTCACCCCGTACATAGCAACATGCAGGGAAGTCTCTAGCTGCACAGCTCATACGTCCATAAGCACAGAGCCTTAATAAATCTTTCAGCTCACTTCTTGATCTTCTCAAAAGGTTTTTGGATATATTTCCAAGCCTTTGTGAAACATTTGGTTACTAAGAGGAGAACATAAGACAAAAGTGTAATCTGGAATAAACAGATGATTTCTAACTTGTCGCTGATTCCAAGGGGTAAACGTGTACAAGTCTTCATGAGATCTCAATAGAGCATGGTTGCTTTAGTCACTTGATGCACACACAAGGGAGTTTTGAGGGATATCACAAGCAAACCTCATAAAACCATGCACAATGTAACAACTATTTGTGACGTAACTATGAAATAAAATATAGGTCAGACGTCCTGTCACACTAGGAATGCAAAATCAAGCAGCTTTGTCGCAGAATGGATGAATAACTGTTGTTATACACAAGAGTGAGCATTTCATTTGTGTAGAAAGGAACTGCAGATGCTAGTTTGTAGGAAATGATCACTCACACATAGTGATTAGACTCCATAGTCTTTTATTAGCAACTCTGTGGAGGAAACACAAGGTGCTTTTGTCTCAAACATGCATTCAGCTTGTCTACTAGAGAGAGAGAGAGAGAGAGAGAGAGAGAGAGCTCACTGTGGGCGGACCAGTAGTATGTGACATAAGGAATGTGCAACAAGCATAATCTGCATTGTAACATATATATATATCAACACACTAATCTACATCCTCCCTCTTAAAGAATTAAATGCAAATGCAAAACTACTGAGTACTACAAAGAATTAAATGCAAATGTATACTGCTGACTATATAAAGCACACATAGTATGTGGCAATAAACTGGAGGAAGTTCAAACATAGACCGGGTACTTTACGGTGGGCTTACAAACATGACCAGCATGCGTACGGTACAATCCTGCAGCTCCTCCCGTCACCGGGGACACGCTCCATGGTGAAATAGGTGTCGGAGATTGAAACGGCACTCCCGGTGATGAAACAGGAGTCTTTGGCACAGGTGGAGATGGCGTAGCCATCGGCAAAGTAACCTGATCAGAAACAGGTTGTTGTGCTGGTGCAGCTGGGCCGCTGCTGCTGGATGTGGATGGATGTACACTTGTGCAATCAGGATAATACGGAGGTGGTGCTGGCTCATTCACAGGCAGAATATGTTGCCTATTACGTCGCTAGGTTCCGCCATCGGCATTGACCAAGTATGAACGTGGCTTGGAGGCAGTTCCAGAAATTACACCGATGCGGTCGTGACCTTTGTCAGTTTGCAGACGCACCACTTGTCCGTCAGCTAGTGGTGGAAGAGGTCTGCTCGCTTTGTCATACCACCCTTTCTGAATGTCATGCTTTTGTTGTAGTCTGGACTAGACTTCTGATGGTGGGAACACATGCGGAACCACAGGCAATGTGGCTCAGATGTCTTGACACCAGAGGCTGGGCGGGTGAACCCAATATTGGGGCGCGGGAGATGTTGCGCAGGTTAAGCAGGTCCAGGTACACATCTGATTTTGCTCTGTGGAACCGTTCCATTAATTGTTTGGCATTCCTGACGGCATGTTCAGCTAATCCATTCGACTGAGCATATTCGGGGCTGCTGGTGATGTGACGAAAACCCCAGCGTGTAGCAAAGTATTTGAAGTACTGGCTGGTAAATTGACTGCCATTATCAGACAGTAGTTGACACGGAGCTCCATAGTCGGAGAAATGGTGTGCCAGCTTATGAACTACCCCATGTGAAGTGGGGCTACTAAGAAGATCGATGTCAAACCAACCAGAATACGAGTTGACAAGAAACATGTATTGTTTGCTATGCCAATCAAATATGTCAGTTGCCACTATGGACCACGGGAGGGCAGGAACCATAAGTGAGAGAAGTAGTTGCTTTTGTTGATGTGGTGCCAAACTGTTGCACACTGCACAGGATTCCACTTTCTCATGAATGTAATCAGTTATGCCAGGCCAGTAAAACATGTCTTTTGCTCTCAGGACAGTTGCTTCTGCACCTGGGTGTCCCGCATGGACAGCATCAAAATACTTGCTGTAGAGAGGCAGGAACTGCAACTTTGTGGCCCTTTACGATAATGCCATATTGTAGTACTAGTTCATCACGGATGGCAAAGAAGGGCCGAACTACCAGGTCCTCCAAGCAGGATGAGGGAATAAAGGAAACAGTCATAACCACAAAACCGTCATCTGGTGTGGATGAACCCTCGCAGGTCTTTCCAGGAGCACGCAAGAGGGTGTCAGCCAGGCACATGTCCTTGCCACGTTTGTAGGTTAGAACAATGTCATAATTCTGAAGCTGTAACAACATCCGTTGAAGGTGTCCTGGAGAGGTGTGTATTGGTTTGTTCAAGATGCTGATCAGGGGTTGATGGTCAGTTTCAATCGTGACGGTTTTCCCGAAGTTAAAGTCATTAATCTTCTTGCACGTGAAAACGACCGCGAGCAGCTCCTTTTCAAATTGGGAGTAGCGTTGTTCCGTGTCTGTCATGGTGCGCGAAGCATAGGCAACAGCCCTGTTGCTGTTACCATCATCTTGGAGGCAAGCTGCTCCTAAACATTACTGCGAGGCGTCACAAGTTAGTGTGACCGGTAATTTAGCATTGAAGTAGGCGAGAGTGGGGGCACAAGACATCTGTTGTTTAAGAGTGTCAAACGCCCTCTGCTGTTGCTCATGCCAGGCCCAAACAGTGTCTTTGTGGATTAGCTGGCGCATTGGGGCCGATAGTTCACTGAAGTTTGGAATGAATTTCCCCAAGTAATTAACCATGCCATGGAATCTCTGCAGGCTGAGCACGTCTGTGGGTGCTGGTAATTCATTGATAGCAATGGTTTTTGATGGATCTGGTTTGAGGCCGTCTTTAGTGAACACATGGCCTATGTAGTTCACCTCATTTACTCTGAATTTGCACTTTAGAGGGTTTAACTTGAGGTTGATTTCTTTAGCGCCGTTCAGAACCTTCTTTAAATTCATGTTGTGTTCTTGAATAATTTGTCCAGCAACAAGGATATCATCAACTATGATGGAGCATGGGTAACCTGCAAACAATTGTGCCATAGCGCGTTGAAATACTTCACTAGCAGAGCTTATGTCAAATGGCATACGAAGAAATTTGTAACGTCCAAAGGGTGTGCAGAAGGTGGTTAAATTGGAGGAGTTGTGATCCAGGGCAATCTGCCAGAATGAACTCTTGGCATCTAGCACTGTGAATACAGTCGCCTTGCCCAGCTGCACTGCAATTTCTTCCACTGTGCACATGGGATAGTGTGGTCGCTTAATGGCAGTTAGGATTGATGCAAATCCATATTTCTTCCTTATTCTTTTACGTTGCTACGACCATGGTCGAGACCCAATCTGATGGGTCGGCGACGGGGGCAATCACACCATAGTCACCATTCTGTCGAGTTCACCTTGTAGCATGGGGAATCCGGTGTGCCGGATGGAAAACTGGGAGCACCTCAGGGTCAGCCGTGATTGTCTACTTGACTGGTAACCTGCCCAGCTTGTCATCGAACAGACTTTTGTATTGTCTCAGAATTTGTTGTGTGAAGGCACATGAAGCAGACAGTTGATAGACAGGTGTACTGAAGGTGACCAGACCCGGGTCGTTTCAAGCATTAATGCCTAGCAGAGAAGGCACTTTTTCTTGGACAATAAAGAAGCTCAGGCTGTGGACATGTGAACCAAGATAGCATCGTAGCTCGACTTGACCGATAGGGTGCACTGCGCCACCTGAAAATGGAAGTAGTGACAGCCGTGTGAGTGATGACCTCGTTTTTTCAAATCCTTTTGAGTTCAGGTAAGGATAAAATGGTGCAACGGGCTCCAGTGTCGGGTTTAACAATAACATTCATTTCGTTAATGAGGAGTGACCATGGGATCTTGATGTTTACGAGACAAATCCGACAAAGAATGTATGTTGATATCCAGTTTCGTTAGCAGACAGTATGTCCTCGTTAGTCAGAAAAACTTGCATGGGAGCCACATGGGAAGGTTCTGGATCCAAGCTCTCACGTTGGAGCAGATTGACTGATTTCTTTGTCTGCACTCTGTTTCCAAGCGAACGGCAACAACAAATTAAGTGATTTCTGGGTTTACAGAAGTGGCAACGTTTTCCATAAGCCGGGCAACATTCACAAATGCCTGCATGCGTACCTCCACAGTTCACACAATTATTAATGAACTTAACACCAGATCTGCCGAGCATCTGTGAAAACTGGCGTTGGGCCTGGTAAACCGTGCCGGTAACATTAACATCATAGGCAGAATGGGGACCATGCCCCAAAGATTTGGTGTGAGAATCTGCCATTTCTGCAATACGACACCGATTTTCAGCAGTCTCCAGAGTGAGACCAGCATCACGTAGAAGTTCATCACGTACCTTATCATTGAGAATTCCATTAACCAGTCTGTCTCGTATCAGACTATTGCGCAAATTGTCAAACTTGCAGTTGCTGTCGATGTGCTTCAAAGGACTGATGTACGCTTCAACGTTTAAGAAGGAACTGCAGATTCTGGAGAAACTCAGCGTGTGCGGCAGCATCTATGGAGCAAAGGAAATGGGCAATGTTTCGGGCCGAAACCCTTCTTCAGACTATTGTAGGGTGGAGGGGGGGGGGGGGGCGGGGGGGGGAGGGGGCGGAAAGAAGAAAGGAAGAGGAGGAGCCAGAGGGCTGAGGGAGAGCTGAAAATGGGAGGAGACAGTAAGGGCTACCTGAAATTGGAGAAGTCAATGTTCATGCCACTGGGGTACAAACTGCCCAAGCGCAAGAAATGCTACACATCTCGCTTTACCTCCCCCCTTGACTCCATTCAAGGACCCAAGCAGTCATTCCAGGTGCGACAGAGGTTCAACTGTACTTCCTCGAACCTCATCTATTGCATCCGCTGCTCTAGATGTCTGCTGATCTACATCGGTGAGACCAAGCGTAGGCTTGGCGATCGCTTCGCCGAACACCTCCGCTCGGTCCGCAATAACCAACCTGATCTCCCGGTGGCTCAGCACTTCAACTCCCCCTCCCATTGTGACTCCGACCTTTCTGTCCTGGGCCATGACCATGTCCATGACCAGAGTGAGGACCACCAAAAATTGGAGGAGCAGCACCTCATATTTCGCTTGGGCAGTTTGTACCCCAGCGGCATGAACATTGACTTCTCCAATTTCAGGTAGCCCTTAAGGGCCTGTCCCACGGGCATGCGACTCCATGCGGCAAGCGCGAACTAACCTGCAGCGGGGGATGCGTGGAGGTCGAGTGATCCCCATACAGGGCCGGTCCCACCAGCCTGCGGCTTCATGCGGCAAGCGCGACCAAACTGGAAGCGGGGGCCGTGCGGAGGTCAAGTGAGTGACGTGGGAAGTCAAGACGCTGCGTACGGCGTCGAGGCGGTGCGCACGCCCGTCGATGCGGTCCGTATGGCGTCGAGGCGGCTGCGGGTCTGCAGGCCGGCAGGCCGTTGCCGCGCGGAATTTTTGAACACGGTCAGTTTTTCAGAGCCCCGCGCGATGTCGGGACCAGCTGTGCACAACTCCATACGGCTCCGCCGATCGAAGTGGGACCGGCCCCGCGAGGCCGTACGGCTCTAGCGACCACGTTAGGTCGTGCTTGCCGCATGGAGTCGCATGCCCGTGGGACAGGCCCTTTACTGTCTCCTCCCCTTCTCAGCTCTCCCTCAGCCCTCTGGCTGCTCCTCTTCCTTTCTTCTTCCCGCCCCCCACCCACCCTACATCAGTCTGAAGAAGGGTTTCGGCCCGAGACGTTCCCTATTTCCTTCGCTCCATAGATGCTGCCTCACCCGCTGAGTTTCTCCAGCATTTTTATCTACCTACGCTTCAACGTGCCTTTGGCTGCGCAAAAAATATTTACGGCGCTCCATCACAAGATTAACGCGTAAGTCACATTGGTGTTAAGTAGGCACTCAGGGTCTTGAATAGATTCACCTGGAACAATCTGGACACCCACAGCATTGAACTGTGCCGGGGCATAATGAAATCTTCTAGCACGGCGAGTGGCCTCTGTACCGGCCAGGTTGAGGAGAATAGAGGAACGAAGATCTGGAGCGGCGGCAGCGTGCGCCGCATGCACACACACAGTGAAATCCTCTTCAAAGATGCGCCGATGCTCGGCGAGGTCACCATCAAACACTAAAGGAACAGGCTTGCGAAGAGAAGCAGCCATTGTAGAACTACAAACTGAACAAAAAAACAAACTAAAATAAAGATAAACCAACTAGGCGAGGAGAGGGTCCGAAATATCTGACACCATGTAGGAAATGATCAGACTCACACATAGTGATTAGAATCCATAGTCTTTTATTAGAAACTCTGTGGAGAAAACACAAAGTGTTTTCGTCTCCAACATGCATTCAGCTAGTCGACTAGAGAGAGAGAGAGAGAGAGAGAGCTCACTAATAAGCCTGTGGGCGGACAAGTACTATCAGTGACATAAGGAATGTGCAACAAGCATAATCTCTGTGGTAACATATATATAGTATCGACACACTAATGTATATGGTAAACTGAAGATAGATTCAAAATGCTGGAGTAACTCAGCGGGACAAGCAGCTTCTCTGGAGAGTTAAAGGCCTGTCCCACTTGGGCGACATTTGGGCGACTGCGGAGCATCAGTGACTGACGCCCGTAAAACCGTCAAGTTGCACGACATACATGCTGACGTATGCTGTCATGTGGGTGACGCCCGTTTAGGGTTGAGGCTGTAAAATATTCTACCTTCAATGCATGGATTTTAAACATTAATATATTAAATTTAATACAATAAAATAGTAAGATTAAATGAGAACATACCAGTTTGAAGTTTGATCTTTATTTTATGAGGAGTTACGTTGGTGATTACGTGAAGAAGACCCGTCAGGGCGCATGCGTGTCAATCTTCAAAGCAGCGGTATGAAATCACAGATTACAGAATATTTGAAGTAACATAGTAAGATGAGCAACATGAGAACTACCATATGACCTTTTATGAGAGAGCGGGTTGGGCGTGGTGGGCACGTAATCACCAACGTAACTCCTCATAAAATAAACATCAAACTTCAAACTGGTAAGTTCTCATTTAATCTTACTATTTTACTTCAGAGTCACGACAGTGATTCCGTGAAGAGTTCAAAGCTCTGTGATTTTATGCCGCAGATTCAAATCCCGGCTTCTCACTGCATTGATTGACTTCGGATGAGAAACAATTAATAATGTGTTAAACATGAAATTTGAATATCATGCAGTAACAATTGATTTGAATAATCAAAACAAACAGTAACCTCTCTATCCCAGGGGAAACTAAACAGAACTTAATACTGAATTTGCAAACAGCCTCTCCCCGATCGGCAATCGGCCGAAGGTTAAAAAAAAAGTGAAAAAGCAATTCAGTTGACCACCCGGCACCTGTAAGAATATGGTCGATGGGAACATCCATCGCCCTAGCCGATGACGTTGGTGCTGCACTAGTGGAAAAAGATATATACACGTCAGTGTTAATACCTAACTGAATCAACATTTGCTTTAAACCACCTTGAGATAGTCTGCACTGACACTCTCCTGTGTGGCTTTATGTAACTGATGAACAATCCTGTTTCCACATTTCTTAAGGTGCTTGTAGCTTCAATATAATGATAATAAATGTGCCATTACACATAAATATGGATCAGTAGGTTATGCTGAAAACACAATTTTAACAAACCTGTGACACCTGGCCTGCTCTGTTTGAGCAGGGCGCAAATATATAACATAACATTCTCTTCAGCCACTTCCATCTTGTCTAGCTGAAACTTTTGCAAAATCTGCACTCGCTATGCTGAACCAATGCCATGAGCATGACCACCTTCATGGTTAGTATGACAAATTCAGAGACGTGACAGGAACCTACTGTCGAAGCATCTTGAGGACCACACTTACATCCCAGATCGCCATATTCCTGGGTTTAGGAGGTTTGGAGTTGAAATTCCTTTCATCAATCGAGCTATGAGATGATGAAAACCCAATAGGATCTTTTCCTGACCCCATCAAAATATACGAGGACAAAGCACTTAAAGCTGTATTAATGGCAATATAACTGAGCCCCTCATCATCGTAGAGTGTCGACAGGAACTCCAAAATATCCACAATACCTGCAGTACTATAGTCAATATTATTTTGTACACAATATTGCTCCCATTTTTTACATAAGTAATATACCGCTTTTGAGTTTCTACAGGCTGCAGTGAGCATGTCCACCGTTCGCCCAGACAGTCCTCGCCCTAGGTATGGCCTTCTTAAAACCTGCAAATTAACAAGTCAATACGATCACATAACGGATGACTTTCCCATGTTAGCGGATGCTCCAGTAAATTCCTATGCTTGGGAACCACCAAAGGAGGTTGGATTGCTAACTGTAACATCAAAGGGAAACATGCTTGAGTAGGGCAATTAGGTATTACAAGCACCCCCGAAGCGGCATCCTGCTTGATTTTTTGCAGACTCCGACCTATGAGGCAGAATGGTGGGAAAATATATAAAAACATACCACCCCAATGTAGCGAGAAAGCATCAATTGCAACTGCCCCCTGGTCTGGTTCCCATGAAACATATTTAGGCAGCTGGTGGTTAAACCTCAATGCAAAACAAATCGATATCTGGCATTCATATATAAGTACTATATTATTGAACACCTGGTTCAACATCCAATCTGTGTTGTCATGGAACTTTCATGACTTGGCGTCTGCTACTATGTTGAATCTACCTGGTAGATAAATAGCTGAAAACCAAATATCTTTTTCAATGCACCAGGCCCAAATTTGATTAGCCAATCTGTCACAAGATACCAACTTGATTCCACCGATGTGATTAATATATATGCCACTGCCATAGTATTGTCAATCTGAAACTGAACATGCAGGTTACCTTTGTTAGAGCAACAAGCCTTATCCATAAAAAGCTCTTAATAGTTAATTCAACATGTCTGCAGAAGCGATGCCTCTTGCTCAATCCATCTGCCTCCACAGCTGAAACTCGTATCCGTGACACCCTACCCGAGTGCACTGACATTCATCTGCAAAATCATGGAAGGCTGGTCAAGCACTACCTTGCTAGAACTCCTGGACACATGGTGAATCCACCATTGCAAATCAGAAACAGCCTCTGGTGATAACTGCATCAATTAGCTCTACCCTTTTTCCCTGGGCAGAGTCGCTAAATTGAATCAATTGTGACCCAAATAGTCAGATGTTAATTTGGATTTCTCGGGATGAATAATGCCCAATCTTTGAAAATTGGATTTAACAATTACCAACGGTTACTTCAGCTGTTGTCTTGGATACCCCTGTAATCAAGATATCATCGAGATAAGCCATGAACACCTGACCCTGGCCTCTCAGCATGTCTATTATAGGTTTTAACAATTTTGTGCCATAGTTGATCCATCCAGGTGAATTTCAAATATCCTCTATCCTGCAAATGAACAGACATTGAGTAATGCGCATCTTTAAGCTCTATAGTCGCCATATAGCATCCTCTTGACCCAGTTGCTTGGCAGTGACAATTCCATCTTACAATGTCTATACTTCATCCCCCATCCTTTTTTGGCCTGGGAAAATATTAGACACAAATTGATGGGGTTGGTGAACCGACTTTCCAATTACACCTTTATCACATAAGCTTCCAAGCGCAGTCTAAACATCCATCTGTTCTGTTAATAAAAACTGAATAGTTCTCCCATGAACATGCTGAATGTGCAAATCACAATTTGGATTGAACTCCATTCGAAACCCTTGAATAACACTCAGTATAAACAGAGCTGAGGTAATTTGCTTCCATTCATCCCAGAACAGATGTAATGTATGCCCAGATTTAAGTTGTGTCACATTTGATATGTGCACCTGAGAACCAGGCGCACCTACCTCCTTGGTACCTGGTGGACCATGTTGTCCCCGGCTCCTGGTGGGAAAGCCGACGTTTGACCGTGTTCCCGCTGCAGAATGCCACCTGCGCATCCGCATTGCCGGCCGACTTGTTTCTGGTCCAGCCTCGTTTGTAGGGGTACTTTCTTTTTTGGAAACTTGCCGACCGCCGGTGGCTTGATCGACCGACCGCCGGTGACACCTTCTTTGCCTCGTCATCCATGTCCTTGACACTCTTGGCGAGGTCCTCTCCGAAGAGTAGGTTGGCCGGCTGTATGTTGCTGGGCTGGCAGAGTACTGCAAACTTGGGATTAATGGTGGGCCGAATGGCACTTTCCCTGAGACAATTTATCTAAAAATGGGTGCTACAAAGCAACCCTAGTACCTCTTGCTGTGTCTCAGACAGATGCCCTCCATCCACCGTTCTAGCGAACGCCGTGATTCACGAGCCTAGTAATTTCAGGATTCTCTGCAGCTTCATCTCCTGGGCACTGCATGCCCACGCCCATCTGGCTCCATATCACACGGTTCACTGCTGGCACCTTCAGCAACTCGCAGTTACCCGGGTCTCCTGTTTCCTGGTGGTTCCAGACTCTGACTGGACAGCGAATCGTGCTGCCAGAGATGGGAACTCTGACAACGGCCGTCTTCGCTTTCCCAGTGGCACTCCATACTCTGACGGGACAGCGAATCGTGCTGCCAGAGAATGGACCTCTGAAAACGGCCGTCTTCGCTAAGTTCCAAGTCACCGTCAGAGCCGGGGTCAGAACTTAGCTGACCCCGACTCACCTCAACCATGAGGGTGCTATCAAGCAGCCGTCTACCAGGTGCAGCCAGCGCGGCCTCTTCTGCAGCCTGCCGCCCACAAGACTCCTCCCCTCCGGAGTGTGCGTTGCTGGAGCAACCTCTGTATGAGGTGCTCCATTTGGGATAAACGTTTAAAAAACTGTCTCCAGTCCCGTACGGGACTCGTCGCGGCCCGACTCAGTTGAGTCCGAGGGCCTCCCAGACTTCCCCGTGGGCTTACGCCCGACTGGCGTTGGCTTTGGTGCTTTGTAGCACTAAGTCTGCAGTCGCCCCGCTCCCGGTCGGCGACTGTGCAGGGGTACGAGGCAGCCGCTCACAGACCGCTCTCCCGCTGCTCTCCTGCTTACCGGCGGCTCGCCTCCCCCTGGTCATCTTCAACCATGGTGCCCTGTAAAAAAACAAAGCACGGCACCACAGCAAAACAACCTCTTACTCCAGCTAAGTTTTCCCACTTAACTGGAGTTTAAAATTACTTTAAAAGTACTTACCACAGGAGGAGCTCTGTCCTCCCGCTGGTCCGTGCGCCAATGCGTCAGACGTAATGACGCGCATGCGCCCTGACGGGTCTTCTTCACGGAATCACTGTCGTGACTCCGATATAAAATCAATTGCGCAAATGAAAAGATGTCTGTCAGTCGTTCCGTTATAATTATAGATGTATTGGTCCGCTTCCAGATCCGATCACCAGGGATGGATTCAGTGAGTGTTGACTGAACTCCACTCTCCCCTCTCCCCTCTTCCCCCCTCCTGCTCCCATCCCTCCTTCTCCACTCCCCTCTACACTTCTCCCCTCCCCTCTCCCCCTTCTTCCCTTCCCCAATCTTTCTCCCTTCTCCCTGCTCCACTCTTCTCCCCTTATCCAATACCCTTTCCCCTCACATCCCCTTCTCCCTCCCTTCTCCCATTCTCCACCCCCCCCCCCACTTTCCCCGACGCCCCCCAGACTGCGACCAGCGATCCCCCACACACGCTAGGGACAATTTATACAAACCTGTGCGCCTTTGGAGTGTGGGAGGAAAACCAAACCCTAACTCTAACCCTAGCCCTAATCTTAACCCTAACCTTAATCCTAACCCGAACCCTAACCCTAACCCTAGCCCTAACCCTAACCCTAACCCTAACCCTAACCCTAACCCTAACCCGAACCCTAACCCTAACCCTAACGCTAACCCTAAACCTAACCCTAGCCCTAATCCTAACCCTAACACTAACCCTAGCCCTAACCTTAGCCCTAACCCTAACCCTAGCCCTAACCCTAACCCTAACCCTAATCCTAACCCTAACCTTAGCCCTAACCCTAACCCTAACCTTAGCCCTAACTGTAACCGTAACCCTAACTCTAGGTTGATAGGCTTGGTATAAGTATAAATTGTCCCTAGCATGTGTGGGATAGTGTGCGGGGGATCGCTGGTCGCAGGCTGGGTCCACAAATGGGGGGGCGTCAGGGAAAGTGGGGAGGGGGGGGTGGAGAATGGGAGAAGGGAGGAAGAGGGGGAGAAGGGGATGTGAGGGTAGGGGGGTAGTGAGGAGCAAATGCCGCACCGACGGCGTACGGTTGGTTCCAGACATTGATGCACAGTGACGCATTATAAATTACCATAGGCAATGTTCGTGCGTCACCTTGCGTAACCATGCTTCACGTAAGCCGTCAGTACATCAGCGTACGCCATCAGTACGTCAGCATGCGCAAGGGATACGTCACGCAGGTGGCAGGCGAGGATTTCGAGCACTACAAAATCCTGGGGCACCCCGCTTTACGGCGCGTCACTACATACGCCACCAGGCCTCACCACGCAAGCGTCACGATGCGCCAACCAATTTTTAGTATGTCGCGTAAATGACGCGCAAATGACGCCCAAGTGGGACAGGCCCTTAACTCCAGCTTTTTGTGTCTATCTCTAAGCATTTCATTTGTTCCTTCTCGAATCTCAATTATTGAACACATTTGTTCTATTGGTGGTACACAAAAATGCTGGAGAAACTCAGCGGGTGCAGCAGCATCTATGGAGCGAAGGAAATAGGTAACGTTTCGGGCCGAAACCCTTCTTCAGACTGATAGGGGGTGGGGAGAAGAAAGGAAAAAAGGAAAAAGGCGGAGGAGGAGCCCGAGGGCTGGGGGAGGGGAGGAGACAACCAGATGGCTGATGAAGGGGAGGGGACAGCAAGGGCTAGCAGAATTGGGAGAATTCAATGTTCAAGCCCCCAGGATGTAGACTGCCCAAGACTTTGTTCTATTGGTCTTTACCTGTTATTTACAAACAAATCAGATTTAGAAAATGCTAACATACCTCCTGTTATGTACATCTTTTTCTTCTTCTTTTCTTCTTATAAACTGTAGATTGTTATCTGTTTCTATGTAGAAATTGTCATTTGTTTTAGTTGCTGCAACTAAGAGATTGTTCAAAAGCTGTTCAGATGATTTATGATAATCCTATATTCCACAGGTTTATTACCGACAACGGAAATTACACTTTTATTATTTTATATTTCACCCTTAACACTATTAAGTGGCCATATATTGAACTGATATCTCATCTTTTCTTAACTTAAGTGATATAATATCAATAACACTTCTTCATCATTTAATGTCTATTAATTGTGAAGTTCTATTCCTAGTCCCTGACTCATTTTAAACATTTATCAATAATATGCTGTACAAGCATATGAAAGATGCTCAATTTTTGGGGTTTCAGCAATTTGCCTCATTGGTCTTCTTAATAATTTGATATAAACTTCATTAATAACGTCATTCTAAATTCTTAATAATTAGATATAAAACTTCAATATGTTTTTACAGATTAAGAATGTGCTTAATTATATCAGAAACTAGTACTGGCCTGAGAGAATATCCAGACATTTTATTGTTATTGGCCTTTGGGACTACAGACAAAATTATAAACCAAATTTCCAATAATTTTCAAAAATATCAAGCGGCTCCTAATACATAGTGGTTCTAACCACCAGCAAATTAACAGTAGTTAGATTACCTATTTTCCAAACCTGTAGGCTCATGAAATTCAAGCAGAGCAAAGTATTGAGAAAAATCAACAGTGTATTTGTGCTTTACCGAGGACATTAAAACGGTTCATGTATGAATCTGCAGAGGAGATTCTGCATTATGCTAGTTATATTGGATAAAAGCAGATTTTATTTTTGATATCTGTCACATATTTGGCATCTGTGTGCTATTTCTGATTTCAGAACAATAAACAGCTCATAGGTGTGATTTCATTTAAATAATACATTTATAAATGCACAGTTCAGTTTAGTTTAGTTTAGATTAAAGATACAATTGAGTCTGCAACGACCAGCGATCCCGACACACTAACATTGTCCGACACACACTAGGTTCAATGTACAATTTTACCAAGCCAATTAACCTACAATTCTGTATGTCTATGTGGGAGGAAACTGGAGCTCCTGGGGAATACCCATGCAGGTGATGGGGAGAATGTACAAACTCGATACTGGCAGCATCTGCAGTCAGGATGTAAACCTGGGTCTCTGGCGTTGTGAGGCAGCAACTGCACTGCTGCCCAGTGTTAATAAATATCATTAGAATAGTCTTCATAGGCTCACCAGTTTATTTTGGTGATGGTGGGTTTAATATATGAGGAGAGATTATGTAGTTAATGTCTATAGTCTCTCCAACTCAAAGAATGTGTGGTGATCTCAGTGGCACTGAGTAGATGGAGATCTGATGCTTCTCTGGACTGGAAGGTGTTGAATTATTGGTCACAACCTCAAAACTGCTCTTATCAAGCAACTGAACCATCCTACCAACAATTGGAGAGCAGTCCTGAGCTACTATCTACCTCATTGGAGACCCTTGGACTATCTTTGGTTGGACTGTACTGGACATTATCTTGCACTAAATATTATTCGCATTATTCCTTTCATCATGTATCTGTACACTGCAGATGGCTCGATTGTAATCATGTATTGTCTTTCCACTGAACTGGTTAGCATGCAACAAACTGTACCTCGGTACCCGTGACAATAAACTAAACTCAAAACAAGGGGTCAACCAATTCAAGACAACGATCAAAGAGAATAGTGAATCTTTGGAATTCTCTGCCCAATAGGTCTCGAGATTAGTCACTGAATATATTCAAAACAGAAGTTAAGGCAAGGGATATGGGGTTTGAGTAGAGAATTGATGCAGAAATTATTTTAAAAGATCAGCCAAGTATTTATTGAATGGTGGAGAAGACACACAAAGCTCCTATGTCCTTATGATACAGAATTGGGTAAGGATAGAATTAAATGAAAGGGAATGCCATTTCCAAAACATTCTGATGGAATGTTTTTATGGGTTTCTACATGAGAAATCCTGTCTCACCAATTTGATTGATTTTTTGAAGAGATGACTAAGAAGATTGATAAGGGCGGTAGACATTGTCAACATGGACTTTATCAAGGTCATTGAAAAGGTACCGCATGGTAATCTGGCCTGGAAGATAGAGCATTTGGGATCCAAGGAGAGCAAGCCAAGGAAATAAAATTGATTAAAGGTAGGAAACAGAAGGTGCTGGTGGAGGGTTGTTTTTTTCAGATTGGAGGCCGGTAACAAGTGGTGTACCACAGGGTTTGGCGCTGAATGTAGGTGGTATGGTTAGTACGTTTGCAGATGTGAATAAAATTGGTGGCATAGTGGACCATGAAGAAGGTTATCTATGATTTCAATGGGATCTTGATCAACTGGGCCAATAGGCTGAGAATGTTAGGTGGGGTTTAATTTAGATAAATGTGATGTGTTACATTTTGGTAGGACAAACCAGGCCATAACAAATGTTAGGGGCTTAGGGAGTGTTGTAGAACAGACAGACCTAGGGGTGCAGATACATAGTTCTATAAAGGTGGCCACCAAGATTGACAGGGTGTTTAAGAAAGCATTTGCCACACTTGCCTTTACTGGTCAGGCCATCGAGTATGGGAGTTTTAGACATCATGTTACAGCTGTAAAAGTTATTGCAAAATTACATATAGTTCCGGTCATCCTGCTACAGGAAGGATGTCCTAAATGAATATCATTAAACTGGAAAGGGTACAACACAGATTTCCAGGGATGCTACTAGGTCTGGAAGATTTGAGCTATAAGGAGAGACTGGATGCTGAGTCATTTTTCCCTGGCGTGTAGGAGATGAAGAGGTGACCTTGTAGATATATATATATATATAAAATTATGATGGGCATAGAAAAGGTGAACAGTCACAGTCTTTTCCCCAGTGTAGGGCAGTCAAAAACTATAGGGCTTTAGGTGTAAGGTGAGAGGGGGGAAGTTAAAAAAGGATTGAGGGGCAATGTTCTTATATAAAGGATGGTGCAGACATGGAATGATCTGCCATAAGAAGTAGTAAGGATGGGTATAATTATAACATATAAAACATACTTGCACAAATATATGGATAGGAAAGGTTTCGAGGGATATATGCCAGGCGCAGGCATGTGGACCAGCTTGGTTAAAGCCCTGTCTCACTGTGTGAGCTGACCCACGAGTGACCCCGAGTGAAAGACTCGTGGTTGCGTACGAGACTCCAAGTATATGATCAAGAGTTTAACCGAGTTCCCACGGGTATGTCTAAGTTTGCCGTTTACTTCTCATTTCTGCGATGTTCCAAGTTCATCTCCCGAGTGTACCAAGTTCCTCTCCCGTTAATCTTGAGGCAACAATGCATCTGCTTATCTGATGGTAGATCTCAAAACTTGTCATTGAGCGCATTGCATTGTCTCTTTTATTGCCTGAATTTAGGCTTGTGCATTTCTCAGCTGAATTAGTATATAGTGGAAATACTTTTATTTGTGCTTCATTTGTTGATTTGCATGTTTGAGAAGCCCTTTTTCAGACCACTGTGTTGTTTGCTGTGGTGCTCCTTTTCTCAATATGTGCAAAAAAGCGTTTATGATATTGAACAAGATTAATAAAGACTTTGTTTCTCATTCACCGTGCTGTTTGTTTTATTTTCTGATCTACTGAGAGGTGACACTTTCTAACATTTAAAAAGCACAGCATATGAGGCACCAGAGTCCTTAACTCTCACAAATGATTGTGAGAATCAAGATGTGAATATATTTTGCCTTCCTCTATTTTGTGTTTTATGATGAAAGGAATATTACATTCAAGTCATGAGACTTTGTAGTGATATTAAAATGAAGACTTCCAGACATCAATTTGATCTTGATAGCAAAGAACTCTCTTTTATTGTTTACAGTGAGAATCAAACGGATTAGTAAAAAGCTTTTCAACACTTTAAGCTATTAGAAAAAGTGGGAGTATCCAAAAGATACTCACATATGATCAAACAGGCAAAAAACAACATAAACATACAAATAAGAATGAACATCAGAGGGATAACGGAACTAATCTCCCAGGTCTGTCCATTCATCAAATGGTGAAGGGACAGACCTAAGGGACAGACGGCCGTCTTAGCTCCACTACGACGGCCGTCTCCATATTCAGATTGCAAAGCAGGCTGCAGCTCTGTATAACTGAGTGGTGATGGGGGGTGAAAGCAGGAATGAAATGAGAGCATGGCCAGGGTAGTGTGGGTCCATGACAATGCTGGCTGCCTTTTTGAGGCAGCACCTCCTATAGAACCCTTTGATTCAGTAAAGTTCAGTAAAGAGATCGGGAATCTGGCATCATGGATTGAGAATAAAACCCAGCCTTTAACATCCGCATAATGAAAGAGTTGGTGTTGTCCTACGGAACAGGGGTGCAGGTGAGGTGAACACAACCCTGTCTTCTTCAACAGCACTGGTAGAGATGGCTTCTGGACGTGACTGGCAAACCTCAGATTAGGCTGACATGAAGTGTCATAAAATGTTCTCACGCTGTTCCTCAATACTGGTTTGTCGTAAGGTTGTGAGCTCAGTCCCAAATACACAAAATCAATATTATAAACTTCAAGCAATTTTTTCTTTTCAACCCACTCTGTCACCTTATCAATAACTTGCTTAACTTTGTTAAGCAGAATTTGTCTTTAAAAAGTCTATGTTGGTGTTCCTTAACTGATCCATACTTATCCAAGTAACTGATATTTGTGTTCCTGATTATTGTTTCTAAAAAGAGTTCCCACGGTAGACTCACGAGTCACAAAGGTAAACGCACGGGCCACTACGTTCTTACAACGAGTTTAAATGTTTCAAATTTTAACCTCAAGAGTACATTTTACTCGTGGAAAAGTTTAAACATGTTTGAACTTTTTCAAGAGTTAACAAGTTTCACGGGTACCTGCCGTTAGCGCCAAGAGTCGCTAAGTTGCGTTCACGAGTTCCGACGTTCCCGCTACGTTAATTGTACGTGATTACCACGAGTTAAATTTGTTTTAAACTCGGGGTACCTCGTGGGTCAGCTCGCACAGTGAGACAGGGGTTTGAGGCAATTTGGCTGGTATGGACAAGTTGGCCCAAAGGGACTGCTTCTGTGCTGTGTAGCTCTCTGACTAAATGACACTAGGAATGAGTATGAATTAATTTTATTTATCAAACTAACACCTTTTGCCCGTATATGCAAATCTTCTCCAGAATGTCTGCGGGCATAAAGGATGTAATTTTAATGAGATACCCTGTCATCCTAGTTAAATTGAGGAAAATAAACATTAATTAAACTTAAAATATTGATGAAAGAATATTCTGTTCAATACCTCTGGTTATTGGTGAATATTTTAATTCTCAGTGGAGGAAACCTATTGAGCTTGCTTACCACAAGTGCTTGGATTGTGAGTAATGTGCCGAAAACAACTCATTTTGTGCATTTTAGGGAGAACATCTCAGAAAAAAAAGACCATGTGCCCAATCCTTACTGGATTGTTCTACATAGACAGAGAGTTAACTATTGGAAGCAAAGATGTCCAGAAATCAAGCCACATAGCATTGCAACCCTGCTTTTACATAGCTATCACAATTCAAAGTTGATTTTAGCTGCAATAAATTGGTTTTGTGTTTGTTTTGGGGTGATAAAGCACTGCTCAAAGGTTTAGTTTAGTTTAGTTTAGTTTAGAGATAGAAACAGGCCCTTTGGCCCACCAAGTCTGCGCCGACCAGCAATTCCCGCACATTAACACTATCCTACACACACTAGGGACAAATCTACAATTTTACCAAGCCAATTAACCTGCAAACCTCTATGCCTTTGGAGTGTGGGAGGAAACCGGAGCACCCGGAGAAAACCCACGCAGTTCACGGGAAGAACATACAGACTCCATATAGTCAGGATTCAACCAGGTCTCTGGTGCTATAAGGCAGCAACTCTGCCGCTCCTTGAACTAGACACTTCTGATCAGAACCTATGTCAATATGCCTGACAATTTCACAGTGCCAGATGTGTACTAGGTGACAGCAATCATTGTGTAATGCGCAGTTCTACCACTCTGGCATTAAATGGAAGCTGTGGAAAATGGGTGTGGTTGAATAGTGACAGGAAAACATAACATACTAAACTTAACATACTAAACCAACATGACGGAAGCATAACATACTAAAGATTAAGTTTAGTTTTCCTTGGAAGAGCTGACACTGGGAGAGCGCCTGCAGTAGCTGAAGAACTGAACGCTGGTTGTAAGAACACCTCACTAAATGTTCAAACCCGCAGGGAGTGTCTGTTGCAATGCTAAACCCATGTGGTCACAGGACGAACGTACAAACTCCGCACAGACAGCACCCGTAGTCAGGATCGAACCTGGGTTTCCGGCACTGAAAGGCAGCAACTCTACCGCTGTGGCATCATGCCGCCCAGTCTCCCAAATTATACAGAGTACACATCTCAAGATTGCCATGCCTGTTAATAGTCTGTTTATCTCGAACATGTAAATAAATTACTTACTGGGAAGTGAAGTACTTCAATTAAATTGATGACATTCCTTGTTGGTTCAATTTTCGTACTTTCGCGAACACAATTAGGTTCCATAGACTTTGCAATGGGAATGTTGACTATTAAGATGCCCAGATATGCCAGGATACTTGCTTCCAAACCGTACCATGATAAAATGATGATTTTGGTCATCTGTGCAACTCAAAAATTATTGCGACATAGTGCTTGACCCAACAAGTGATTTGCAAAGTTTTATACTCCCTGGACAATTCCTTCAGGTGCAATACCGCAACCTGATAACTGTGGATTGGAACTATTTAGTCTGCAGTAATTTAGCAGAAAGAGTCCAAGATACAAGCTCTTTCAAGTCTGAACAATAGTCAAATGTGTAATTGTTTAAATGGTAATCCCTTGTCAACTTTTATTCACAACACAATCTGTGCAGGGATCCTGACTGAATTTACTTGATTGGATTAAATGATTCCTCTGGGACTGCTGAGGAATCCCCACAAATACTGTAGGTGATGATGAATGAATGAATGAATGAATGAATGGATAAGTTTATTGGCCAAGTATGTACACATACAAGGAATTTGCCTTGGTGCTCCACTCGCAAGTAACAACACGACATACAGTAAACCATTAAGAATAAAATATAAAACATTAAAACATTATTAATAAAACATTATAGTTTAAACATGTGAATTAAATAAAATACCAGAGCAAAAGGAGGCTAAGGACATTTGGTTATTGTGTAAAAATAAGTTATCTTTGGTAATTTTCATTAATTTAAAAGAATTATGATGAACTGATTAAGGCAAAATCTCCTTGTTGTGATAAAATCAGAAGCTATTCTTTACCTTTGTCACTATGGCATGGTCTAGAAGCCACGGTGTTCCTGGCTTGGGAACATTAACATGTTGAAAACTTGCTAACAGATGTAATGTCTGAATGTGCCATGGGAGTGAACAGTCTTGTGGTCAGGGAGGAAATTGTGTGAAGAAATATAGAAAAGAAGGATGTCCAGACAGCTTCCTTCACCTTAAACAAGGGACTGCACATGCTGGTTTACAAAAGACACAAAGTGCTGGAGTAACTCAATGGGTCAGACAACATGTCTGGAGAGCATGGAGAGGTGATGTTTAGGGTTGGAACCCCACTTCAGACTGATTGTGGCAGGGCAAAGAAAGCTGGAAGAGAGGAGAGGCGAGGCAGGACAAAAACTAACGAGTGAGAGGTGGATACAGGTGAGCAGCGTTTTGGATAGGCAGATGATTGGACAAAGGCCAGAGATAAAAAGACTAAAGATGTGAGATAAGGGTAGAAGAGTTACTAACTATGAAGCCAGAGTAAGGAATGCAGCTTGAAGGGGAGGGTGGGGGGGAACAAATGGGTGCAAGTTCAGGTGGTGCAGAGAAGAGAGGGGATAAAGGCGGCGCGGTGGGTGGGGCGGGGGGGGAATGGAAGAAGGGGGTTCTAATGGTTATAATTTTCAGAAGCAACTGTAGGTGAGGTCCATTTCAGTTGGAATGCAAAAAGAATGTCACTCAGTAACCGCTCAATATAGATGCATACATATACAATAGTTATTATAACCTATCCATTCTTACTTTGCAGCTGAAATGTGGGATAATATTCATTGGTGAGGTTTCCTCCCATCTCATGGAGGAGAGATGGGGATTCTCTCCCTTAACAAAGTATCAATGTACAATCTGCCATTCAACACATTCTATATAAATACTATACAACATACAAATTTATGAATAAAGAAAAGGAGTAAGTCACAAGGGCTGTGAAACCTTATCCACCTTTCAGTAAAATATTGGTTGATCCATAAGAACCTGAGGGGTAATGTTTTCACACAAAGGTCGATGGGTGTATGGACCAAGCTGCCAAAGAAGGTGGTAGGTACTGTCGCAACGGTTAGCAAACATTTAGATAGGTCTTCTTCTTCTTACGTTTGAGGCAGCAGAAGTCTGCAGCAGGGTGATGCCATCCGGTTTGACATCCGTAGGCGTGCGCCCTAAAAAGGGCACATGCTCCGGGTTGGCACCAAGCTGCAGTGCTGCTGCTGTATAGGTACATGGATAGGGCAGGTTTAGAAGGATATAGGCAAAATGCAGGCCGGTGAGACTAGTGTAGATGGGACATGTTGGCCAGTGTGGGCAAGCTGGGGTGAGGGGCTGTTTCCACACTGTATCACTCTACTATATCGGATTGTAACCTCAACAATCCACAGTAACGTTTCCAAAAGAAGAAAACATTTCTTCATCCAGAGACTGGTGAATCTTTGGAATTCAATTTAGCCAATCGAGTTGTGGAGGTCTGGTCACCGAGTGCATTCAAGATGGAGACTAAAAGATTTTTAGAAATTAAGGGAATCAAGGGAGATGGAGTCTGTGATAGAAAAATACTACTGTGGTAAAAAAAAAACAGCAATAATCTTTTCGCAGAGCAATCCTGAGCAGGTCGTATCATCAAATCTTATGATTGATGATCATATAGAGTCATAGTCATAGAGTGATATAATGTGGATACAGGCCCTTCAGCCCAACTTGCCCACACCGGCCAACCTGTCCCAGCTACACTAGTCCTACCTGCCCGTGTTTGGTCCATATCCCTCCACACCTGCCCTATCCATCATATGATCATATCATCAAATGTTTTCCATTTCATTTGTTCTTTTGGGGATGATATAATAGCATAATGTTTAGTGCAACTACTATTCAGCTTCATTGATCAGGTTTCATTCTGTTCTCCAATGCTGTCTCTGTGGATCTTACACATTGTCTCTGAGACCACCTGGATTTCCCCTTGCTACTCAAATTTCTACCCACAAAGTCAAGACATGCCAGTCATTAGATCGATTGGCTACTGTAAATCAAGCCTAATGTTAGCAGACAGCAAAATAATCAGGAAGTTGATGGGCATGTGAAAGGAAATAGCTACCTATGAGAAAGATGTGTGGGGGTGTCAGATTTCTTTGAGACTCTGTGTATATTTGAAGTGTCAAATGGCTTTAGTTTAGTTTAGTTTAGTTTAGAGATACAGCGTGGAAACAGTTCCTTCAGCGCACCGAGTCTGTGCTGACCAGTGATCCCCTTACATTATTCAACATGCTAAGGACAACTTATAATCTTTACCAAAGCCAATTATTCAGGGAGGAAACCGGGGCACTCGGGGGAAACCCATGCGGTCATGGGGAGAACGTACAACCTCCGTACAGACAGCGCTCATAGTCAGGATTGAACCTGGGTCTCTGGCGTTTTCAGGCAGCAACTCTAGTGCTGCACCACCGTGTCACCCTTTCTATGTTGCATGAAAATATGAACTTTAATCTTACTTACTGGCAAGAGATTATGGTGCCTACTACCAATTAGAGGGGAAGAGGATCTCCTTCTTGCTGCTCAATTGGTCAATTACCAGCACACATTAACAGTGCTTCCTCTTTAGGTGCTGCAATGTATCTTTAAGCTTGGATCTGGCAGGCCACACCATTGATTAGTGTCAGGGACTTTCAGCTCTAAGTTTCTGACCACATATCCTGCTTCTTTACAGTGTGTTATCTCCGCTGTTAGTATAGAATTCAACATTAGCCACAGTACTGGAACTAGGCATCTGAGGTGTTAAGATATTGGCCTGCAAAGTCAGCCTCGGAACTCAGCTATGGGAACAGATCTGCCGTAGTTCCAGAGCCTCAGCCGCAGTGAACAACTTCGACCCGCCGATCGGTGCAGAAGTCTTCATGCGGTTGCGTTCAGCCGCTTCACCATATTTTAGTAGGGGACATCAAGTGCGTTCTTGTAATTTTGTCTGGATTAAAGGATGTGCCAGACCACCAGTTGCCGGAAAATCGGTGGTGGACCTGTATCTGTTTTACTGATTGCTTCCCAGGTCAACAGATATTTTTACAGTATTATTTTGCATCCAAAGAATGTCACGAAGTTCTGACGCATATTAAATGAATAATGTTTGTAACACCTATTATCAGTAGAGTGTCATCACTCTAACATGACTAAACTGGAATGATGAGTTTCCATTTTCAAGGATGCCAATTTTAGAGACCATATGCTGCAATGTCAAACTCTGCATTGAATCAATACTAAAATCCCTTCCCATCCTGTCTGTGCTGCCTGTTTCCAGAGGGGCAGGAGATGTGAAGCCACTTGTGGAAGAGGTTCATTACCAATTAAGGTAAGCAGTTCAACAAAGTTCATTATCATTGACAATCTCAGTATGATATTGAGTTTATATATGTGCAGTTGTCCATGCATGTTAGAGGAATATTTCCAATTGTTATGCAAGGCCCTGAAGCTTATTTAATAATGTTACCAGTTGTCTTTGTCCAATCTTCATGCACCACATGTTCTGTTGCCTGCAGGTTTGTATTGAGGCTCTCTACAGGAGTAAATAAATCCACTGTAGATGTCCACCATGGGCATCCAAGAGACAAAGGTCCTTCAATAGAAGCATCTCAGCAGGAAAGATAACTTACAATGAAACATTGCCAGACCCATAATTGGCCACATAGTGATTGCTTAGAAGATTGTTTAATTCATTGATTTCCCACATCTTGAATAGATTCTTATTTATTTTTCTGCAGAAAAGCATGATATGACCTTTGATGGCGAGCCAAAGTGAACTCGACTCTTTCACTTCTATTCTTACCAAAGCTCTGGACGGCCAGACATAAGGAGAGCAGAATTACCCATCAGAGGTTAATATTCGAAGGTAGACACAATATGCTGGCATAACTCAGCAGGACAGGCAGCATGTCTGGAGAGAAGGAATAGGTGACGTTTCGGGTCGAGACCATTCTTCCTTTGTTTTCCTTTGGTATTCTCACTGCCAACAAAGGGAGCCTACAAAGGCAGACAGATAAGATGAAAGTTTGGCATTCTTTTTATATATAGAGCTATGATTTTTTTCCCTCATGAATTGAGCTCTGTTGGATATGTAACTGATACTGTTTTATTTGGAGAATCCACACATTGTATTTAATTTAGAGATACGGTAAGGGACTATAAGCCAGTGTGCGTCACGTCATTGATAGGGAAACTATTGGAGAGAATTCTTTGAGATAGGATTTACTCCCATTTGGAAAAGAATGGGCTAGTTAGGGATAGCCAGCAAGTTTTT
The DNA here is from genome assembly GCA_038087875.1 of Malacoraja senta. Lineage (NCBI taxonomy): Eukaryota > Metazoa > Chordata > Chondrichthyes > Rajiformes > Rajidae > Malacoraja > Malacoraja senta. The sequence continues at coordinate 41,477 of JAXLNO010003869.1, forward strand.
GTATGCGGCAGTATGTGTCTCAATAACTTGATCAAATTTTCTGAGTAGGTGACAAAGGAGATTGATGAAGGTAGGGTGATGGATGTTACATGCATAGATTTTAGTAAGGCTTTTGATAAGGTCCCTCATGGTAGGCTGATCCAGAAGATTAAGATGCAGGGGATTCGCAATGACTTAGTTGTATAGACGACAGTGGGTTGTGGTAGAATGTAAATATTTTGGCTGGAGGTTTGTGATCAGTGGAGTTCCGCAGGGATCTCATGTTTATGCTAGATACAATTGATCTAGATGTAAATGTAGATGGGTTGGCGACTAAGTTTGCTGACGAAGAAGGCTGTCAGAAGATATAGCAGGATATAAATCAGCTGCAGAAATGGGCGGAATAATGGCAGATGGAATTTAACCCGAGCAAGTATGAGATGTTGCACTTAGAGAGGTTGAATGCATGCGGAAAGTATACAAATAATGGCAAGACCCTTAACAGCATTGATGTGCAAGGGAATCTTGGAGTCCAAGTTCATAGCTCACTAAAGGTGGCAGTGCAAGTAGATAGTCAGAATCAGAATAGTCAGAATAGTACTTTATTTGCCAAGTATGTTTTGCAACATACGAGGAATTTCATTTGCCAAATCAGTCATACAAATAAAAAGCAACAGAACACCCAGAATACATTTTAACATGAACATCCACCACAGTGACTCCTACACATTCCTCACTGTGATGGAAGGCAAAATAATTCAAGTCTCTTCCCTTTGTTCTCCCACGGTCGGGGGCATCGAGCCCTCCGTTGACGGGATGATCTTGACTCCTGTAGCCAGCGGCGTTTGGGCCCTCAGCATCGAGGCGATCAGCTCCTGCATCGGGGGGATGTCAGCTCCCCCGCGCCGGACAATCGGACCCCGCGTCGGGGCTGGTCGAACCTTCCGCGACGTTGCCACTTCCCAACTCGGCCTCTCTCTCGAGACTGCGAGCTCTTGATGGTAATTTTGCAGGCCATGGTTAGAGCGATCCCAGGCAAGGGATCAGTTCCGATGTTAAGTCCACGCCCCGCGGTGGGGCTCACGACAGTCCGAGGGAGCCTCCAGCTCCATCGAAGATAGGCCGCAGAGCGCCCGGAGAATGCGATGCGAAAATCAATCACATCTCCAGCAAGGTAAGAACCTGAAAAAAAGTTTCCCCTGATCCCCTCCCCCTCCCCCCACAAAAGACAAACTGGAGAACATTAAAACAAACTTTGAACAAATACTAAACATTTAAAAAAGGATGAAAAAACGAACAGACTGCCGGTGGAGCAGCCATCGTACGGCACCCCTGGTGGTAAACTCGAGGCAGAAAGCACCTGAGGTCAGCATTCAACCTGGGTCTCTGGCACCGTGAGGCACCAGCACTACCGTAGATGTTAGTTACCATTATGTGCTGGTAAAGAAGGCAAATGGTATGTTTGCCCTCATTGCTGTGTCAGGACGTATTGATGCCAGGACGTATTGATGCAGCTCTATAGGACTTTAGTTCGTTCACATTTGGAGTTGCTTGCAGTTCTGCCCACCTCATTACAGGAAAGATGTGGAAGCTTTGGAGAGCTTGCAAAGGAGATTTACTGGAAAGCTGCACGGATTAGAGGGTTTTAGCTATAGTGAGAGGTTGGATAGACTTGGATTGTTTTCTCTGGAAAGTTGGAGGTTAAGGGGAGACTTGATAGAGGTATATAAAATGATGAGAGGCTTTGATAGGATAGACTGTCAGAACGTTATTGCCAGAGCGCATAGCTATAATGTGAGAGGGTGTAAATATATGGAGATGTGCAAGGCTAGTTTTTTACATCGAGGGTGGAGGCCTGGAACACATTGCCAGGGGTGGTGGTGGAGGCAGATACAATAGTAGCATTTGGGAAGCTTTTATGGATTTAAGAAGCACATGGATTTGCAGGCAATGGAGGGATATGGATCACTTGCAGGCAGATGAGATCAGTCCAGCTAGGCATCTTGTTCGGCACAAACATTGTGGGCCGAAGGGCTTGCTCCTGTGCTGTTCTATTCTATGCTCTATGGAAACAGGCTCTTTGGCCCAGTGAGTCCACACTGACCATCGATCACCCATTCACATTAGTTCCATGTTATTCCCGCTTTCTCATCCACTCTCTATGCATTTGGGGTAATTTACCGAGGCCAATTAACCTAAAAAGCCGCACAGTTTTGGGATGTGGGAGAAAACTGGAACACCTGGAGGAAACCCATATGATCACAAGGAGAAGGTGCAAACTCGAGGCAGAGAGAACTCAACATTAAACCTGGGTCTCTGGCACCATGAGGCACCAGCACAACCGTAGATGTTAGTTACCATTATGTGCTGGTGGTAAAGGCAAGGGATACAGGGTGAATGATGTCCCAGTCCAGCAGGCTTTTCAGAAAACTTCTCACAAACATATGACCTCTTACCACCAATAGGACAAGGACAGCAGTGTGAATGGGAAGAATGGCTTGCTATGAAATGGGCTTGCCATAATATTTATTTCACAAAGCTTTTGCTTCTCTGGCTATTCAATATTTTCTTCCAGACCTCCATGATGAGGTCCCTTTGTAAGGGAAATTTGTGAAATAGTCTGTATTTGATTCCTCCCCATGTGGTACGTAAGATGGACTATATTGCTGCAGTGACTTGATCTGCCTACAACTTGTCAACAGTCCACTTACCCATGATTCTACTGGTTGCGGACAGTATCACCGATCTTTTGCTCAGTCAAACTCCAGGAAAGCTGCACAGGTGCCATCAACCATGACTGCAAAGGATATCTGTGACCTTCCTGCAAGTATGCTCAGCCATGGATATGACATGATGTCTCAGTGGATTGCCTTCAATTTACTTCACCATGGCATCTGCCAAAGAAGCAATCATTCCCTTTCAGGATAAAACTCTGCCACTCGCATGATGCCTTAAAAATGAAATAAGAATGTTTCCGTTTGTGTCGTTTTTCTGTGCAGTGCATGTATGCTTAATGTATTTTTGCCTCTATCAGTGATAATCTGGATGGTGTAAAGTCTCCTGCAAGATAGGTAAATGTGCAGATCCTACACATAAAATTCCCTACCTCAAAGTGCTTCCTTCATTGAGGGACAAGTAGTGTTAAGTAGGTCCTGGCGAGCAGGGCGAAGGCCTCTGACGGAGTATCCGCCCGTTAGGCCCGGCTCACCCACTCCGGACTCAGCGTCGACGGGACCCGCGCCGCTGTGAGCAACTGTCGTTGAGCAAGGAGGGACCCGATGTGGGGGTTCGCACGGAACAAAGGGGAACCCGACGGGGGGGAGAAGCCGCTGTCACGTACAGCGGCGGGCAGTAGATGGGACTGTCTGTGCCAAAACGCGGCGATATTTGTCATAAGGACATAAGGTCATAAGGAATAGTAGAATTAGACCATTCAGCCCATCACGTCTACCGCCATTCAATCATGGTTGATCTATTTATCTCTCCTAACCCCATTCTCCTGCCTTCTCCCCATAACCTCTGTCACCCGTACTAATCAACAATATATCTATCTCTGCCTTAAAGTATCCACCAACTTGACCTCCATGGCCTTCTATGGCAAGTAATTCCACAGATTCACCACCCTCTGATGAAATAAATTTCTTCTCATCTCCTTCCTAAAAGAACGTGCTTTAATTCTGAGGCTATGACCTCTAATCCTAGATTCTCCCACTAGTGGTAACATCTTCTCCACATCCAGTCTATCCAATCCTTTGTGCATTGCCTAGATGAGGTCTGCTGTATGATTTTACATGTGCCAATAAAGCATCATTGAATCAAATTGGTACATCAAGCCCATGAACTACATTTGTAAATGTTATATATGGACCTGCATTAGTCAGGAATCTTCACTAAATTTGTTTCTTTTTGTCACATTCTTTTTGTTACTCAGGTAAATTGAGATAGGTGTGCGTAAGAACAGTTTTGTTCCATCAAGGAAATGTGGCTGTTCTTGCCCTTCCCCAAGATATCCATCTACCACTGGAGATGGTCTCCTCAGAACATCCATCGTTGTTACTATGCATGGAATATGAAAGAATAACTTCCACTGGTGTCTTCATTCATTCTTCAGATGAGAGCAGATTGGAAATATATGTTTCTTGACATTTGTACTTGTTTAGGGAATAATGAAGATAGACATAAAATGCTGGAGTAACTCAGCGGGACAGGCACCATCTCTGGAGAGAAGGAATGGGTGATCTTCTTCGGACTGCTGGGAATTACAGACTGCTGCTATTACTTGGAATAATGGAACTGGAGGCTACGATTCTCAAAGGCTGTGAAGGACCATATTCTATGGGCAGATCTTCAGTTACACATCCATGTTTTGACCAACTGTAGAGAAGAACATCACCATCACCATGAGGAAACCAGAGCACTCGGACAAAACCACGCGGTCACAGGGAGAACGTACAAACTCAGTACAGACAACATCCATAGTCAGGATCAAACTCGGGTCTCTGGCGCTGTAAGGCAGCAACTCTACCGCAGCGCCACCAGGCCGCCCAAAGGAAATAAATGTCCATTTCCTTTTCCTTGCGTAGTGAGCATCAGGAAGTGTGCGGACACAAATTTGCACAGATTTCAGGCTGCTCAAAGAATGATGTTATACGCTCCACATAGTTGATGCTCAGAGCTTCCCTTATGAACCTAGACCTCATTATCATTAACAAATGTGAATGGTTTCAAAGACGAAGATGATCTGTGACCACTGACATACGCAGTTGTTCCGTGTTTAACTCCTTAGCCTCCAGGCAGTTTGCAATGTCTACACTTTTAGAGCTGCAGCAGCTTCCAGATAGGTGGTAATTGGAAGACAAAGACTTCCCATCCATCTGTGGTTACTCCCTCTAGTTTGTGTTCCTGGATTTACTGGTGTTGAATCCCAACCACAAACATCAAGGACAACAATAGTGTCTGCTGTCAGCATTTTTAAAATGTGATTCCATTGCATGGACTACTTAGACGGTACCCTTGCTACCCTAGCACAACTCTGCAGATCTCACTGTTGACATTTGCTTCATCCTGAACCATCAGCCTTGCCCACTGTGCAGCAAGAGGAGGAGGTAGAGAAGCAGGTGAAGGAGGAAGTGGAGAAGAAGGAAGAAAATGGATGACGATGAAGAAAGGCAATCAATAAACATGCTCTCAGGAATAGTCAGACTGTACTAAGGATCCGGTTTGAAACCTCATCCATTACAACAGTGCTAAAAGAAGCATTCTCTGCAAAATATTCTATGCCAGCAGTGAATGACAAATAGTATTAACATAATGCGAAAATAGTGTTGCTTATGCAATTATCATTTCCAGCAGCTGTAGGCCATATTATTTCCATTTGACATTCAATGGCCTAACATGATCTACTTTACGTTGCAGGCATTAGAAAATGATTTGTTCCAGATAAAGATACAAAATGCTGGAGTAACTCAGCAGTTCAGGCAGCATCTCTGGAGAACACGGAGAGGTGACGTTTTGAGTGGGGATCCTCTTTCTTCGGACTGATTTGTTCCATTGTTGTGGGCACATTGAAAGGTTATGTACGCTGCTGAGAGGTCCACTCAACTCCTTACTCTACTACCTTAAGGGCACATCAAGGTTTGAAGATTGCTTTTTCTTTCAGTGCAAAACACCATGCAACATTAGGTACCCAAGTCCATAGCTCCCCGAAAATAGCAACACTAATAGATTATAGTGACAAAGAAGGTGTATGATAAGCCTGGCTTCATCGGTCGGGGCATTGAGTATAAGTGTTACGTAGTCACGTTGCAGCTTTATAAAACTTTGGTGAGGTCACATTTTGAGTCTTGTTTGTGTTCTGTTTGCCACATTAGAAGAAAGATGTGGAGTCTTGAAGAGGGGGCAGAAGCTTTTGCAGGATAGAGTCTGTCATATAGACAGAAACAGGCTTTTTAGCCCAACTTGTCCATGCCGACCAAAATGCCCTATCTACGCTTGTCCCACATGCCCGCACTTGCCCTAAATCAATCTAAATCCATGTACATCATGGGCCAAATGGGCTATTTCTGCACTGCACTGTTCTATGTTCATCATGACCACCCTTAAGCTCTTCCTAATATTTCACCACACTTTTGCATGAATGCAGTACTGGTGTGTCACAGACCAAATGAATGGGAGAAAAATATCAAGGCTATTCTTCATCGCTGTCAGACTTGGCACACACAAACTCAAAAATAATAACCGCTTCAAATATTACTCGGGGTTACAAAATGTGCAGAAACAATTACACCGTATCCTGATGAGGTGTGAAATCGCTCACATTATTCATCATTCCCGAGCCCGACACAAGCATTGATTGAGAACAATAAGAAATACAACTCTGAGACATTTCCATGATTTATTTTAAATACCCTGAAGGTTAATACATTCCAAATGAATTCAAAAATTAATGGCTAGCAAAGATATATGAAAGACATATTAACCATGAACCCAGCCTGCATTTAAGCAATTTTATTATCTCTTGGTGGCTTGGATCTTCACATGAAAAACGCTGAGAAGAATTGCAATATCGCTTGATGCAAAATAAGACCTATACTGGGATACAAGCTACCATTATTGCCATCTCATTTACTCCAACAGTTTTAAAATCTGAATTTCACACTTTTCTTCTTACCACATCATAGTTTTCAAATTATATTAAGTTCCATACCAAACATATTAATTTCAGATAGTCACAAAAGCAAAAATAAAGTCATATTTCTATTAGGGATAGTAGAGGTTTATTAAATAGCCTTGTCTTTTTATTTGTTTCACAACTGTATTTCTGCCCTGCATTAATCCAGATATTTTCCCACCATCATTTATTATTAAAAAGACAGAATTATTGAATCAACTAAAACACTTGACTTGTCATATGGACTCAATTCAAATCCGTGCATGTAAACAAAAAGCACTGGTGCGCATAAATATGAAAAGTGTGTGGAAAATCCTTTTGGCCCGTCAAGAATATTTTGTTCGGGTCAAGGCAAAATTGCATCATATTCACCAAAAAATCAAGGCAATAGCATCTTGTATCCCTTCGTTATCACCTTGCCCCTGGCAACAATGGACTATTGTGGGCTCCACCTTTCCTGAGCCACCATTGCAGGCTCTGCTTTGTTCTGTACCATCCCATACCTCTAGTTTCCACCTCCCTGACACTCAGTCAGATGAAAGGTCTTGACCCAAAATGACACCTATTTCTTTTCTCCTGAGATGCTGCCTGAACCATTGAGTTACTCCAGCATTTTCTGCCCATCTTTGGTGTAAATTAGCACCTGCAGTTCCTTCTTACTCATCTTGTTTTTGTTTTATTCCACAGACGGGGTTTCCACAGTGTAAATCACTTCAGACTGTATAAGATTTACACACATCTTTAATCAGCACAGTAACTTGGCAGCATTACAAAACGAGGTGTTGTCAGTATATCCTAGCTGCGTCAACTAACGGTGCTGGGAATGGGCGTTAGTATAAATGTTATAATGGGGTGGAGTTAGTGATGCTGGCTAAGTGTGATTGATTCACATGCATCATCAATCTACATCCTTCCCCCTAAAGATCAAATGTGGAAAGGAAGTGTATTAAACATACTCGCCATACCTGTCTGGTGGACTACTAACACGGCCCGAGCGCGTGCGGATCCAACCATCCCTTCCCTCCACTGAAGGATTAGGCGGAGAGGCTGAAGGTGAAAATCGCACGGGAGAGGATTGTGGTGACCGAGGGAGGAAACATGCGGTGGGTGTAACCCCGTGGTTAGTGGAGACCGAGGGACGTGGGGGGGGGGGGGTGCAAGGCATGCGGGGACAGGCGGGAGACATTGCGAAAGGCGGCTGGAACTGGAGCGGCGGAGCATAGGGATCAGCAGGCGGTGGTCGGGGCTCCTTCACAGCAAGCAGGTGTTGTCGACTTCTCCAGTATACCGCTCCCTCACAGTCCACAAGGTACGATCGCGGCTCATCAGTCAGGCGTACAACAACGCCCAGACGTGAATGTCCAGTTGAAGTTCATAGACGGACGACCTGGCCCGGCAGTAGAGGCTGGAGTGGTCTGCTGGAACTGTCGTATGACCGTTTCTGGATGTCGTGCTTCTCTTGGAGACGTTGCTGGATAGTGGCGGCCTTCAACACCCGAGGGACCAGCTGCTGTTGTGCGATGGGGACCGGAGACCTCGTCACCCTCGACAGCAGTCGCTGTGCTGGTGACCACAAGGTTCCGTCTCTTGCGATGTTTCTGAGATTCAGGAGATCGAGATAGACGTCTGACTTTGAAATGCGCGCTCCCTCCAGCAAGTGCTTGGCGCTTCTGACAGCGCGTTCAGCGAGTCCATTACTCTGTGGATACTCGGGACTGCTTGTGACGTGCTGGAAGTTCCATCGGTCTGCGAAAAGCTTGAACAAGTGGCTGGTGAAATGTGGACCGTTGTCGGTTCTCAGAATGACAGGAGCGCCATAGGCTGAGAAGTGTCTTTTCAGCTTCTTGATGACCATCTCAGACGTGAGGGAGGTCAGTTGTTCAAGTTCAAACCAGTTGGAAAATGAGTCGACCAGAACGAGGTAGTGCTTACCGCACCATTCGAAAATGTCCGCAGCCAGCGACGACCAAGGCAGTGCTGGTGGAGGTTGTTGCAGAAGGGGTTGCCGCTGCTGATGAGGCACAAGATTGTTGCAAGTGGGGCAGGAGGCTACGCGGTCCCGGATGTACGTGGCCATTCCGGGCCAGTAGAACAGATCCCGGGCGCGTGCCAGTGTGGAGTCGGCTCCTGGGTGACCGCTGTGTACCTCTTTGAAGTACTCGTCTTGTAGCGATGAAGGTACCACTACCTTGTGACCCTTAACGACAACACCATCCTGAACCACCAGTTCATCACGGACCAAGAAGTACGGCTGCACGTCTGTGGGCGTGTTGGATTGTTTGTCTGGCCAGCCTGTTTTGATGATGGATGAGAGGGCTTGAAGCGTATCATCATTAGCAGTGTGCACGGCCAGAATGCGCAGTTGCTTGCTGGAGATTAGACCGACACCGAGAACCGTGAAATTCTCCCGTTCATGCGGGTGTTGTTCGCAAGATGCTCGAGGAGCACGAGAGAGTGTGTCAGCTATAGTATCAATCTGACGGGCCTCACTAGGCAGCGGACATACACAGATAACAGCCAATATATGACCCAAGCTAGCCAGGCAGCTCTCAGCGGTCCTCCCCAGAAATGTCCTAACTGCGGCTATCTACACAACAGGCAATCCACCTGCCCCGCCCTCGGGAAGGCTTGTAATTACTGCAAAAAGCGAAATCACTTTGCCTCAGTCTGTCGGGCTGCAATCAGGGCCCGAGGAAAGAATGCGCCCAGTCCCAAGTCTAATCTCAATTTTTTGCAACGAGACAGCAACATACTAACTCCCCATTTGCAGCTCGAAGCCGCCCCCGAATATATTCCAATTAACTCGCAAGATGACCCGACTGTTTACACGTTACAGCATGCTGCTGCCAAGAACTCTGATCCTACAGTGACAATATCTGTAAACAATGTTGATTTTGGCGCGAAATTGGATACTGGCGCGAAGGTCAACACAATGTCAATCAACCTTTAACAAGATTAGAGCTAACGAGCCACTTGTCAAGGACGCGTCCACTTTACATGTTTTTGGTGGGGAGGTGCTAGTTCCTCTGGGCAAAACCAACTTGAAATGTGTACTGAAGAAAACAACGAGGGAATTGACCTTCTATGTGTTGAACTTTAATTCAGTTAAAGGCCTGTCTCACGAGTCTGCGGTCATTGGCGGCGAAACAGGAAGAATCTACCGCTCCTGGGCCGCCATAGACCGCGGGCTTGGTCAAACGCACAATTCCGGGGCCGTGCGGCGTTGTTCCCATGGTGCTAAAATAAAACCAACACTGTTCAAAATACTTTTCCTGCCGCACAGCCACCGCCAGTGAGGCACGAGTGCGGCACGGCTGCCGCCACAGCCGCCGCCAGTGTGGCACGAGCGCCGTGCGTCGAACTTGCACCGCCACAGCCTCCGCCAGTGAGGCACGACCGCCGCCACAGCTGCCGCCACAGCCTCCGCCAGTGAGGCACGTGTGCGGCACGGCCGCCACCACAGCCCCGCAGATCCGAAATGACGTCATCGCAGTCGGCGCGCCCTTTTTTTTTACTTACCGCAAGCTCGTGGAACCAGCCGTATTTAAATCACTCGGCCCCCGCGCAGCACCCGTGCGGCGCTCGCGTGGCATAGGCTCGGCTGCCGTCCCCTCTACCGGCGATGCCGCGCTTCACCGCCGATGACCGCAACACCGTGAGACAGAGCCTTTACTCTGCTTGGCAATGTGGAGTTAGTGATGCTGGCTAAGTGTGATTGATTCACATGCATCATCAATCTACACACAGGAAATCCCCAATGCCTAACAATGAGTAAGATCATTGCTAACTCACTCAAATTCTTCTCGTAGGATATGTTGACTCTGCAGTGCAGTCTGAAGGCCAGGAAATTATCCATTGGCTACTTTGATGAGAAGGGAGGGAAATACAATTTTGGCAATGTGGAAGAGTGAGGAAGAATAGTAAGAATAAATGAGAACTTACCAAGTTTGAAGTTTGATCTTTATTTTATGAGGAGTTACGTTGGTGATTACGTGAAGAAGACCCGTCAGGGCGCATGCGCATCAATCTTCAGAGCAGCAGTGTGAAATCACAGATAACACAATATTTGAAGTAACATATTAAGATGAGCAACATGAGAACTACCATATGACCAGTTTTATGAGAGAGGGTTGGGCGTGGCGGGCACGTAATCACCAACGTAACTCCTCACAAAATAAAGATCAAACTTCAAACTTGGTAAGTTCTCGTTTAATCTTACTATTTTACTACGGAGTCACGTTAGTGACTACATGAAGGGTTCAAAGCTCTGATTTTATGCTGCAGATCCAAATCCCGGCTTCTCACTGCATTGATTGACTTTCGATGAGAAATAGTAAGATTAAACGAGAACTTACCAGTTTGAAGTTTGATCTTTATTTTATGAGGAGTTACGTTGGTGATTACGTGAAGAACCCCGTCAGGGCGCATGCGCGTCAATCTTCAAAGCAGCGGTATGAAATCACAGACAACACCATAATTGAAGTAACATATTAAGATGATCAACATGAGAACTACCATTATGACCTTTTTTCTATGAGAGAGGGTTGGGCGTGGCGGGCACGTACTCACCAACGTAACTCCTCATAAAATAAAGATCAAACTTCAAACTGGTAAGTTCTCGTTTAATCTTACTATTTTACTTCGGAGTCACGTGAGTGACTACGTGAAGATTTTAAAGCTCTGTGATTTTTATGCCGCAGATCAAAATCCCGGCTTCTCACTGCATCGATTGACTGAGTATCATCAATAATGCTGTAAACATGACATTGCATATCATGCAAAAACAAAACAGTTTTATTTTTGGTCATAAAACAACCAATAAACCCTCTTAATGTAGGGCAACAAACGAAACAGAATGAAACAGTATTGAAAACAGACTTTAAACAATAGCAACAGCGCTCAATATTGAGTTGGCAAACAGCCCTCCATCGGCAATCGGCCGATGGTAGTATTGCTGAAACACAAGTTCATTTTTCCAACCTGCGGCTTTTAATATATGGTCGATGGGAACGTCCATCGCCCTGGCCGCGGATGTTGCTACTGCGCTAGTGGAATGATATATAAACACATAAATGTTCATTCCTGCCTGAACCAACTCTTGCTTTAACCACCTTGAGATAGTCTGAACTGCCACTCTTTTATGTTGGCTTCTTGTAACTGACAAATAATCTTGTTTCTTCTTGTCTTAAAGCCCTTGTGGTTTCAATGTAATGTAACAAATGTGTCCTTACACATAAACATGGAGCTGTAGGATATGCTGAGAACACAATCTTAAAATCCGTCACACCTGGCCTGCTTTGTTTGAGCAGGTCAGAAATATAAAACAGAACATTCTCTGTATTCACTTCCATTCTCTTGAACTGAAGTTTATGGAAAGTCTGCACTCTCTGTACTGACACCAATGCCATTAGCATAGCCAATTTCATGGTTAATTTTAACAAAGTTATAGACGTGACAGGGACCCAATGACGAAGTATGTTACGAACAACGCTTACCTCGCAGATTACCATATACCTAGGCTTAGGCGGTTTGGAATTAGATTCCTTTCATCAACCTAGATATGAGAGGGTGAGAACCTATACTTTGTGTCCGTGTACCTATTACAAGATATGCCGACAAAGCACTTCTAGCTGTATTGATAGCAGTATAGCTAAGACCCTCATCATAATAAAGTGTAGATAAACTCTAACACATTTTTAATAACTACAGTATCATATTGAATATTCTTTTGAACACCATATTGTTCCCATTTGTTACATAAGTCATATACTGCTTTTGAGTACTCTTTCTCCAGGCTGCAGTGAGTATATCCACCGTTGGCCTAGAAAGTCCTCGACCAATGTAAGGCATTCTTAAAAACCTGCAAATTAACAGATCAATACGATCACATAACGGATGAACTTAACGCGTTACTGGATGGTCCAGCAAATTCCTACTGTTTGGAATCAGCAAACGGAGGTTGGATCGCTATCTGTAACATCAGAGGGAACCATGGTTGAATCGGCCAATTTGGTATCACCAAAACCCCTGAAGCGTCATCCTGCTTGATTTTCTCAAACACCAACCTATGAGGCAGAATGATGGGAAAATATACACAAACATATCATCCCAATTTAGTGAAAAAGCATCAATTGCCACTGCCCCTGGATCTGGTGCCCATGAAACATATTTTGGCCTTCCATATAGAAGTACTATGTTCTTGAACACATCCTGGTTCAACATCCACTCTGTATTATCACGGAATTTCCATGAGCTGCCATCTGGTACTACATTAAGTTTCCCTGGCAGATAGCTCCAATCCAAATATCCATACTCCAGGTCCAATTTTATTTGCCAACCTGTCATATGATAATGATTTGATTCCACCCATGTGATTCATATAAGCAACTGCTGTAGTGTTGTCTATTTTGCACTGCAAATGCAAACTAGTTTTGTTAGTGCCATAAGCCTTGAATCCATAAAATACTCTTGGTTAATTCCCCATGTTTGCAGAAGCAATGTTCATCTGTCTCCACAGCTGGATCTTGTATCAGTAGCACTCTACCCAAGTGCTCTGACATCTGTCTGCAAATCATGGAAGCTTGGTCCAATAACACTTTGGAACTACTAGTGGACACATGCTGAATCCCCCATTGTACATCAGCAACAGCCTCTATTGATAGAAGCATAGGTCTGTTATAATGACCCTAATGTATCCTCAGTGCTTGTTCCTTTGACCTTTGTAATTGTAGGTAATCAAGTGGCCGTATTGAACTGCTGGAAATGCTGCCAGCAATTACCACAGCAGACTTGTCACCTGGCTAATTGAAGGCTGCGTGTCAGGAATTAACTTGATACAGTTCTTAATTAGCTCCACCCTTTTTTGCCTGGGCAAGGTCACAATCATGTTGATTAAGTCAATTGTGAACCCAACTAGTCAATTTGTGTCACAGGTATAAATTTAGATTTCTCTGGATAGCTTATGTTAAAAAGTGTTTTTTACCAACTGCCACTGATGCTTCAGCTGTTTCCTTTGATTGTCCTACAATCAAGATATTATCTAGTTAAGCCATGAGCACATGCCCTTGACTTCTCATCATGCCTAGAATAGGTTTTAACAATTTTGTAATCACTCTAGGAGCTGAAGACAAACCATTAGGCAGTGCATTGTATTGGCATAATTGCCCCATCCAGCTGAATTTTAAATCTTCTATCCTGCAAATGAACAGACACTGAATCCGCATCTTTAAGATCTCCTTCACAAACGTTTCCATCTTAAAATGTCTATACCGTACAAAAGGGTTAAGCCTATTCAGGTCCAGTATAATTCTGCATCCCCCCATCCTTTTTTGGTCTGGGAAAGATATTGGACACAAACTGATGGCTTTGGTAAACTGCCTTAGCAATTACACCTTTATTACATAAGCTTGCAAGTTCCACCTGAACTTCCAATTGTTCAGTGATACTGATGTCAAACTCCTTTTTGGAACATGTTGCATGGGTAAATCAGAATTTGCATTAAGCTTTGTTCGATATCCTTCTATAACCTTCAGTATAACCATATCTGAGGTATCACATTAGATCTGTGTACTTGCGAACCAGACCCACTTACCTCCTTACCACCTGGCATTCTTCCACGGCCTCGAGCTGGATATCTCACCTTCCATGGCGGTGCTACAGCCAAACGCCAACTGTGCTGCATCGTAGCTGGACTCGTCCCTTGCCCGGACCGGTCTCCTTGCTCATAGGGATACTTCTCCTCCAGCTCCTTCACCTGCTGTGCGAAATCCTCGCCAAACAGCTGTGCCAGTTGCACTGTGCCAGGCTGGCAGAGTGAAGCATTTTAGAATTGATGGTTGGTGTAATCGCAGTCTTGCGAAGGCAGTTTATCTCAACGTGGGCACTCCACAATAGCGCCTTTTGTTGTAATTTGTCATGGCCTCTCCATCCACCATCCTGGCCATGCTCATTATACCTGATGCCGGCAACTTTAAAAATATGCTGGAGCTTGACATGCTCCTGGGCTCTCATTAGTAGGCCCATCTTGCCCCAATTCTTCCTGTTCCCAACAGTAACTTTTAACAGTCTACAGTTGATTGGGCTTCATGCCTCCTTACTGTCTCATCCATGGTCAGCTCCTGTAGCTGATGTGAGACTTGGTAATTTATGCTGGTGGCAATTTCCTCACCCAGAGGCTCACCAGCGTCTGACGACATGGCAAACCGTGCTGCACACGGTGTCAGCTCTGGCAGCTGCCTGCCCTCCCTTTGGAAGTCGTCGTCGGACTCAGGGTCAGAGCGTATCTGCCCTTCTGCACTCACCAGCGAAGCCTTCCCTAAGGCTTCCCACCTGCACAACTCCTCCTGGAGTGTGGCTTTGTGAAGCAGGCCTCTACTAGGCACTGCCAGCGGAGCCGTCCCCACGGCCTCCCGCCTGCACAACTCCTCCTGGAGTACGGCTTTATGAAGCAGACCTCTCCTAGGGACTGCCAGCGGAGCCTTCTCTATGGCTTCCCGCCTGCACTACTCCTGGAGCGTCTCTGTGGAGCAGCCCCTGTATGAGCTGCTCCTTTTGGATAACCGCTGGGTCACGGTATCCTGTCTCCGACGGGACTCTCATGGCCCGAATCTGGCCCGAGTCTATAGCCCTGACAGACTTGGGTTATGCCGACCGCCCGACTGGCGTTGGCTGTGTACCCGGCTGGGCACTTTGCCAAGTCTGTCGCCACACCGCTACCGGCTTGCGACTCCCCCGAGGTGACAGGCTGCCTTTCAGAGACTGCGCTCCCGCAGCTCTCTCTCTCCTTGTCGGCAGCAGACCTGCACCTTTTCCTTGTTCCTGTATGTGGGGAAAAAAGAACAGAAACACTTTCTTACTTTTTTCTAACTCCTCCAAAGTCTCCCCAACTTTTGTGGAGCTGTAATTACTCACCTGCAGCAGGAGCTCCGTGCTCCCGCTGCCGTTGTCACCAATGCGTCAGACGTAATGACGCGCATGCGCCCTGACGGGGTTCTTCACGTAGTCACTCACGTGACTCCGAAGTAAAACAATCAATAATGCATTAAACATGAAATGTGAATATCATGCAGTAACAATTGATTTGAATAATCAAAACAACCAGTAACCCCTCTATCCCAGGGGAAACTAAACAGGACTTAATCCTGAATTTGCAAACAGCCTCTCGCCGATCGGCAATCAGCCGATAGTAAAATTTTTAAAAAACAATTCATTTGACCACCCGGCACCTGTAAGAATATGGCCGATGTGAACATCCATCGCCCTAGCCGACGACGTTGCTGCTGCACTAGTGGAAAAGGATATATACACTTCAGTGTTAATACCTGCCTGAATCAACATTTGCTATAAACCACGTTGAGATAGTCTGCACTGACATTCTCCTATGTGGCTACATGTAACTAATAAACAATGCTGTTTCCACATTTCTTAAGGTCTTTATAGCTTCAATATAATGAAAATAAATGTGCCATTACACATAAACATGGATTAGTAGTTTATGCTGAAACACAATTTTAACAAACCCGTGACACCTGGCCTGCTCTGCTTAAGCAGGACGCAATTATATAACATAACATTCTCTTCAGCAACTTCCATCTTGTCTAGCAGAAGTTTTTGCAAAATCTGCACTTGCTATGCTGAACCAATGCCAATAGCATAACCACTTTCATGGTTAGTTTGGCAAATTCGGAGACATGACAGGAACCTACTGTCGAAGCATCTTGAGGACCATACTTACATCCCAGATCGCCATATATCTGGGTTTAGGAGGTTTAGAGTTGAAATTCCTTTCATCAATCCAGCTCTGATATGATGAAACGCAATAGGATCTTTCCTGACCCCATCAAAACCATACGAGGACAAAGCACTTAAAGCTGTATTAATGGTGCTATAACTGAACCCCTCATCATCTTAGAGTGTCAACAGGAACTCTAAACTATCCACAATACCTGCAGTACTATAGTCAATATCATTTTGTACACAATATTGCTCCCATTTTTGAGTACTCTTTCTCCAGGCTACAGTTCACCCAGACAGTCCTTGCTCCAGGTATGGCCTTCTTAAAACCTGCAAATTATCAAGTCAATACTATCACATAACAGATGACTTTCCCGTGTTAGCGGATGCTCCAGTCAATTCCTACGCTTGGGAACCACCAAAAAGAGGTTGGATCCCTAACTGTAACATCAAAAGGAACCATGCTTGATTCTGCCAATTAGGTATTACAAGCACCCCAAAGCGGCATCCTGCTTGATTTCTTGCAGACTCCGACCTATTAGGCAAAATGGTAGGAAATATATAAAACATACCACCCAAATGTAACGTCAAAGTATCAATTGCAACTGCCACCTTGTCTGGTTCCCATGAAACCTATTTAGGCTGCTGATGGTTGAACCTTGATGCAAAACAAATCGATATCTGACATTCATATACAGGTACTATATTATTGAACACCTCCTGGTTCAACATCCAATCTATGTTGTCATGGAACTTTCGTGACTTGGCGTCTGCTACTATGTAGAATCTACCTGGTACATAAATAGCTGAAATATCTTTTTCAATGCAACAGGCCCAAATGTGATTAGCCAATCTGTCTCAAAGTACCGACTTGATTCCACCGATGTGATTAATATATATGCCTCTTGCGTAGTATTGTCAATCTGAAACTGAACATGCAGATTACATTTGTTAGAGCAATAAGCCTCTTAATAGTTAATTGCCCATGTCTGCAGAAGTGATGCCTCTTGCTCAGTCCATCTGCCTCCACAGCTGAAACTTGTATCCATGACACCCCACCCGAGTGCACTGACATTCATCTGCAAAATCATGGAAGGCTGGTCAAGCATTACCTTGCTATAACTTCTGGACACATGGTGAATCCACCATTGCAAATCAGAAATAGCCTTTACTGATAACTGCATAGGTCTATTATAATGACCCAAATGTATCATTAATGCCTCCATTAGCTTGATACCTGTCAATTAGCTCTACCCTTTTTTCCCTGGGCAGAGTCACTTAATTGAATGAATTGTGACCCAAATAGTCAGGTGTTAATTTGGATTCCTCTGGATGGATAATGCCCAATCCTTGAAAATTGGATTTAACAACTATCACCTGTTACTTCAGCTGTTCTCTTGGATACCCCTATAATCTAGATATCATCGAGATAAGCCATGAGCACCTGACCCTGGCCTCTCAGCATGCCTATTATAGGTTTTAACAATTTTGTTGCCATAGTTGATCCATCCAGGTGAATTTCAAATATCCTGCAAATAAACAGACATTGAGTAATGTGCATCTTTAAGGTCTATAGTTGCCATATAGCTTCCTCTTGACTCAGTTGCTTGGCAGTGACAATTCCATCTTACAATGTCTATACTATATCCCCCATCCTTTTTTGGCCTGGGAAAATATTAGACACAAATTGATGGGGTTGGTGAACCAACTTTACCATTACACCTTTGTCACATAAGCTTGCAAGCGCAGTCTGAACATCCATCTGTTCTGTTAATGAAAACTGAATAGTTCTCCCAAGAACATGTTGAATGTGCAAATCACAATTTGGATTGAAATCCATTCAAAACCTTTTGAATAACACTCTGTATAAAACAGAGCTAAGGTAATTTGCTTCCATTCATCCCAGAAACAGATGTAATGTACCCCAGATTTAAGTTGTGTCACATTTGATATGTGCACCTGAGAACCAGGCCCACCTACCTCCTTGGTACCTGGTGGATGTTTGACCATGTTCCCGCTTCGTTTGTATGGGGACTTTCGTTTATGGAAACTTGCCGACTGCCGGTGGCTTGATCAAGCCCACCTTCTTTGTTTCGTCATCCATGTCCTTGACACTCTTGGCGAGGTCCTCTCCGAAGAGTAGGTTGGCCGGCTGTATGTTGCTAGGCTGGAAAAATACTGCAATCTTGGAATTAATGGTGGGCCGAATGGCACTTTCCCTGAGACAATGTATCTCAAAAATGGGTGTTACAAAGCAACCCTAGTACCTCTTGATGCGTCTCCGACACATGCACTCCATCCACCGTTCTCGCGAACGCCGTGATTCCTGAGCCAAGTAATTTCAGGATTCTCTGCAGCTTCATCTCCTGGGAACTGCACACCCACGCCCGTCTGGCTCCATATCACCCGGATCACTGCTGGCACCTTCAGCAACTCGCAGTTACCCCGGTCTCTTGGTGATTCCAGACTCTGACTGGACAGCGAATCGTACTGCCAGATATGGGAACTCTGACAATGGCCGTCTTCGCTTTCCCAGTGGCACTCCATACTCTGACGGGACAGCGAATCGTGCTGCCAGAGAATGGACTTCTGACAACGGCCGTTCTTCGCTAGTCAACAAAGTCTCCGTCAGAGTCGGGTCAGAACTGAGCTGACCCTCTGCAAGCGCCTTTTAAATGAGGGTGCTATCCAGCAGCCTCTATATCGTGGAGGCCAGCTCTTCTCCCAGTGGCATTCCATACTATGACGGGACAGCGAATCGTGCTGCCAGAGAATGGACCTCTGACAACGGCCGTTCTTCGCTAATTTCCAAGTCTCCGTCAGAGTCGGTGTCAGAACTTAGATGACCCTCTGCTCTCACCTCATGCATGAGGGTGCTTTAAGCAGCCCTCTACCAGGTGCTGCCGGCGTTGCCATTCTGTAGCCTACCGCCCACACGACTCCTCCCCCCCCCCGGAGTGTGCGTTTCTGGAGCAACCTCTGGATAGAAACATAGAAACATATAAATTAGGTGCAGGAGTAGGCCATTCGGCCCTTCGAGCCTGCACCGCCATTCAATATGATCATGGCTGATCATCCAACTCAGTATCCCGTACCTGCCTTCTCTCCATACCCTCTGATCCCTTTAGCCACAAGGGCCACATCTAACTCCCTCTTAAATATAGCCAATGAACTGGCCTCGACTACCCTCTGTGGCAGAGAGTTCCAGAGATTCACCACTCTCTGTGTGAAAAAAGTTCTTCTCATCTCGGTTTTAAAGGATTCCCCCCTTATCCTTAAGCTGTGACCCCTTGTCCTGGCCTTCCCCAACATCGGGAGCAATCTTCCTGCATCTAGCCTGTCCAACCCCTTAAGAATTTTGTAAGTTTCTATAAGATCCCCTCTCAATCTCCTAAATTCTAGAGAGTATAAACCAAGTCTATCCAGTCTTTCTTCATAAGACAGTCCTGACATCCCAGGAATCAGTCTGGTGAACCTTCTCTGCTCTCCCTCTATGGCAATAATGGCAATAATGTCCTTCCTCAGATTTGGAGAACAAAACTGTACGCAATACTCCAGGTGTGGTCTCACCAAGACCCTGTACAACTGCAGTAGAACCTCCCTGCTCCTATACTCAAGGATGAGGTGCTCCATTTAGGAAAACCGTTTTAAAAACTTCTCCAGCCCCGTACAGGCTCGTTGTGGCCCGACTCAGTTGAGTCCAAGGGCCTCCCAGACTTCCCCTTGCCTTACGCCCGACAAGCTTTGGCTTTGGTGCTTTTTAGCACTCAGTCTGAAGTCGCCCCGCTCCCGGTCGGCGACTGTGCAGGGGTACGAGGCAGCCGCTCACAGACCTCATTCCCGCGGCTCTCCTATGCTTTACCTGCGGCTGCCCTCCCCCTGGTCGTCTTCATCATGGTGCTGCCTGTAATAAAAAACACAGAGCACCACAAAAAAGAAACGTTTCCCTCCAACTAAGATTCCCACTTAGCTGGAGCTTTAAACTATAAAAGTAGGAGGAGGAGCTCTGTCCTCCCCTGCTCGTCTTCACCATGGTGCTGCCTGTGACAAAACACTGAGCACAGCACCACAGTAACGGAAACTCTTTTACTCCAACTAAGTTTCTCACTTAGCTGGAGCTTTAAAACTCTTTAAAAAATACTCTAAAAGTACTTACCACGGGAGGAGCTCTGTCCTCCCGCTGTCCGTGCGCCAATGCAACCGACGTAATGACACGCATGCGCCCTGACGGGTCTTCTTCACGTAGTCACCAACGTGACTCCGAAGTAAAGTGAGAAATAAACTGCAGATAAACTACAAATACATTGGAAGCAGAAAGCCCAGACAATGAATCCCAGTAGCCTAACCCAGGTCTTATTGAGTCTGAAGAAGTGTCCTGACCCCGAAACATCACCCATCCTTTTTCTCCACAGATGCTGCCTGACCCGCTGAGTTCCTCCAGCACTTTGTGTCTATCTTTGGCATAAACCAGCATTTGCAATTCCTTTCTCCACTCTTATTGTATCTAACCTGAAATGCACAGCCAGGGTTTGTAATGGAGGCAGATGTGATAGTGGTATTTAAGAGGCTTTAAGTTAGGCACATGGATATGCAGGGAACAGAGTGATATGGATCACGTGTGGACTGAAGAGATTAGTTTACTTTGGCATCATGTTCGGCTGAAGTACCTGTTCCAATGCGGTACTGTTCTATGCTCTGTGTTTAACATATGCAGGAGTTGCTGTTTGCCAGCATACAGTTGACAAATGATCTGAAACCATACTATCTCCAAGAGATTAGTTAATGCTCACCAGTTTAATGAGAGTGGCTCACAGCCCACTTCCCAAGAGACTGGCGACAAGAATAGTTAAAACGCCCGATGCGTATCAGGTCCAAAAGTTTTTAAGGAATCCTTCAAAAAATCTGCCAAGGATTGATGATTGATTACATTGAAAAAACAAGATGAAAACTTTGCAGTCACGGAAAAAAGAATGGTTGCAATGTCAAAGAGTTCCTTAGAGCATACGGAGTCAGTAAACCTTTATTCTCATGCTGTCAGTGACCGTTAAAAATACAGTGATGGAGGGCTAGTGAAAAGTAATGAAAAGTAACAAAGGGCACAAGATAATTAACTACAGGAGAATTGAACATAGTGCAGAGAAGCCCTGAGTGCAACAATGTAAATGTGTAATCAAGAAATTGAACAACATGATCATTCAAGCATAACTGGATAATTAAGAGGCAAAGAAGTGTACAATTGAGCATACATATAGCGAGAGAATAGAAATGTTTGTTAATGTAAATAACATCTTGGAAGTGGAAGATTCTTTTGTGAAGGTGCAAGCAAACAGAAGAGAGAATAATAAGATTCATAGTGGCTCGAAGCCTGTCAAGGACAATGTGGATAGAGGCGGGGTGGGAGTCAATGAAGAGCTGGAAGTGAGAAAAAAAACAGGACCTTGCCTCCAGCTCTTCACCCATCCCTCTCCCCACCCTCTACTTTCAGTCTGAAGAAGGGTCCCAACCCAAAATGCCTCCCGTCCTTTTTCTCCAGAGATGCTACCTGACCCCTTGGGTTACACCAGCACTTTATGCCCATCTTTGGTATAAACCAGCATCTGCAGTTCTTTGTTTCAGTGAAATCAGAAAGTTACACATTTGGTATGAAGAATTAAAGAGCAGGAAAAATAGTCAGAGCCAACACAGTTACAATAAAGGTTTTGTCTAGACTTTGTAAATGTTGTGAATTCTAAATGGTACACAGTGCAATGCTGGAGTAACTCAGCGGGACAGACAGCATCTCTGGAGAGAAGAAATAGGTGATGTTTCGGGCCGAGACCCTTCTTCAGACAGATCAATCTAAAGAAGGGTCTCGACCCGAATTGTCACCCATTCCTTCTCTCCCGAGATGTTGCCTGTTCCGCTGAGTTAATCCAGCATTTTGTGTCTATCTTCAATTTAAACCAGCATCTGCAGTTCCTTCCTACACACTGTGCTATAGGTTTGTGTGTGGTAAACTTTGAATGGACTCGGTCCAAATCGTTCAGCACATTGCCTTATGTTTTATGCAGTTTTCAATCTCTATGGAAATGGCAGTAAAATCTACCAAGATATTTTATACCTCACTGGCTACAAACATGACAGTGGCTTGTCACAAGAAGGGTGAAAATTGTTGAAACAAATCCAATCGCAGCCACTCATTACAAGTCTGTTTCTTTAAAGAGACAAAGTGTTATGGATGAGTTCATAATCATGCATACTTATGGCAAGCGATGTTGACTCTCTTTTCTACATTTGATTGAGCATATCTGTATGCCTGCAAAAAAATGGTGAAAAACTCCTGCCAATTCTGGGTAAAGTGTTTCAGATGGCAGCACTGGTCACTGCTTTGACATCAACTGCTTGGTTGATGGTCTTTTAGTTCAGAGACCAGCAAATTCATGCCGACCATCGGCCACTGTTCACACTCATTCTATGTTATCAGATTTTCTCACCCACTCCCAACACATTAGCGGAAATTTACAGAGGCAAATTAACCTCCACATCCCTTGTTCTTCGGGACTTGGGAGGAAACTGAAGTACCTGGAGAAAACCAATGCAGTCACAGGGAGAATATGCAAACTCCACACCGACAGAACCTGAGATCAGGATGGAACCCAGGACTATGGTGCTGTGAGATATTTT
The DNA here is from genome assembly GCA_038087875.1 of Malacoraja senta. Classification (NCBI taxonomy): domain Eukaryota; kingdom Metazoa; phylum Chordata; class Chondrichthyes; order Rajiformes; family Rajidae; genus Malacoraja; species Malacoraja senta. The sequence goes on from JAXLNO010003869.1 coordinate 64,521, forward strand.
TCATAGATATTATATAATCTAACCATCTTCTCAGCTTAAGAGCTCAAAATTGCTGCTAAAAGCAGCAATGTCAACCCCTTCACAGGATGGAAATGTATCCAATAAATAAGAACAGAGAGAGCATGACATTGAAGTTGATTCAGATATTAAAAAACTATACTTGTAATGCATCAGTGATTCTCATGGAATAGTTGTTAAACAACAAGACTTTAAGATTAAGGCACTGATAAACAAGAAATCACTGGAGATGAATACAGATACAGGATCAGAATGTTTTTCATCATGAGCGTGAGACACGCACAGCATGAATTTTAGCCAATTACCTATGAAGAAAATCATAATTACTCAAGAAAGAGAGTGATTAATTGTGTTTTCTACCAACAACGGAATGATGACATTCTTACTTGCTGCAACTTAACAGACCTGTTGATGCAACAACACAGATAATATATAATAATCAAAAACACAATCAATTAATAACTGTAGGCTTATTATATAATAATTTAATCCATAGGATGAAATTCTCTCCCATTTGGAATTTTTGCAACACTTTAACCATGTAATCCCATTCCACTTGATCGAATGCTTTTTCTGCGTCCAACGAAATAATTGATAATTCTTGTTCTTCAGTTTTATGTGAATGCATTATGTTGAGCAGACGTCTCAGATTATTAGATGATTGTCTCTTAGGGATAAACCCCGTTTGATCCGGATTTATTAATTTACTAACATACTTACTTAATCTTCTAGCTAATGTTTTCGCTAATATTTTATGATTTGTATTTAACAACGGGATAGCTCTATATGATCCGGGTTCTTCTGTATCTTTGTCTTTTTTAAGTATTAATGTAATCGTTGATTCTGCTAGTGTATCAGGTAATGTTTGTTCTTTAAAGGCATATTGATACATTTACTGTAAACATGGTATAATTATGTCATAAAAACTTTTATAAAATTCATTACTAAATCCGTCAGGTCCTGGTGTTTTTCCATTCTTTAATGAAGTTATTGTGTCTTCTATATCCTTAATTGAAATTTGTGCTCCCAATTCCTCTTGTTCCTTCAACTCTAATTTTGGAAGATTACAATTATCCAAGAACTCTGTGACTTTATTGGTGTCCGTTGTCGTTTTGGATGTGTACAAATTCTCATAAAATTGTGCAAATCTTTTATTAATATCATTCGGTAAAGTTAATAATTCTCCTCTATCTGATTTAATCTTTAGGATTGTGTGTTCTTTTTCTCGTTTTTTTAGCTGACGTGCTAGAATTTGTTGGGTTTATCCCCAAATTCAAAGTGTTCCTGTCTTGTGATTTGGAATAGTCTTATAAATTTGGCTGATAATAATTTATTTAATTTAAATTTCAGTATTATTATTTTATTGTGTTTATCCATAGTTGGATCTTTAGCATTATCTATATCCAGTTGCCTAATTTGTTCTTCTAACTGTCTTTGTTCGTTCTTGTTCTTTTTATTTTGAAAAGCTTGGTATGAAATTATAACGCCTCTAATAAATGCTTTGAAGGATTCCCATAATAAAGTGGGCGATATATCTGGAGTGTCATTTATTTCAAAAAAGAGGTCCATTTGTTGTTTTAGATATATACTCCCTTGCGGGTCTTTTAAAATTTGAGGATTAAACCTCCAAAACGATTTATTCTTAGACATTCCTTCCAATTTTAAAAAGAAAGTTAGCGGGGAGTGATCTGAGATTGTGTTGGTATGGTATTTTGGGTTCGAAGTATAGGGGATTAATTTTGTATCCACCAGGAAATAATCTATACGTGAGTATGTTTTGTGTACCATTGAATAAAACGAGTATTCCCTGCCAGTCGGATTCGCGATCCTCCAAACATCTGTTATATTGGTATTTTTTATGTATGTATTTAAGAGTTCACTAGTTTTAGATTTCGTATTACCTCTCTGTTTTTGCCTAGATTTATCTAAATACGGATCTAAAACACAGTTAAAGTCTCCTCCAATTATAAGATTTTGGTAATTAGATTCTGCGATTATATTCAAGATTTTATTGAAAAAATGAGGATTATCAAAGTTGGGCGCGTATATATTTACCAAGGTGATTGGGGAAGCGTGGATCTCTCTAGTAACTATCAAATATCTCCCTTCCTTATCTGTTATGGTATTCTTTGCTTTAAATGGTATGCCTTTACGAATAATGATCGACGAACCTCTAGATTTCGAAGTATATGAAGTGATATATTTGGCCTATCCAATTCGCCCTCAATCTAGCCTGATCTTGGGATTTGAGATGGGTTTCTTGTAGAAAGATGATGTCAGTATTGTACAATTTCAGCTGAGCTAATATCTTACCCCTTTTAATAGGTTCATTAACACCTCTTATGTTCGAACTGCAGAATGTGACTCCTCCCAGTTTCTTTTGTTTAGCGTCTTGCATTTTGAATGGTTTTAATACTCTTAAATCTTACGGTGCATCCATACCTCAGGTCTTTAGATATTGGGGGAACCTTTGCGCTACAAAGTTCAATTGGTAGATCCCTTTTGCGATTATTCTTAAACAAAAAACACAAGCATGTGACTTGTTGTGATAAAAAAAATTGAAAAAGTGAAAATACAGTGTCTAAACTTGTCGACACTGTAACAAGTGGCCCACCTGTAGGTGGGAGAAAACGTTGTATCGACTTCCATTGTCGATATTAAACAATTAGCTCCGCTCCCTTGATTACTCATAGCATAGTGGAACGGGACCTCAAAATCAGATGTAAAGCACCCATTTACCATATATGTATATATTTCATTATGACTTATCATATATATTTAACAATTTTATCTACTAAGTGTTTAAACGTATGGTTTTACCTTCAATAATAATCAACTGTTGGTTGAAGGGGTTAACCTGAAACGTGCTCCTGGATCTGGGCCAGGTGCCCGTTTCTCCTCCCCTCCCCCCAATTATAGATAAGACTTAAACTTATTAAATTATATGTGTTTGTTCTTAAATTTGTTATTAGTTATTTCCTTATCAACTATCGCCCTCTATAAAAGGGATGTTCCCTCTTTGTAATACTTATTTAAATTCTTCCCCATTCTGCAATTCTGGTTAGCATCCATTACTATTTCTATATTAATATTGTTAAAAGAATTAGTTCTGTGCGATTTAATTTAGTATTTTAATCTCTTAAACAACAGTAATTGCTTCTGGTGTATTCCACATTCTGCTCTTCAGTTCATTGTTCCCGTGTTATTCTCTGTTTGCTTCGCTTGGAACACAGAATGTCCTTGAATTAAAATTCCACAGATAAAGAGTCTAGACAGGCGCACATGGAAAATTTATCCATCTTAGTTTTTTTTTTTTAAGTACTAAAAGAACTGTTTCTTCACTTCTGTTCAGCCGATGACTGTGGAATAATAAAGAGAAAGATTTGTCCATACCGTCCATACCTTCCAGCTACCTTATTTAAGCGGCATTCTCTTCCACGATGATTTGGGCATATTTGTATGCAGCCTCCGGGTTTATGAAAGATTTTTCTTTCCCCTTGTAGGTAATCCGCATCTTAGCTGGATAGAAAACACCGTATCTAACATTTTGAATTCCTTGAAGAATATCTTTTGTCTTTGAGAACTGATTTCGCTTTTGTACAATTTCATAAGGATAGTCCCTGAATAGTTTGATACAGTCCTTACCAAACATCAATTGCACTCCATATTTGATTTTCCTCATCACCTCTTCATGGTCTGAAATGTCCCGAAATTTCACGATGATCTGTCATGGATGGTCTGGTCTTGTTTGGGATCTTGGTATAAATCTCGTTACTCGATGTGCCACTTAAATTTTTGGTTCAGTGGGGAGATTAAGCAGTTGTTTGAGTAAGTCCCCAGCGAACTCACGAAGGTCATTTCCCTCGGCTCCCTCAGACACTCCAACAATTCTTAGATTTTGGCGTCTCGAACGAGCTTCCAGATCAAGGCATTTATCCGAAACTTTCGCCAGCTGAATCGCCAGCTGTCTTGTGGTGTGGTCTTGTTCTAGCCTCATTCTCTCCATATCTTCAGCCATTCGTGCCATATATATCTCCATTTCTCTCGTTGTAGTCAGATTTGAAGCGACTGTTTCAAGCACAGCCTTGAACTTCTCCGTGGTAACTTCTTCCACCTTATCAATTCTCTCCGATAATTCTCCTTTCACATCATCAATTCGTTTATTTATGGTGCCAATTGAATCGATAACTTTCTGATTACCAGCACTCATATTCTCCATCATCTTTTCCATTTTTCCATCATTTTTTCCATCATTTTATTATTTCCATCCACTATTTCATCCTTCATTTCTCTTACCGATTTCTTTAATCCTCAAATTCTTTGTCTTTGTCTTTAGCCAATTCAGTCTTGGATCTTGTAGTCATTTCAGAGACCACTTCAAGGACCACTTCAGAGGTGAATTCTTCAGGTTTCGTCTGGCTTTTCAGGAGCTGTCTTGTGACTGTTCTTTGAGGGCTCTGAGCAGGAGACAAATTTTTCATTTAAAAGACTTTAAACCTTCGTTAAATTCGCAGCGCTTACTGATGACGTCAGCAGCGCGACGTCCAGAAGCTCCGGTAAGTTTTTTTAATCGGTCCCGACCAGTAGACCCGATTTTAACGCGAAAAATCGTAAATTTACGGGCGCGGAGCTAGGTTTTGCGTCTGTTGCTGTAACATGGCGCCACCGGAAGTCGATATTCCAAATGGGAGAGAATTTCATCCTATGGATTAAATTATTATATAATAAGCCGACGGCTAGAATATTAACTAATAACATATTATCTACGAAATTCCAATTATCAAGGGGTAATAGACGAGGATGTTCACTATCACCACTGTTATTTGCTCTTATAATTGAACCTCTAGCGGAAAGAATTAGAACACATCCGAATATCCATGGCTATAATACAAAATATTCAAATAATAAAATATTTTTCTACGCTGATGATGTACTATTGTACATCACAAAACCTCAAACTACTATACCAAAGATATTAAATTTAATTGAGGACTTTGGATCCTTTTCTGGATACAGAATAAACTGGAACAAAAGTGAAATTATGTCAATAAAACCGAAAGACTCAACACACCTCTTAAAATTCCCTTTTAAAATAGCTACAGAAAAATTTAAATACTTGGGTATTGAAATTACCAGAAAATATCAAGCCATGTTTAACGCAAATTATAATCCTCTACTTAAGAAATTAAATACCATAATTAAATTCTGGAAAACGCTTCCGATGTCTTTAATAGGCCGAATAAATGGTATAAAAATGATCTTTTTACCACAAATTCTATACCTATTCCAATCAATTCCTATATACCTACCAAAAAAGTTTTAAAAAAAACTGGATTCAGACATTACAAATTTTATATGGGATTATAAATCCCATAGAATACAAAGAACACATTTGAACAAACCCAAAGTATTAGGTGGTTTAGCACTCCCTAACTTTATGTACTATTATTGGTCAGTAAATATTAAAAATATGATTCAACTGCTGGACAACTCTGCCCAGCAGGTGGATTGGATTATAATGGAGAGAGAGGACTGCTCCCCTTGTAATATTGGAGCGATCCTCCTCTCACCAATGACGTTGAATAACACAAACTATAACAAAAATCCAATTATACATAGTACAATTAGAACTTGGAAACAAATAAAACATAATTTAAAATTAAGAAATCTATCGCTCTTATCTCGAATAGTTAATAACCTTTCGTTTAAACCCTCCATTATAGACAAATCATTTATACAATGGGAAAGAATAGGAATTAAAACGCTCGGAGACTTGTATGAAACTGGAAAATTACTATCATTCCAACAATTACAACTAAAATATAATCTGGGAAACAATCAATATTTTAAATATTTCCAAATATGTGATTATCTGAAAAAATATACAAAAGATTATTATAATATGCCATTAGATTTACTGGACGAAGCAATGAAGACAAAAGCCGAATCAGCAAACTTAATATCTTATTTGTATAATATTATTTTAAATGTAGAAATACCAGCAACGGATGGTATTAGAAGAGACTGGGAACAAGAATTAGCTTTTAAAATTTCAAAAGAGAGGTGGGATGAACATTTATTAAATGTGCACAAATGCTCGATTAATGTAAGACACACTTTAATCTAATTTAAAATTTTACACAGATTATACTACTCAAAAACCAAAATAAGTAAACTTTTTCCCAACGTATCACCTATCTGTGATAAATGTCAGTCTCAAGAAGCTACTATAGCGCATTCATTTGTCTTTTGTATAAAAATTCAAACATTTTGGATTGAAATTTTTGAAATCTTTACAAAATTAATTAAAATAAAACTGATACCAAAAGCAGAATGGATTATCTTTGGAACAACGGAAGGTAGCCCTGAACTAAATGTGTTTCAAAAGAACCTATTTTATTACGGGTTAATAACTGGAAAAAAGCTTATTCTAAAATTCTGGAAAAATGCTCCAATACCAACAATAAACATGTGGATTTCAAATATGTTTGAAACATTACACCTGGAAGAGATAAGACTCCTCCTGGCAGGCAAATCAGATCACTTCTATAGGACGTGGTCTTCATTTATAGAATTACTACAAGCATAAGGTGCAACAGTACTTTAAAAAGGCACCGATGTCAGGACTTGGTAAAGGGGGATGAAAGGTGGCGAGTTGGTATATCCCTTTTGCTTGATGTTCATAATAGAGTATCTGTCTTTCTCTTTTTTCTTCTTTCTCTTTTTTCTTTCCTAGGGTCTATCTCTTAATTTCCTTTCTCTAATTTCTCGTCTAAAGGGTCTTTCTTCTTTCCTTTCGTCACGCTTTTACATTAACACTATTTTCTTTCACTTTCTCTATTTTCTCAATTTCAACCTTTTTTTAATAGCTTTAAAAAATGAAGGGGTACATTAAATGTAATAAGATATACGTGGTGTGTATTAATGTAATTGATTGTAATTTAATGTACTTCTAATAAATAAAAAATAAAATAAAAAATAAAAAGATTAATAACCGTAATACATAGTAACCATAAAAGTGAAGAAAATGAAGTCCATAGTGCAACCAAAGATGATCATGGTTGCTGAGTTTGGTGTTGTGTTGTGTTAAATTGCCTGATGGATGCTGGGAGGAAGCTACTCTTGAACCCGATGGTCATGGCTTTCAAGCTCCTCTACCTTCTTCCCAATGGCAGTAAGAAAATGAGAAGTGGTGTGAGTCTTTCATTATGTTGACTACCTTTTAGGGCAGTGCCTCTTATAGATCCCTTTGATGGTGATGAAGTCAGTATATATGATGGACCGGACAAAGCCTACTACTCTCTGTTGCCTCTGTCGTTCCTGAGTGTTTGAGTTACCGATCCATGTCATGATGTAACCAATCAGTTTGCTCTCCACATGTGGAAGTTTGTTAGTGTATTTGGCAACTTATCTAATCTCCTCAATCTTCTAAGGAAGTAATGATGTTGATGTGTTTCCTTTGTAATTTCATCAATATGCTGGGCCTAGGACAGATCTTCAGTGATATGCATGCCCAGTCATCCCATAGATGAAGACGGGTTCATGGTTTCCTGGCTTTCATTTCTGAAAGTCAATAATGAGCATCGTGGTCTTGCTAATTTTGAGTACAAATTATTGCTCTTGTGCAATTGATTCAGATTATCCATCTTCTTCCTGTACCCTAGCTTATTGCTATTGTATGTCCAATGGTGCTCTTTCTGTACTGTTTCTATTTAATGGTCATCATTTACTTTCCTGTGTATTTTATCTCTAAGGTCTAAAGTCTAAAGTAGAGTCTGAAGGACTTCAGTTTGGTGGTGGATTTTGAAACAATGTAACAAAAGAGTTAAGCTTCCATGCTGCACAGGCCCTTTGGTCTGTATGTCAAAACTGGCACTTTTGTTTAATAAGAAACTCAAGCCACCCCTTTTATCTGACCATATTGAGGAGTTCCAGTGGGAATATCATCCGGGTCACGTTGGTTTTGCACTATTATGATTCAGTTACATTGTATTTTACTTTGGAGTCACTTTAGTGATTCCATGAAGAAGACCCGTCAGGGCGCATGCGCGTAATTATGTCGGTGACATTGGCGCATGGACCAGCGGGAGGACAGAGCTCCTCCCGTGGGTAAGTACTTTTAGAGTAATTTTAAAGAGTTTTAAAGCTCCCGCTAAGTGAGAAACTTAGCTGGAGTAAAAAAGTTTCCTTTACTGTGGTGCTGTGCTCTGTGTTTTGTCACAGGCAGCACCATGGTGAAGACGAGCAGGGGAGGACAGAGGTCCTCCTGTAGTAAGTACTTTTAAAGTACTTTTATAGTTTTAAAGCTCCAGCTAAGTGGGAAACTTAGCTGGAGTGAAAAGTTTATTTTTTGTGGTGCTCTGTTTTTTTATTATTGCAGGCAGCACCATGATGAAGATGACCAGGGGGAGGGCAGCCGCAGGAAAAGCATAGGAGAGCCGCGGGAATGCGGTCTGTCAGCGGCTCGTACCTCTGCACAGTCGCTGACCGGGAGCGGGGCAAATTCAGACTGAGTGCTAAAAAGCACCAAAGCCAACGCCTGTCGGGCGTAAGGCATGGGGAAGTCTGGGAGGCCCTCGGACTCAACTGAGTCGGGCGATGACAAGCCTGTAAGGGGCTGGAGACGCTTTTTAAACGGTTCTCCCAAATGGAGCACCTCATCCAGAGGTTGCTCCAGAAATGCACACTCCGGTGAGGAGTCGTGTGGGCGGTAGGCTGCAGAAAGGCCATGCCGGCAGCACCAGGTAGAGGGCTGCTTAAAGCACCCTCATGCATGAGGTGAGTGCAGAGGGTCAGCTAAGTTCTGACCCGACTCTGACGGAGACTTGGAAATTAGCGAAGAACGGCCATTGTCAGAGGTCCATTCTCTGGAAGCACGATTCCCTGTCCAGTCAGAGTATGGCGTGCCACTGGGATAAGAGCTGGCCTCCACGATAGGGTAACTGCGAGTTGCTGAAGGTGTCAGCAATGAACCGGGTGATATGGAGCCAGATGGGCGTGGCCGTGCAGTGCCCAGGAGATGAAGCTGCAGGGAATCCTGAAATTACTTGGCTCAGGATTCACGGCGTTTGCGAGAACGGTGGATGGAGGGCATGTGTCAGAGAGGCAGCAAGAGGTACTAGGGTTGCTTTGTAGCACCCATCTTTGAGACAAATTGTCTCAGGGAAAGTGCCATTCGGCCCACCATTAATTCCAAGATTGCAGTATTTTTCCAGCCTAGCAACATACAGCCGGCCAACCTACTCTTCGGAGGGGACCTCGCCAAGTGTGTCAAGGACATGGATGACGAGGCAAAGATGGTGGGCTTGACCAAGCCTGTCGCAGTCGGCAAGTTTCCAAAAAAGAAAGTACCCCGACAAACGAAGTGGGAACATGGTCAAACATTGGCTTTCCCGCCAAGGAGCCGGGGACAACGTCATCCACCAGGTACCAAGGAGGTAGGTGGGCCTGGTTCTCAGGTGCACATATCAAATGTGACACAACTTAAATCTGCGGTACATTACATCTGTTTCTGGGATGAATGGAAGCAAATTACCTTAGCTCTGTTTTATACAGAGTGTTATTCAAAAGGTTTTGAATGGATTTCAATCCAAATTGTGATTTGCACATTCAACATGTTCTTGGGAGAACTATTCAGTTTTCATTAACAGAACAGATGGATGTTCAGACTGCGGTTGCAAGCTTATGTGATAAAGGTGTAATGGTAAAGTTGGTTCACCAACCCCATCAATTTGTGTCTAATATTTTCCCAGGCCAAAAAAGGATGGGGGATGTAGTATAGACATTGTAAGATGGAATTGTCACTGCCAAGCAACTGGCATTACTCAATGTCTGTTTATTTGCAGGATAAGGATATTTGAAATTCACCTGGATGGATCAACTATGGCAACAAAATTGTTAAAACCTATAATAGGCATGCTAAGAGGCCAGGGTCAGGTGCTCATGGCTTAACTCGATGATATCTTGATTACAGGGGTATCCAAGAGAACAGCTGAAGTAAAAGGTGATAGTTGTTAAATTCAATTTTCAAAGATTGGGCATTATCAATCCAGAGGAATCCAAATTAACACCTGACTATTTGGGTCACAATTGATTCAATTAAGTGACTCCGCCCAGGGAAAAAAGGGTAGAGCTAATTGACAGGTGTATCAAGCTAATTGAGATATTAAGGATGCATTCGGGTCATTATAATAGACCTATGCAGTTATTAGTAAAGGCTATTTCTGGTTTGCAATGGTGGATTCACCATGTGACCAGAAGTTATAGCAAGGTAATGCTTGACCAGCCTTCCATGATTTTGCAGATGAATGTCAGTGCACTCGGGTGGGGTGTCACGGATACGAGCTTCAGCTGTGGAGGCAGATGGACTGAGCAAGAGGCATCGCTTCTGCAGACATGGGCAATTAACTATTAAGAGGCTTATTGGTCTAACAAAGGTAATCTGCATGTTCAGTTTCAGATTGACAATACTACGTAAGTGGCACATATATTAATCACATCGGTGGAATCAAGTCGGTATTTTGTGACAGATTAGCTAATCAAATTTGGGCCTGGTGCATGGAAAAATATATTTCAGCTATTTATCTAACGGGTAGATTCTACATAGTAGCAGACGCCAAGTCACGAAAGTTCCATGACAACATAGATTGGATGTTGAACCAGGAGGTGTTCAATAATATAGTACTTGTATATGAATGCCAGATATCAATTTGTTTTGCATCGAGGTTCAACCATCAGCAGCCTAAATAGGTTTCATGGGAACCAGACCAGGTGGCAGTTGCAATTGATACTTTGATGTTACATTGGGGTGGTCTGTTTTCTATATTTTCCTACCATTTTGCCTAATAAGTCGGAGTCTGCAAGAAATCAAACAGGATGCCGCTTTGGGGGTGCTTGTAATACCTAATTGGCCGAATCAAGCATGGTTCCCTTTGATCTTACAGTTAGGGATCCAACCTCTTTTTGGTGGTTCCGAAGCGTAGGAATTGACTGGAGCATCCGCTAACATGGGAAAGTCATCTGTTATGTATCTTATTGACTTGTTAATTTGCAGGTTTTAAGAAGGCCATACCTGGAGCAAGGACTGTCTTGGTGAACGGTGGACATGCTCACTGTAGCCTGGAGAAAGACTACTCAAAAGTGGTATATTACTTATGTAAAAAAATGGGAGCAATATTGTGTACAAAATAATATTGACTATACTACTGAAGGTATTGCGGATATTTAAGAGTTCCTGTTGACACTCTACGATGATGAGGGGCTCAGTCATCATATCATCTCTGGATTGATGAAAGGAATTTCAACTCTAAACCTCCTAAACCCAGGCATATGACGATCTGGGATGTAAGTGTGGTCCTCAAGATGCTTCGACAGTAGGTTCCTGTCATGTCTCTGAATTTGCCAAACTAATCATGAAAGCGGTTTTGCTCATGGCATTGGTTCAGCATAGCAAGTGCAGAGTTTGCAAAAGCTTCTGCTAGACAGGATGGAAGTTGCTGAAGAGAATGTTATGTTATATATTTGCGTCCTGCTCAAACCAGGTGTCACAGGTTTGTTAAAATTGTGTTTCAGCATAACCTACTGATCCATGTTTATGTGTAATGGCACATTTATTTTCATTGTATTGAAGCTACAAAGACCTTAAGAAATGTGGAAACAGCATTGTTTATCAGTTACATGTAGCCACACAGGAGAATGTCAGTGCAGACTATCTCAAGGTAGTTTAAAGCAAATGTTTGATTCAGGCAGGTATTAACACTGAAATGTATATATCCTTTTCCACTAGTGCAGCAGCAACGTCGGTTAGGGCGATGGATGTTCACATCGGCCATATTTTTACAGGTGCCGGGTGATCAAATGAATTGTTTTTTAAAAAATTAACCATTGGCCGATTGCCGATCGGCGAGAGGCTGTTTGCAAATTTAGTATTACGTCCTGTTTAGGTTCCCCTGGGATACAGGGGTTACTGTTTGTTTTGATTATTCAAATCAATCGTTATTGCATGATATTAAAAGTTCATGTTTAACGCATTATTGATTGTTTCTCATCGAAAGTCAATCAATGCAGTGAGAAGCCGGGATTTGGATCTGCGGCATAAAATCACAGAGCTTTGAACTCTTCACGGAATCACTAAAGTGACTCCGAAGTAAAATAGTAAGATTAAACAAGAACTTACCAGTTTGAAGTTTGATCGTTATTTTATGAGGAGTTACGTTGGTGATTGTGTGCCCGCCACGCCCAACCCTCTCTCATAAAAGGTCATATGGTAGTTCTCATGTTGCTCATCTTAATATGTTACTTCAAATATTGTGTTATCTGTGATTTCATACCACTGCTTTGAAGATTGACGCACATGCGTCCTGACGGGTCTTCTTCACGTAATCACCAACGTAACTCCTCATAAACTAACGATCAAACTTCAAACTGGTAAGTTCTCGTTTAATCTTACTATTATTGCTTATTAATATATTGTATTATTGATAGTTGTACATTTAATTTTTTAGAGATACAGTGTGGAAACATGCCCTTCGGCCCACCGGGTCCATGCTGATCAATGATAACCCGTACACTAGTTCTATCCTACACACTAGGGACAATTTGCAGAAGTTAATTCACCTCCATACCTGCACGTCTTTGGAATGTGTGAGGAAACTGGAGCACCCAGAGAAAACCCAAACGGTCACAGGGAGAACCTGCAAACTCCATACAGACAGCACTGAAGGTCATGATCGAACCCAAGTCTCTGGCGCTGTGAGGCAGCAACTCTACCACTGTGGCACGATGCCGCCCCTCTATGTTTTGTGTTAATAGACTTGTAAATTTGCAGAAAGTACTAAGGTCGTTGTTCCATTGCAGTACATATGACAATAAATACTCTTGACTCTTGACCTCAATTCAGTTGATATTGTTTGAATGTTTATGTGGGAGAACAGTATCAAGCATTCACAAATCCTTCTATTCCATCCAATCTCTAGCAGTTCAGATAACAAATCTGGCTTCTTTGAAGTTTTCAAATGTTTGATGTTTGCATCCTGTATATTTTGATTTGGTTCCATTCTTATTTAAGTATTGGATAATGCCACATTCTACCAAGGAATCACTCCAGCAGAGATGTTGCTGTATCACAGCCAAAATGCATGCTTACATTTGCTAGTTTGAAATGAAAACCAGAGGGACAGCTATTAAAATAAAAACAAGATTGTGGTCTTCAAAATAATAATAATAATAATGCAGAGGGAAAAGACAAAAAAAGCAACATAAGAAAAAGAGTGTTACAAGATGAACAATTTGTCATGCGGGAAGATGTGTAGGAAGGAACTACAGATGTTGGTTTACACTGAAGATAGACACAAAATGCTGGAGTAACTCAGCGGGTCAGGCAGCATCTCTGGAGAAAAGGAATAGGAGTCATTGTGGGTCGAGACCCTTCTTCAAACTGAGAGGGAAACTAGAGGTATGAAAAGGTACATAAAAACAAATGAATGAAAGGTATGAAAAGAACAAATCAAAGCCAGCAATGATGATCAAGGAAAGATGGAGCCCAAAATGGTCTATTGTTGGCTGTGGAAAATATACTAATGAATGGATACAAGCAGTGAAACCAAGTAGGACGGCAGTGAGACTAGGAGGATGACTACGTTGAGGGAGGGAGAGAGATGGAATGCAAGAGTTACTTGAAGTTGGAGAAATCAATATTCATACTGCTGGGTTGTAAGCTGATTCTGGTGAGCAAGTAAAATATTACCATATAAAACCAAATCTATCCAAATGGAAGGAGAAGCTGAAAGTGTCCATGTTGACCAAATTATCACAACAAAACATATACCCAGGCGCAGTGGAAAAATATACAATGACAAATCTATTTTAGAATGGGTATAAATCAACTACTTAAGGGAAGACACAGATCAACAGTGAGATGAATCAGCTTGTCACATCGTTCTCAACTGAAGAAGTAATGTAACCATTACTGAGCCAGATCGAGTTACAAAAGTAAGTACCAGACAGTGCCAGTTTATGGATGTACCAGACAGTGCCAGTTTATGGATGTACCAGACAGTGCCAGTTTATGGATGTACCAGACAGTGCCAGTTCATGGATGTACCAGACAGTGCCAGTTTATGGATGTACCAGACAGTGCCAGTTTATGGATGTACCAGACAGTGCCAGTTTATGGATTGAATGTACAATTATTTTGCAAATTGGGAAAGCAGAACTCTTTAAAATTGAAAAGGAGTGTAGTATGTTTGTATGAAATATGCAAAGGAAACATGTATGCAAGTAAAGTAATGACTTAGTTGCAGTGTGACGTAAATGTAAGTTGTGGTTATTGTTACTCTTCCAAAGAAGTGAAAATGTTTGTTCTGATGTTCCTGGCATTCTGTGTGAAAGATTTGCCCCTAAGGTGCCTATTACAACTTTCCCTTTTCATCTTAAACCCATGCTCTCTAGTTCCTGATTCCCCTACCCTGGGAAAAAGACTCCAGGTTATCTATTCACACTATCTATTCCCCCCATAATTTTATACACCTCCATGAGATCATCCCTCTGCTATCTGTGATCCAAGGAATAAATTCATAGTCCATCCAACCTCTCCTTATGTGACAGGCCCTTGAGTCCTGGCAACATCCTTGTAAATGTTCTCTGCACTCTTTCCAGCTTAATGGCATAATTCCTATAACAGGTTAACCAAAATTGGGTTCTTATCTCTGTTGAAGGGGGTTCTAATCTCCTAAATTAATCAACTCAACCGCTAGGACTGGAAATGTCTCATTGGGATGGTGAAAGTCCTCCAGAGGTTTGATTCTGATAGGAGGTAGTGAAAAAGGTAAGCATAGGCGAAATGGAAAAAAATTCAACCGCATGTATTCCATAATAAAGTGTAACAGCAGTACTTAAATTCTCACAAAACCGTCCTGATATCTCTTAGCTGTTGAGTTTCCCAAGGTGTTGGAAATTTGGCTGATTAGGGCTAAAGCTTCAAAGAAACCTGAGATTTGAAGCCTATCTTGAGAGGGTATTGTTTGCCTTTGCATGTTTGTATTGAATTGATTGTCTTCGGGATTATTAAACCTTGAATCCCTTTGTATCTAAAGTAACCACTATCTCCCCCCCAACTGCCATGCCCCCCCCCCCACAACTGCCATGCCCTCCCCCACCTCCACCTCCACCTCCACCACCACCACAAAGTCGACATTTATATGTTGCTTCTAATCATACAGACACTTTTTTTTTCTGGAAGAAAGCATTGCAAAGAACTGGGAATTCAATTATTGTATTCAATTATTGTGAGTATTTAATCATGGAGCCTGTACATTGCTTCTAACCAAATTAATCAAAGTATGTGTGCAATAAAAGCACTTGCACTAGTCTCAAGAAATGCAAACAGTGATACAAAACCAATTCATTAACATGACATTACACATTCTCCGTTGGTTGAAATGATGGATTGTATTGATACAAATGATAATAGATAGTATTGAATGCCAAGCACAATATAATTCCATGTGTGGATGGAATAGTAAATGGTGTGCTTCTCTATAATATATGGCCTTGGACACTCAAGAAGAGACATAGGGAGATGAGAACAGCATTAGAAAATGATATACTTTTCCCAAAGGAGTAATCATGTTCTGTCATTATTCTTGAAATTACATTTTTCATTTTTATAGTTTACGGATAAGAAGGTGTGATAATTTCCTTCAAATTAAATGTTGAAAAAAAGAACACAATTGCTTGTCAGGCATGATGACAATTATTCTTGGCTTCCACAATTTTAGAACATCTATAATGTAGTACATGACACCTGAAAATTTATGAACTGAAACATGCAATCTGTTATTTTTCACTGACATCCTTCTTCTTAGGCTTTTCCATGGGATCAATAATGGCTTGTGTCCTTCACCCCATAACATCAAAGGCAACAGGAGCACTGCTGCAAGCTGAACATCATCCGAGGAACCCCCAGAACTGTCTTTTCTCAGGCCCCTGCCCAGAGAACATTCAAGGGCAGCACTATGGTGCAGCGGTAAAGCTGCTGCCTTACAGTGACAAAGGCCTGGGTTCGATCCTGTCTACGAGTGTTGACTAGGTATGGAGTTTGTACGGGCACAGTGTGACTGTATGGGTTTTCTCCGGGTGCTCGGGTTTCCTCCAACCCTCCAGAGACGTACAGATTTGTAGGTTAATTAGCCTCGGTAAAAATTGTAAATTGTCCCTAGTGTGTAAGATAGTGTTAGTGTGTGGGGTGATCACTACTGGTCGGTGTGAACGGTAGGCCAAATTAATAAATGATAGCCAGCCTCTGCTTTAATTATATTCACATTTTGTCCAGGTTTTCGAGCCAAACTGTTAATTAATTATTCATCCCTCAACTTTCTATAAAAGCCCTGAATCATTTCATAGGGGAGGCGGGGGGGTGGGCTTAACTTAACAACGGACTTGGAAAAGGGTGCCAAACATGGCGCCTCTTTCATGCAGGCTCAGTACATTATTTCTATACAGCTGCTGATTGGAAGTGGTATGGTGATACTCCACTGGACTTATTTGTAAGAAAAGAAATACTGTGTGTTTGCACTTCACACATGTGACAATAGAAGCAATATTGAATCATTGAACCATTCTATCATGATGGAAATATGCAGGCGGTTTCTCCATCTCTCTGTCCAGGCACCATACAGTTTGCTTCTTAGACAATGATTGCAGACCAAAGATTATTTGCTTCTACTCCAGTTCTATGGTTTCTGATGTAGCTGTTGATGCCAGAGTGAGATCTAGAGACTGCCACTGGTAGAGCTGGAGGTGTTTATTGGGCAGGTGGGTGCATAGTTTAAGAGATGATGAATTCATTTATCATTTACATTGTGTGATTCCCAATAAATGTTCTTCAGGTTCTGAATACTTATTCTCCATTTTGAGTGGATTCTCGCAAATCAAGGCCACATCATAGTTTTTTGGTGAGGCATTTAGAACATCCTTGAATTATCTCTTCTTCCTAAAGTGGATATGGAGCTGTGCGCCTGTCCGTTGTGCCTCTGGGTGGAGAGGATTTTCACTAAAAGGTGATAAAACCAACATCATTGTCCAGCCTTGAGGTTGTTCCAGTTTGCTACTATGATGCATTTATGACATCCCAAGTGATTGTCTTGCCCAGCAATGGCAAGCAGGTGCGATTTTTAAAAAAACTCCATGTTTCATAAATCACAACAGATATCCAAAACTAGAAAAGTACTACGTGCTGATAGCTGCCTCTAATCAATGCATCAGACCCTCTGTGATTTCCACTGGAAGATATGAAAATCATTTGTTTTCAATGGGAACTCAACCAATAAATTCATATGTAATATACAATGAAAGTGCAGAAATTCCCACCAGTTTATCTGGATACTATTGCTTCCTAAATTTGCAACAAATTGTCAGCTACTAATCTTGCACCATTAATCTAATCATCTATTAATGGCATGGAGTTTATTGGTATGAATGCTAAGCAAGATTGGGCACAAAAGCTGAATAATAAGAGTAATCACCCAACAATATAAGCTGTTGATTGATGGACGATCATCACTCAAGCAGTGCTTTTATAATTTATGACTATCTCTGGCCCATTAAGTAAGCGTATTCATTGTAATCACTTCCTTCTACTTATTAGCTTTCAAATCACTGAGGTGAGACCATCAACATTTTCAATCAACTTTGGCTAAAATGTACCTTTTTTTGGTCGGCAAAATCTTTACAATTGAAAGAAAATTATGTCAAATAAATTTATAAAGTAGAATCATTAATAATTTTTTTTTTCTATCCCACATTCTGTGTTCCAATATGATTTTGTTTTGTACGACGTTATCAAAACAATACTGTAAGTGGCATGGTAGACAAAAATGCTGGAAAAACTCAACGGGTAAGGCAGCATCTATGGAGCGAAGGAAATGGGCAACGTTTCGGGTCGAAACCCTTCTTCAGACGGTGGCATAATGGTTAGGAACTGGGGTCTTGTTCTGGAGATGCAGCTTTGAAGCCCAACATGGCAGCTGATGCTAGTATTAGTAACTGTAGTTTGCATACCTGTGTGGGATGAGGATTGGATGCAAGATTGTAGTGGAAGTTATTATTGGGGAAGGAGATGGCCAGTTGTCTACATTGTTGGGTTACTGGGAATGAAAACAGCATTACTCAAAAATAGTGGAGACCTTAATAATGTATCTTTTTTTAAATGATGTAGACAATTTCTCTGAGAGTTCAGAAATTGCAGTTATGTTGATATCAATTGACTTTGACATCTGATACCTATGTTTATAGGTTAATTTCACATCACAGCAATATTTAGAAATGGAGGACAAACAGAAGCTTATTCCTTTTGGGGGTATAATAATATCAATAAGCACAGAAGAACATTAGTAGATATCATTCAGAAAAAAAAGCATATAAATCAATTATTTGAAATCTGCCTTGGGTAAGCAAAATGCTTCTCAGGCTGTAGATAAAGAATCAAGTACACAGGACAAGATGTTAAGATGTCCCTTATGCCAATAGGTGGGGAGCATTTCACGACATTCGTTGATTGTTGAGAGTGGTAGACGCTCAACATCGGGGGGGTGGGGGGGTAACCTTCAGGACAATTGGGCACAGGACACATCATCAGTAGTGTACCCTTGCATCACTGGGTGTTTCGGCCTTTTAACACTATACACCCTCCACAAGGGCGGCCCGCTGCAGGATGATCAACCCTCAGCGCGTGTCCCGTGTCAAACCGTCCCAAAGATTCACCCCGACATACTTGGGGCCCAGCATGGGTCTTTCTGCTTGAGCCAAATCCACCGGCTGCTTCTTTCAGCCGCCTCTGAGAGTGATCTTATGGTCTTCCGCAGAGCCTGACGTTGGATTCCAAGCTCCTTCAGCAGTCTGATGGCAGATGATGCAACAAACCCTCTGCATCCCACTTCAACTGGATAGACTTTGGTGTTCCTGCCACGCTGCGTTACCTCTGCTGCAAGCTCTGCGTAGCGCAGCTTCTTACGCTCATAGGCCTCCTCAACAGAGTTCTCGCATGGAACTGTGAGCTCTATAATGTAAGCAGTCTTCTGTGAAGGGGACCAGAACACCAAGTCTGGCCTGAGGTTGGTGGAAGCAATTTCAGGTGGAAAAATTAGTTGTCGGCCGATGTCCGCCAGCATCCTCCAGTCACGGGCCCTGCATAGGTTTCCTTCTTCTGATCTGGTGGAAGGAAGTTTCGATGTTTTCTGTCCTTCTCGGACAAAGGTTGTTACCCTTAGGGGGGGGTTGCTTGCTCTCAGAGGCAAGGAGTTGGTCGCTAACCGCCTGTTCTCAAGGGCTGATGCCAGGCTTTTTAGTACCTGATTATGCCGCCACGTGTATCTCCCTTGCGTGAGGCTGGTCTTGCAGCCTACCATGATGTGTTTGAGGGTCGCTGGAGTTGGGCAGATGACACAGGTTGGATCCTCGCCGTACCACTGATGGAGGTTCTTTGGTGATGGAAGCACGTCATATGTCGCTCTGATGATGAAGCTGATCTTGCTTGCTTCCATTTCCCATAGTTCTTTCCAGCTGATCTGCCTTCGCTCCACACCTTCCCACTGCATCCATTGCCCCTGTTTGGCAAGAGAGACCGCCTTTGCACTTCTTGCGGCCTCCTCCTGTCGCCGCACCTCCTCGACCACCAACGTCCTCCGCTCTGATGTTGTGGCCTTTCGCCAAGTTGGTTTACTTGTCGTAAGGCCAAAGCCTCCTCTTCCCTGCTGGACTTGCCCCACTATGTCTTTGTGCCTCGGGGCTGATGAAGCTTGCTGTACTGCATAAGATGGTGTCCACTTCCGGCCAGTTGCTAGGGGCGGCGCAACAGCACTGATGGTTTTGTCTCTAGAGTCCCTCAGTGTCATCTGGAGTTTTACTTTAGAACACTTATATTCCTCTGTTAGACTAGTGAGAGGTAGTTCCAGGACCCCTTTGCCATAGAGGCCGATGTTAGTTAGACATCGTGGACACCGAGCCATTTCTTCGCGTATGAAGTTATGGTTCGCTCCATCTTCTCCACAATTGTTATTGGGGCTTCATAAACGGTCAGTGGCCACATTGTCCGAGGAAGGAGTCCAAACTGTAGGCACCAGAGCTTCAGTTTCCCAGGCAGTAGGGTCTGATTGATGTTCTCCAGGCCGTTGACAATTTCTTGCCTTAGTTGTTGCACCTGCTCTTTGTCCTTGAGACTTGCGTTGTACCATCTGCCCAGGCTTTTAACTGGCTGCTCAGACACTGTTGGTATTGGGTCGTCACCGATACAGAACCTTGTGTCTCTAAGCACCCCCTTGACTATGGAGATGCTTCGAGATTTACTTGGTTTGATTTTCATTCGGGCCCACTTGATGTTCTCCTGCAGCTTTCCAAGTAGCCGCTTGGTGCATGCTGCAGTAGTGGTTAGTGTTGTCATGTCGTCCATGTATGCCCTGATGGGTGGCAGACGGAGCCCAGCCCTGGTTCGTTCACCGCCCACCACCCATTTTGAGGCCCTGATGATGACTTCCATGGCCATTGTAAAGGCCAAGGGTGAGACTGCAGCCTGCCATGATGCCTACTTCCAAGCACTGCCATGTTGTACTGAAGTCAGCTGCAGGTCTTGGTAATATTTCTTGACCAGTGTGGTGATGAGCTCTGGTACATGGAAAAAGGCAAAAGATTCCCAAAGGAGTTCATGGGGAACTGAACCAAATGCATTGGCCAGATCGAGGAAGATCACATGTAGGTCTCTCTTGTCCTTCTTAGCTGCTTGGATCTGGTGCCGGATCATGCTTGTATGCTCCAAGCAGCCTGAAAATCCTGGAATTCCTGCTTTCTGTACAGATGTATCAATGTACTTGTTTGTTACCAGATAGGTGGACAGCCTTTGTGATACAATGCTGAAAAAGATTTTTCCCATGACGTTGAGGAGACATATTGGCCGGAATTGGCTGATGTCTGACGCATCCTTTTCTTTAGGTATTAGCACGCCGCCGGCCCTTCGCCACGCCTTAGGTATTGTTTGCTTCTTCCACACCACCCTCATGAGCTTCCATAGAAAGCGTAACACATCCGGTGTGTTCTTATAGAGCTTGTATGGTACTCCGTTTGGCCCCGGAGCTGATGCTGCTCTTGCTCGCCGGACCGTGTTCTCTACCTCTTTCCCTCGGAGGGCAGGTGTCCAGGTTGAATTCAGGTGGTTGAATAGGCAGGATGTCATGTGGGATGACTAACTGCTCATGCAAGGAAGTTATTCAGGTAAATGCATGCTTATGTTGCTGGCAACATTTAAATTGAATTGTTATGTCAATGAAACAATAAATATAATTTTTCAACGAGTTTATTTCTTTTCATGAGAATAAGCAGAAGAGTTTTTAACTGTTCAGCTCACGGTTTGCCTGATTATGTGTGCTTCTGATGCTTTAAGGCAAATTCCATTCTCCAAATTAGAGTAAGCTTCAGCACCAGTATTTTGGAAAAGATTATGAGAAAAATTGGCAGTCTAAATTTTCCAAGTTACTCCAAGAGTGAAGTATTTTCCTGTAATAACCATATAACCATTACAGCACGGAAACAGGCCATCTCGGCTCTTCAAGTCCGTGCTGAACATTATTATTATTATTATTATTTTTTTATTTTTTATTAAAAAATAAAAAAAATACTTCCCCCTAGTCCCATCTACCTGCACTCAGACCATAACCCTCCATTCCTTTCCCGTCCATATACCCATCCAATCTATTTTTAAAGGATAAAATCGAACCAGCCTCCACCACTTCCACTGGAAGCTCATTCCACACAGCTACCACTCTCTGAGTAAAGAAGTTCCCCCTAATGTTACCCCTAAACTTCTGTCCCTTAATTCTCAAGTCATGTCCCCTTGTTTGAATCTTCCCTACTCTCAATGGAAAAAGCTTATCCACGTCAACTCTGTCTAACCCGCTCATAATTTTAAAGACCTCTATCAAGTCCCCTCTTAACCTTCTGCGCTCCAAAGAATAAAGACCTAACTTGTTCAACCTTTCTCTGTAACTTAGTTGCTGAAACCCAGGCAACATTCTAGTAAATCTCCTCTGTACTCTCTCTATTTTGTTGACATCCTTCCTATAATTAGGCGACCAAAATTGTACTCCATACTCCAGAATTGGCCTCACCAATGCCTTGTACAATTTTAACATTACATCCCAACTTCTATATTCAATGCTCTGATTTATAAAGGCCAGCACCCCAAAAGCTTTCTTTACCACCCTATCTACATGAGATTCCACCTTCAGGGAACTATACACAGTTATTCCTAGATCCCTCTGTTCAACTGCATTCCTCAATTCGCTACCATTTACCATGTACGTCCTATTTTGATTTGTCCTGCCGAGATGTAGTACCTCACATTTATCAGCATTAAACTCCATCTGCCATCTTTCAGCCCACTGTTCCAAATGGCCTAAATCTCTCTGTAGACTTTGAAAATCTACTTCATTATCCACCACACCACCTATCTTAGTATCATCTGCATACTTACTAATCCAATTTTCCACACCATCATCCAGATCATTGATGTACATGACAAACAACAGTGGACCAACACAGACCCCTGAGGCACCCCACTAGTCACCAGCCTCCAACCTGACAAACAGCCATCCACCATTACTCTCTGGCATCTCCCATTCAGCCACTGTTGAATCCATCTTGCTACTCCACCATTAATACCCAACAATTGAATCTTCTTAACCAACCTTCCATGAGGAACCTTGTCAAAGGCCTTACTGAAGTCCGTATAGACAACATCCACTGCTTTACCCTCATCAATTTCCCTAGTAACCTCTTTGAAAAATTCTAGAAGATTAGTCAAACATGACCTTCCAGGCACAAATCCATGTTGACTGTTCCTAATCAGACCCTGCTTATCCAGATGCTTATATATATTATCTTTAAGTATCCTTTCCATTAATTTGCCCACCACTGACGTCAAACTAACAGGTCTATAATTGCTAGGTTTACTCTTAGAACCCTTTTTAAACAACGGAACAACATGCGCAGTACGCCAATCCTCCGGCACTATTCCCGTTTCTAATGACATTTGAAATATTTCTGTCATAGCCCCTGCTATTTCTACACTAACTTCCCTCAATGTCCTCGGGAATATCCTGTCAGGACCTGGAGACTTATCCGTTTTCATCTTTTTCAAAAATGTCCTTACACTTGTAATGGACTTACACTTCATATTATCATGTTTATCGTATGTGCTGTGGGTGCTCACTTGATCACTTGGTCACGATGAGGGGGTGGAGAGAGGGAGAGCAGAAGTCAGGAGTCTTAGTCAAGTCTGAGGAGTGGCTCATGCGATCAATATAGAAACCACAGATTGCTATAGAGAAGGGACAGTACATACCTGATGGGCAGATGGGTGGCTAATTTGTGAACTGTTATTCATGAAATACTTTATGTATAAGGATGTATATATACATGTTGAAGTTGAACTAGTGTTAGCACTGTAGTCAGGTGTGTTTGAACATGCTTGACCAAAACGGATTCTCTACTCCCAGCTCTGTCATGGGAAGAGATTAGCAAATGGACAGAGGAAAGAAAACCGGGAGTACAAGGGGTCCCAGAAGGAACAAACCACTTTGCGAACTCATCACCCACACGCTCCTCAAATAAATTCTATTCTATCTGTGCAAAATTCTATGGTTCACTAATTTTTCTAATCAGACCCAAAAAAGTGGAGTGGAAGTAAGCCATTCCTTACGCCAAGCAACTGAAGAAGATGATGAAGAACAAAAATCAACTGTAGGTAGCATAATATGTGGGAAAGAACAGCAGATGCTGGTTTGCACCGAAAATAGACACACAAGGCTGGAGTAACTCAGCAGGACAGGCAGCATCTCTGGAGAGAAGGAATATGTGACGTTTCGGGTCGGGTCTGCAGAAGTGTCTCGACCCGAAACGTCACCCATTCCTTCTCTCCACAGATGCTGCCCGCCCCGCTGAGTTACTCCAGCATTTTGTGTCTATCTTCATAGGTAGCATAAAATAATATGTCAAATTCTCTTTTCACAAAAGGTACCTGATGTGCTGAACATTTCGAGCATTTTCTGCTTTTCATTCCCTGGTGCCTTATTTGAGGAGAAAGGCAGCATTTTTTTTCAAACTTAAATAAATGTTTATAGTCGTGAAAGGTTAATTGAATTGCAAAATTACAATGAAGGTACATTGCCTAAAGCATGTCAATTAATTCTAATATTTAACATTAAACATTTCTTGGCAATGCCTGCAGGGGAAATGCCTTTTTTTTTTTTGCACTGGTGGTAGTAAGACATGTTAGCAGTGTGCTTACTGTCAAAAGTATGCAATCAGAAATGGGATTTAAAAATGAAGGTCATAGTTTGAAGGAAATAGGAGATTTTGAATGATTTTTGCATTAATTTATTTTAATACATTAAGATATCAGCTCTGCTTCAATGGCCCATGGAAACCCAATTTCTCAGTAGTTCATTCATGAACAACAGGTCTATTAGAGTTGATCTTGGAGTAATTCAAATCACAGTAAACACTGATGAAACTTGCACTGATTAATCGGATAACCTTAAAATGTCAGATGGCATGTTAACGTAGCTTAAACGTCACAATTCTTTGACAAATGATGAAGCTGCAAACAATGCAAATAAAATCTCTGCAAAAAATGTATCCATACCATTACCCAAAAGCAGCCGGTTTTTCATCAGATCATGGAGCCATTATTAAGCCGCCTATCATATAGCTCAGAGTCATAGTTAAGATTTCTTACCATGGATACAAACTTAATCATCCGTTGTTTTGTTGAATAGTGAAGTAACTATAGACTAACCCTTGGAAGCCTTACCCCACTACTCAAACCTCAAGTCAAAAACCTTGGCGTGATATTTGACTCAGCACTGAAATTTGACAAACAAGTCAATGCCACGGTAAAAGCTAGCTTCTTTCAGCTTCGGACGATAGCTAAAATAAAACAATTCCTACACTTTGATGACCTCGAAAAGATCATCCACACATTTATCTCCTCCCGCCTAGATTACTGCAACTCCCTTTACACTGGCATCAGCCAATCGTCCCTGTCCGCCTGCAACTGGTCCGAAACGCCGCAGCGAGACTCCTGACGGGCACCCGAAAAAGAGACCACATCACCCCGATCCTTAGCCTCTCTCCACTGGCTCCCTGTGCGGTTCGGTATACATTTCAAGATCCTCCTCTATGTCTACAAAGCCCTCAATGGGCTCAATGGGCTTGCCCCCACCTACATTAAAAGTCTTCTCACCCACCACTCCACCTCCAGGTCCCTCAGATCGGCCGACTTGGGGTTGCAGAATATCCCGCAGTCTAGGCATAAGCTCAGGGGCGACCGCGCCTTTGCGGTTGCAGCTCCTAGACTGTGGAACAGCATCCCTCTTCCAATCAGAACTGCCCCCTCCATCGACTCCTTTAAGTCAAGACTAAAAACTTATCTATACTCCCAAGCCTTTCTTGACGTCCTCTGAGCGAGGGCTATATGTATATATGTATGTAGTTTGTTTGTGTATATTATTCTTATAACAAATGTAAAGCACTTTGGCCAACGAGAGTTGTTTTTTAAATGTGCTATATAAATAAATATGACTTGACTTGACTTGACTAAATATTTGACTGCTTTGTCTTCTTACTAAGTCACAATAAACATATTTTTAAAACTTTTTTGTGACCATTTTAATAGGAAGGTGATAACGTTACCACACAATACCAGTTCTAACCTCCTCCTCTGTTACTATCTCTGTTACTTATATTAGTACTTTAGCCAAGGACAGTCATGCTCATGAGATTGATTTCAAGATGCTCAGATGATATTCTAATGTGTCCCGGGCCATCTGTCCCCGCGGCCCGGGGGGGGGGGGGGGGGGGAGAGAATCATCCGGTGTGAATTTGTTGAAATATTTCATAAACAGTTTGGTGCATTTTTCAAAAACAACACAACTGAAAATCAACTTTTATTGCAACACATCATGCAACTTCAAAATAACAAGAACAGAGGTCATTCAGGCAGAGCCTGTGATGCCAAGTTACATTACTATTTGTGCACATCGATTTTGAAGAACGTTTAAGGAACAGAAACTTCTAAATAGATATCTTTGTTAGAATTTACTTTCCACATACCCCACCCCCCTCAACCCCCCTCATTAAATATGAGCCGTGTCCTCTTTGATACTTGTGATGATGAAAATATCTCTTTATATCTTCTGCACCCAATTGTAAATGTTTACACAATATCTATTTGCCAGATGTATATAGACACCTTCAACTTGTATAACAACAGTGGAAATGGTTTCCTTCAGGTTAGAGAGGGTCATAGTCATACGGCACAGAAACAGGACCTGTGGCCCAACTTGCCCTTGTTGACCAGGATACCCCCTCTACACTAATCCCACCTGCCCACGTTTAACCCTTATTCCTATAAACATTTCCTATCCATGTACATGTAAAATGTCTCCATAATACATGCCTCACCTCCCTCCTCTGGCTGCTCTTCCATACGCCAGCCAGCCTCTGTGTGAAAAAGTTGCCCCTCAGGTTCCTCTTAATTTTTCCTCTCTCACCTTAAACCTATGTCCCCTGGTTCTTGGTTCCCCTACTCTCAGTAAAATACTTTGTGCATTCACTCTATTCCCCTCGTGATCTTTTACACCTCTATAAGATCACCCATCATCTTCCTGCACTCCAATGAATAAAGACCTAACCTGCCCAACCTCTCCCTACAGCTCAGGCCCTCAAATCCTGGCAACATCCTTGTAAATCTTCTGAGCACTCTTTGCAGCTTTCCAAAGGATATGGAATAAAAGCATGCTCTCCTGTTGGCCAGGGAACTATAGGGTGCCCGTTGAGAGAAAAGAGGATGGGAGAAATTAAAAAGTAGAAACATACTCTTAACTCTGCTTTGTAAGTGTAATTACTTTGTGTAGCATTTGTAAAAGACCCAGGCTACAAAATAGCCTGTTGTCAAAGATGGAATGAGAAATAATGATATTATGATTCTATTTGAAATTGGTTATTACCTATGGACAATAGATCACTGGGTCTCAAGGTGCAAAATATTACTGAACATAACAATGTAACCTCTGATAAATGTTCACATATTACCAAACCAACAGCTCGCTAGGCAGTTGCTTGTACCAGCTGATGAAGCTCATTATTCTCTGCTGTAATTTCCAGTTTGTTCTTTGTATTATTTATCATAGGTGTTGTGACAGACCAAGCACTAAATCTGATGGTACGTACATTATCACAGACAGGTACACACATGCACACATACACACATCCCCATCCACACACCCAGACGGAAACACACACAAGTATATACACATAAATATGCGCACACAAACACACATGCACACATAGAAATACATGCATGTGCACACAAGCACATTCACATACTCACACATAAAACACCCACACATACGCAGGCAGACACACCACACACACAAACATGTTACACTATCTGACCTGCATGAAGAATATAAGAAATATTAAGGAGCATAGGACAAATACAATCAGCCTTTTGCAGAACGCTAAGCGCAAAGCCTCCGAACTAATCAGGAAGTGGTGTACACCTCAGTGCTTGCCGGAAATTGCTGATGAAGCAGATAAGTTGTTCTGATTTGGCAAAGACAGTGGACATTCAGTCTTTGTGTCATTGTTGAGTTGGAGGCTTCTGAAATAAGACCTCTGCATGATGTCACCCAAGAGCAATTTCTTCTACTACAGAGCAGAATTAGCAAAGGGAGTTCACCTTTATCTGCAGGAAGTAGACTACTGGCCCGCCAGTCACTGAGTTCATGCCGACCTTCGATCTGTACACTAGTTCTATATTATCTCAGTTTCTCATCCTACACAATAGGGGCAATTTACAGAAGCCAATTAACCTACAAACTTGGAATGTGGGAGGAAACCAAAGCACCAAAGTGGGAGAAAACCCACGTGGTCACAGGAAGAATGCACAAACTCTGCACAGACAGTATCCAACCCTGGTCTCTGGCGCTGTTAGGCAGCAGCTCCACCACTGTGCCACTATGATTAATGGATATAATCAGACAAAAATACAACATGCATTCTGATGCTCATAACAATTGATAATTCAAATGCAAGCATTTCTAAAACTTTCGCCTGCTAAACTGAAGGAAATTAAAAATATCTTGTTCCTAAATTTAGCAACATTTTTCATATTCTAATGCGCATTTGTGTACTTAGGTTTGACCGAGTGGGGCTTTCAAATGTTTGTGAAAGTAGTTTCTGTTTCTGTCATTGTTCGCATGAATTCTTCATTGCCCTTGTATGCCACCATTATCATGTTCCCCATTGCAGTCAATGGCATGCTTGTCTTTTAATATTGGAGTCATGGAGTCATAGAGTGACACAGTGTGGAAACAGGCCCTTTGGCCCAACTTGCCCACACCAATCAACATGTCCCAGCTACACTAATCCCACCTGCCTGCGTTTGGTCCATATCCCTCCAAACCTGTCTTATCCTATTGTGAAAGAAGTTCATAGCTTTGAATATATCTAAAATATATTCTAATTGGTAACTATATTCTTACGGGTAAAATATAAGAAAATGAGGGATATATTTAATAATCTTATCTGATCACTAGTAGCCAAAATATCTCTGGAGTTTTTTTGTCTTTTTGATTGTCCCCTTTAAAACATGCAAAACAATGTTTTTCACCATATTCCAGGACATGTGGCAATAAAATATCAAGAATACCAATACAAATTGTATGTGTACTTTCCTAATAAAATGAATTTTATTGTGAGCATCGGTAGTGTACTGTCACTAATATCTATATATATATATATCTGTATTACTAAAAGTCTGATCTTGACCACTTCCTGTTGTTCTGTATATTGATTTTAGAAAAAACGCTGTCACTTACAGCTGTGATTTTTGGTCATCTTACTCAGAGTCCCCCTCCGCTGCGCAGAACAAGAGGATTTCTCCCATCGATGAAAAATAAAAGAGTTATTAGTGTTTTAAAAATGTTGAGATTCTCTCTCCTGAAGACTAGGCCCCTTCCGGAGGGACTATAAAACCCGGAAGTGTTGAATGCCTCAGTCAGTCTCTGGAGGATGGGGGAAGCGAGAGGGTCATGTCTCTCAGTCTGAGCTGTGAATAACACTGAACACATGTCTACTAAACTGTGAGTGGTTTTACTGACCTGTCAGTGCCCTTAATGTGGTTTGAAAATATAGTTTGGAAATCCTAAAGCTGTGTTGGCTTTGGTTTGGAAATGCTAAAGCTGTGTTGCCTAATTAAAGTTGCCTTGCCTAATTAAAGTTGCCTTGCCTAATTAAAGTTGCCTTGCCTAACTAAAGATGCCTTGCCTTCTATATAATTAAAAGTCTAATCTTGACCACTTCCTGTTTTTGCTTTATATTGATTTTAGGAAAAACGCTACCACATACAGCTGTGATTTTTAGCAATTTTACTCAGAGTCCCCCTCCGCTCATCAGGTGCCGAGGATTTTTCCCATTGATGAAAAATAAAAGAGTTATTAGTGTTTAAAAAATGTTGAGATTCTCCCTCCTGTCAATCACGCCATGAAGGCCACGCCCCTTCTGGTGGGAGGGGGGGAAGGATGATAAAACCCAGAAGTGTGGGCATGGCTCAGTCTCTGCAAGATGGAGGAGTGAGAGGTCACGACTCACTGTCTTGCACCCTGCTTGAAATGGTGTGAAACTGCACTTGAATTTGGTGGCCTTGCACCCTTTATTTTATTTAGCGAATGCAAAGTCCTTTAGCCAAGCAGTTGACTCTTGATCTGCTGTATGAAGGGTGACAAGTCCTCCTTTAAGTCTTTTTTGAGGGCATGCTTCAATGATGTGTTGCATTGTTTGCTGCTCTCCACAAGCACACCGTGGGGTTGGGCTGCTGCTCCATTTGTGAAGGCTGGCCAAGCAGGGGCCATGTCCAGTCCTGAATCTATTCAGCGTCGTCCACTGCTTCCTTGGGAGATTGGTACCAGGGTAGGGTTGGGTCTGACACCAGATGTTTATTTGGGACGTCCTTGGACTCCCATTCCTTTTTCCAAGCAGATTGGGTGGTGAAATCAGCTGGTGGTGGGTTCTTCCAAATTGGTCATCTAGATGGAAGTCGAGCAGTGGGTGGGTTGAAGATGTCCATGTGAATTGGCAGATGAGGGGAGTTTTTGGTCTTTTGGAGCATCCTTTGAGTGAGGGCTACTCGCCGGATGTGTGGAGGGGCTATATTGGATAGGACAGGGAGCCAGGGGAGTGGTGTTGAGCGGATTGTTCCTGTGATGATCCTCATTGTTAAGTTCAATTGGGTGTCCACATGGTGTGTGTGGGATGACCTGGACCAAACAGGGGCGCAATATTCGGCTGAAGAAAATGCAAGGGCTAGTGCTGAAATGCGCAGTGTGGGGGCTTGCACCCTGCTTGAAGTGGTAAGAAACTGCACTTGAATTTGGTGGTCTTGCACCCTGCTTGAAATGGAATTTCAAGAAATAGCCGTGAGTCAACTGCCAGCCCGCCAGCCATGAGTGAGCTTGAGTGACTAAAAGGCTCATCTTGTATGTATGTATGTATGTATGTTCCTGAAATACAGCCAAAATGGTACACGATAGTGCAACAATTTTGGGGCGTCTTACTCGCCATTCGCCTGCGGTGTGCAGTGTCAAGTTTCGTTATATTTTTAAAAGTAATTCACTTTATAACCTTTAATGAACTTTATACTATGAATGGAACATGTTTCAATGTGGCAGTAGCGCCTGCGCCATGCGCTCCCACTTGCCAGGCCCGTCAGCCATATTACGCATATGCGCAGTTGCGAAGGGTTGCTGGGCCTGGTACCCGCGTGTGCAGAGTGGGGGAGGGCTGCCGGGCTCAGCGCCATTTTCAGATTGCCATTTTGATCTAATATTTCCGTGTGTAGTTGACTGGCTTCACAACAGGGACCCAACGGGTCCAAGGGTCGTCTAGTAGGAACTAAATTCATCAAAATATATAGTTATGGCTGAAGTTTAATTTACTGATCGGTCAAAATGACTGTGATATGAATATCTTTGAAGTAGAGGATGTCTTATGAATTTGAGTTTAAAACGTATGTTTTAAAACTATAATTAAGCCATGATAGAATTCAAATTTGCACAGAGTCTGTGCAAAATTAAACTCCACTTGATGTTGAATTAAAGTCCATGCTACATTCCAGGAAGCTTTAGATAACCTATCTCTAAAGTATCATTGCATTCTGACTCTAGGTGCATATTTTAACTTCTCAATGACATTCAAATCGTTCAAAACTTAACAGTTTGAACGGGAATACAGCATCAAAGTAGTCTCTTACCACACAAAACAATTAAAACAGAAATGGAGACCAATAATACTAGAGTTGTAAAGCAGACACTAACTATGTAGACACAAACTAGCTAACTAGCACTAATTAGTCGACACCCAGAGAGTTGTGAATCTGTGGAATTCTCTGTCACAGAAAGCAGTGGAGGCCAATTCACTGGATGTTTTCAAGAGAGAGTTAGATATAGCTCTTAGGGCTAACAAAATCAAGGGATATGGAGAAAAAGCAGGAATGGGGAACTGATTTTGGATGATCAGCCATGATCATATTGACTGGCGGTGCTGACTCGAAGGGCCAAATGCCCTACTCCTAAACCTATTTTCTATGTTTCTATGTTTCTGTGTCTGTATTGTAACCAGGAATTAGAGGCATTGGATAGTGTGTAAGAGATACTTCTGAAGATCTATCTACAAAGGAAAGGATGTGTAGACTGGGCCTTTTTTTAACCTTATGAGAATATTTAAAATTCTGTAATGTTTTAATGACGTACGCATAGAGCAGTTCCATGAGTGAGCTTAAACCAAACCAGAAGCGATCAATATAAAAACCCCTCCAAGAATTCAAATAAGCAATATATGAGATTTTTTGCTCAGAACATGGAATTTGCTTTGTCAAGGGAGAGTTGAGTGAAAATGAATAGATGTGTGCAAGGAAGACTAAATAAGAAAATTAAATAAATAAAGAGTTAGGATTTGGTCTCTGGAACTGTTATGCTGCAATGCTGAGAATTATATTCTAGAAACATAGAAACATAGAAAATAGCTGCAAGGGTAGGCTTTTCAGCCCTTCGAGCCAGCACCGCCATTCAATATGATCATGGCTGATCATCCAAACTGCACTCTGTATCTTTTCTTTCACTCTACCAATTGTACTTGAGTTTAGCTTGATTTACATTGAAATACATAATATTTATGTATAGTATTATCTGATTTGTTTGGATAGCGAGCAAAACAACTTTTCATTGTACCTTGGTAAATGTGACAATAATAAATCTAAACATAAAAAGGAGAGTAGGGATATCCTGCCAAGATTAGTCATGGAAAGAAGAACGGAGGCGTTTAAAATATGTCTAAATGTATTTTAAATGTTTCTTAGTATGTCTTATGTGGGGGGTGGTGGGGAGGAATAGGGGGAAACTGTTTTTCAGTCACTTACCTGGACGGAGATGCGTCTTTTCTCCATGTCGCATCTTGGCCCCTCCCCCCCTCGTGGCCTACCAACTGGATTGGTGCGGCCTTTCTACCGGAGACTGGCCAGAGCTTCAACAGCGGCGCAGCACAGAATTATCATCGCGGAGCGGGGTGATGCCTTGCCGGGGATCACCTATGTTGGAGCTCCAGAGTGTTGGGCCTGCTGACTTTAACACCATGGAGCTGTGGTATGCGGAGCTTCTAGCCGTGGGCGGCACTGACTTTAACATCGTGGAGCGAGGCGTTCCCTTGCTGGGGATCGCCAGTGTTGTAGCTCCGTCCAGCTCGGAAGCCGCGGTCTCAGGTAAGAAGCGGCCGATTCGGAAACTCCAAGCCGCGAGTGTGTTCCGATCCGTCCCGACGCCTGAGTTTCGATCATCCCGGCAAGAGAGCCTGTACATCGGGCCGTCTGTAGCGGCGACTGAGGAGGGTTCAAAGGCACCGACCACGGGTAAACAAAGAGGAAGGTTCCACTGTGGTGGATGTTTATGTTAAACTCTATCATGTATTGTGTTATATTTATTTGTATTCAAATCCCACTGTACCAATTGGTGCATGTGACAATAAATGTGAACTTGAACTTGAATACATAGTAGTTTGGGGGTAATTTTCTATGCCATGCCATTAAATTCTTGGTTAAGTTTGTCTGACATTAATTTCTAACACATCCAAATATTTGTAGTTGCTGATAGCCACATCTGAGATTAAAAGTATCAATTTCTCTGATCTATTTTCCACAACCAATTATCTTGTAAACTAACATCATTCTCAAATAATCAATTAATAACCGAGCCATACTAAAGCAATGGTGCCTGAGAGCCATATGAAATATTGAATGCCAGGATGTTTAAAAAGATGCATTAAAAAATTCAATTTAAATTGTACGACACAGAGCTATTCAATCAACATATGTAGAAGATGAAACAGTTTAAGCCCTTAGCTAAAACCTTTCATCAGACCCTGTCAAATCATCCACAATTTTCTAGTTTTTCAAAATAAGTGACTCTAATCTATTCTATTCTAATCTATATAGTGATCAATCCTGTCATTTTTGTGATCTATTCTCAGAATGCGAATAATGTCTTCCTGTTATTTTAGGGAGCTGTTTCCACTAAGCATGTTGGGTGTGTTTGAAGTATTGCAAATGCGATTCCAAAAGCAAATATCTTTGGGAACAGCCGACATTAGAATGAGGCATCTGTACAAATGGGTTTAAAGGTTTTGATGAGAATTTGGGAACTGATAATTAGCATTAATTGATTTTAGCGTCTGTGTGCTTGATGGACAGTGACTCGAGCTTTACAGCACTGAGTGTCCTTTTGGTAACTGATCACGATAAATGAAACTAAACTGGAATTCAGATGAATGGCTCCACCTAAAATATGCAGAAAGAAGTGCACACGGGAATAAAACATGATCGGATAAACTGTTGTAGCTCCTTCGTGTGACTTCTGACGCATCTTTTATTTTTTTGAAAAGTGGTGACAACTTTGTCAGTCGCAGTGGGACGTGGGTGTGCATGACTCATGTAAATGTACGGCAATATGATTCCAAGATCTATTTGAGCTTTAAAATATTTATAGTTATAAGAGAAGATTTAAGCCATTTGGCCCATCCAGTCTGCGCCACCATTCGATCAAATCTACTCGGCCATTCAATCATGGCTGATCTATTTTTCCCTCTCAACCCCATTCTCCTGCCTTCGCCCCGTAACCCCTGACACCCTTACTAACCAAGAACCTATCACTCTCCGCTTTAAAAATATCCAATGACTTGACTTCCACAGCCACCGATGGCAATGAATTCCATAAATTCGCAACCCTCTGGCTAAAGAAATTCCTCCTCACCTCCATTCTAAAGGTATATCTTTTTATTCTGCGAATAAGATTACATATTATAATTATTCTGAAACTGACATCAGCAATGTACAAGTTCATTTACTTTTGTAAGTTACTGATAACTTTTGATGTCTTTTCATCTGTATCCACTTTCTGCACTCAGGTAAAGAGTTGATTTGTGTTTGCTGCATTTTGTTGAATAATCATTTTCTGAAAGACACTTTTTGAAACCGTCTTTATCACCAGCATAAGGAATGACTTGATACGTGCATCTGTTCAGCTGGATGGTCTTTATTCTTCTGCTGAATACAAAGTCATGAGAAAGAATACTTGCTCCTGAAATCTTGCTCTTTTTTAAATCTTACTTCCGAATATATTGCATGATAAGTTGACCTGACATCAGAATAAAGTGTTTCTAGGTTTGCATGCTTCAGTGCTAATGCTAGGAATGGAATCTGGATTAATTTAAATATTTACATATTTGCATCCTGAGTTCAGGCTTCCATTAAAGTGACTTTATTTACATGTGAATGATTATAAGTTCCTACAGAGTTCAGCCTCATTGCTAAAATCAGATAATATTACTTAAGAACTGTTTAAACACAAGGTACGCGCTATAACATCAGGATAAGTGCTCCACCAAGATAACTAAGCTCAATGCCAAAGTAGTATCTAAATTACCTAAGATAGACACAAAATGCTGGAGCAACTCAGGGGGACAGGCAGCATCTCTGGATGGAAGGAATGGGTGACGTTTCAGGTCGAGACCCTTCTTCAGACTGAGTTATGTTCTGCCTTAAGTCTTTTAATTGCAACTAGAGAGTTTTTTTGTTTTTGTTCGTTATGATTTGGCCAATTTTTAGTTAAGGTCTGCAGATATGTTAATTCTTTGTTCCAATGCCGTATAACCATTGTGCCTGAATAAATAGTTTAAAATACTACTACTACAGATCTTCACATAGCAACTTCGTCTATGAAACTATCTCTAAGCTGGTCTCCAAAGACTTTAGCTGGCATCATGAGGTGATCATGAAGAAGCCAACACATTTTTATTTGAAAGCTGGTTTAGCTGTGTCTCCTGGTGAACCAGCTGCCAAAGCTGTCAAACAATCTGAATGATGGAGATAGTCTCTGACTTCCACAAACATTCAAAATCACTCAAAAACTACCAAAATCAATCACTGTAAAAAAAAAAGTTAATTTATAAATTTAGAATAAATGACACACTTAAAACAATGAAGGCATTTAATTTAAACCATTTAATTTTATACGGCAAATTACCCGAATCTTGCCATTTTTCCTCGCGGTTCCCTTTCATTAAGGTTCTGAAAATGCAAGTTCAATGGACAGATTTTTTGGAATTACTGCTCCAGCCCTTGAATCACAGCTTGGAAATGATTAACATGTACCTGCATGAGACACAGTAAACTGTAAATGCTAGAATCTTGAATGGAACACTGTGGGTGGCACAGTGACACAGCGGTAGAGTTGCTGCCTTACAATGCTTACAGCGCCAGAGACCCGGGTTCGATCCCGACTACGGGTGCTGTCTGTACGAAGTTTGTTTGTTCTCCTCGTGACTGTGAGTTTTCTCCAACATCTTCTGTTTCCTCCCACACTCCAAAGACGTACAGGTTTGTATGTTAATTGGCGTGGTATAAATGTAAAATTGTCCCTTGTGTGTGTTAATGTGCAGGGATCACTGGTCGGTGCGGACTCGGTGGGCTGAAGGGCCTGTTTTCATGCTATATCTCTAAACTAAACTAAACTCAACAGGTCAGGCAGCAACTCTGGAGGGAATGGACAGTCGACGATACTTCTGCAGACTAAAAATTGACTTGCATTTGCAAATACTGCAGATACAGGATTCCCGGGCTTCCTGACAGCTATGGAGGCTAAAAAAGTTCATGTTTGTGAAATAACATCTGTCAAAAAACTAAGATGTGGCTACTAATGTGAAACTGAAGCTGCAGTGGTAATGCAGCCTGAGAACAAATAAGGAGAGTCGTCAAACTGCACATCCAACTTGAGATGTAATGAAACTGCACAAGTTTTCAACAACAAGAATATGTAATCTCTGCTTCAATTTGTAAATGGGGGGGAAACATATACCTTGGTATCTAGGACAGCCATCAAAGAGTTAAGATAATGCTATGCATTTCAAAGGACTCTTTGGCACAATTGATTCAGAGACATGAATTCAAATCCCTCCATGACAGCCGAGGAATTTAAATTCAAGTAATCAAATATATCTGGGATTTATAAAAGAGACACATCCTTGCCTTGTAAACAGGGACTGTTGTAATAACTCATTTGGTTCATCAATGTTCTTATGGAATAGATATTTGCTGCACTTAAGTGGTCTGGTCAATACGTGACTCCAGAGCTACGGGTCTGATTGACTCTCACCTTCTCCTTGGTTCAAGGGCAGTAAGGGATGAACATAAATGCCAACATTCATGTGATATTCACATCCTGTGAATGAACAAAAAAAAAACACTCTTCAAGACTGTCTGAATTAGACACACGTGCATAAGATTTGTTATTCCCTTGTGGAAATTGCAAATTAAAGTTTTGGTGCCAAAAGTCAGTCAGAAATAAGAGTCTGTTACAACAGTTACATAGATTGCTTTCCAAAATAGAGACAGAACAATGGCAATAGTCCAATTGTACATGAAGATATGTCTGTGGGACCCCTTCCCCTGACCTTGCACAGAATTCATACCAGGAATTAGTACATAAGGGTGATAATTATGACCCCCTTTCCCATTAGCACACATTGCCGGTGAATAATTTCAGGAATGACTATAACAGCTGAAACTACACGACCCCTTAAAGTGGAGTTGATGACTAACTTAAAACGCTGCTAAATGTCATTGTTCAATATGGAGAGACATTGTTTGACTCAAGCACAGCTACAGTAACAGTGGGTGGCACAGTGGCACAACCAGCTGCCCCTCTGCTCTAGTGATCTGGTGGAGCACTGTCTATGCGGAGTTTGCATGTTCTCCTTGTGACCGTGTGGGCGTCCTCTGGATGCTTTGGTTTCCTCCCATCTCCCAAAGATGTGTAGCTAGTTGGGTAAATGGCATCTGCAAATTACTGTAATCTGTTCTGAATGATTTTGCACCATTTCACTCTTGTGTGTTCACACCTTGTTCTTTGTGTTAAACATTTTTTAATTCATTGTGAAATATAAATATTCTTGCACTGAAATATATGTTATCGTGCAAATGTACACAAACATTGTCACCATTCAGGAAAGTAACCTGTCTGATGGTGAGAATTTCAGGTTAGATTTATCAAGAATAAATC
This sequence comes from Malacoraja senta, assembly GCA_038087875.1. Classification (NCBI taxonomy): domain Eukaryota; kingdom Metazoa; phylum Chordata; class Chondrichthyes; order Rajiformes; family Rajidae; genus Malacoraja; species Malacoraja senta. The sequence continues at coordinate 102,248 of JAXLNO010003869.1, forward strand.
AGAATAGAGATGCATGCCTAGCTCATTTAAATGGGGATTTAAATATTTTAAAGCGGGAACGTGCATATTTCATAATTGTACAATACCAACATGATCACATTTGTGCATTGATGATTAATGACCCATAGTTGGTGTTAATAGTTTCTTTAGAATTTTAAGAACACAATGATAATACATGAAAACATCTTAGTCATTATTAAATATCTTGGAATGGTGGATTGTGTGGAGAACTGGAATTCAAAATAAAGCCAGCAACTCACCAGGTCTTTATTTCCAATAACTCTAATAAATAATCTATGGTGACATTCTGTCTGTTTACAATCATGTTGTAAAGAAAATCCAGAAAATAGTAAAAATGATGATTGATTGCAGAAAACAAATAGCTCTCACAACAAGACAATGCTCTAGTTATATTTTAACTTAATCGTGGAGAATTTTGCATTTCAATATTGCCTCATCACATCATTTCCAAGAATACTTTCAATAAAATTGGTCTTCTCCGCCACCAAAGTTGCTAAGAGCCAGATTTGGCAAAGATTACTATCATCTTTACATTGTGGCAGCAATTTCTGGAGTATGGGTTTGAATGTGAGATTATCCTAGAAATTCAAGTAGTCATTACTGATACATTTGTGATAATCAACGTAATTTACCTTCTCCTGTGTAATCTCTAGTAATTAGTGAATAAGCAAAAAATACATATCCAATGATGATAATTTGTGAAAACTTCATAAATGTAGGATCAATTTTAATACCTGAAAACATCATGTTTATTTTATGAATATATGATTGCTCATTAAGCCATACCTTGTAGTAAAAGCAGGATCTCAACTTCATGCAGGATGCAGAGCAGCCTGGTATCTTCCACTGTGCCATGTAGAAGTGGACAGGTCACTACATCTTTGCTTTATGCGAGACTGACCAAGTAGTGAATTACCGAATAGTGAAAGGCCTGGATAGAATGGATGTGGAGAGGGAATGGGAGATTCTAGGACCAGAGGCCATAGCCTCAGAAGAAAAAGATGTTCCTTTAGAAATAAGAAGGAATTTATTTCATCATAGGGTGGTGAATCTGTGGAATTCATTGCCACACTCGCATGTGGAGGCCAAGTCAATGCATATATCTTTAAAAAAAAAAATTTTTTTATTAGAAGCAAACATATTATAAAGTATAGTTACATATTATAGTAAAAATAAACTTTTCATATACATCAAACATATATTATTAAAATTTTCAATTGTTGATTAATTCTGCTTCTATTGTTTTTTTTAATATAGATAGAAAGAGAGAGAAAGAGAGAAAAAAGAATTACAAATATCAAAAAAGAGAAAAGGTGGAATGAATTACTAATACGTCATTGGAGATAAGTTCATAGATTATGAAGTATAATTTTACATCTAATCCTGAGTTCAAGCTTCAGTTGGGTTTTCGTGCTGGGCCAATCTATCCCTTCAAATAGTTAATGAATGGAGCCCATATTTTAACAAAAAGTTCTTGTTTGTCCATTAAGCCAAGTCTAATTCTTTCTAGATGTAGGGTCTCTGACATTTCCACAATCCACATTTTAATTGTGGGGGATATAGGGCCTTTCCAAAATTTTAATATTAATTGTTTCCCAGTTATTATACTGTAGTCGAGGAAGTTTCTTTGGCTTGTTGTGAGTATTAAACTATGTTCTGCAATCCCAAGTATTATTAATTTTGAGTCTGGATCCAATTTAGTATTAACAACTTCAGAAATTATTTCAAAAATATTAGTCCAGAAATTTTTAATTTTTGTACAATTTGCAAAAGTATGTGTTAAATTGGCCTCAAGATGCAGACATTTATCACAAATAGGGGAAATATGTGGGAAGATTCTATTTAGTTTTATTTTGGAGTAATGTAATCTGTGTAAGACTTTAAATTGTATTAAAGCATGTCTGGCATTTAACGAGCATTGATGTATATGTTGTAAACTTTCGTCCCAAATATCTTTCATAAATATCTAAGGCAGCGATTGACAGATTCTTGATTGGTAAGGGTGTCAGGGATTATGGGGAGAAGGCAGGAGAATGGGGTTGAGAGGGAAAGATAGATTAGCCATGATTGAATGGCAGAGTAGACTTGATGGACTAAATGACCTAATTCTGCTCATAGAACATATGAACTTATGAACTTATGAAGGTCAACAACCAAAGTGCTCTCGCCAAGCGCCGACCATCTTCTTCAACTTCATTTTACATCTAACACTGCCATTGTCTCAATCACATTAGTCTTGATCTACCATCTATAAACTTGAAGACAAAACCTTGCTGGAGTCAGTGTAAGAGCAACAGCACAATAGAAACATTGAATTCATTCCTTTCCATAAAATGTTCAACGTATTAACTACAAAACAGTTTTTTTTTTCATCCTAGCAGGCTGGTTGAGAGGATTCTTTAACTTGAAAGGCTGGTTCACCAGCTTGAAGATATCATTATTACTGGATGCCAAATATTCCATGAATAAACACAAACAGTCAGAAAAAGAGAAGTCCATGCATCAAACATTGCTAGTCAACTGTACATAGACTTCTCCTGTGAACGACAGAGACAGCTGCGAAAGATGCTGCTTCACCATTGTCATTTAAATGCAGACCACGATGCCTTATAATTTTATATATAGCATACATACCTCAAATGGAGCCCTTTGTCCATGGAAGATAGACTATGCGATATTATTCACCAGTATGTGCTCTAGCAATCTGAAAATTTAAAGTGATTTCTGGTTCTTCCATTACTAATAAAACCTGTCCAATTTTCATCATTAGTTCCCTTGGGTGTTATGCACAAATAACCAATTTATCAGACACTGAAACTTTACTGAATTGTCTGATAGTAGATATGATTGAAATGTCATTCATTCGCACAAACTTCAATTCTGTCTAGTTTTCTAAATGTAAAGTGCTATCCATATGCTGGATTTTATTTTTCAGCACAATGCAGAATGAGGCCATTTGTCTCCTAAATCTATAGAGGCCCGCAAAAAGCTCATTAGCTGTAATCACACTTTTTTTTTCATTTCCTTGCACCCCTTATTTTGTTTTTCACTCTCCTTTGATTCATTTTGCCATTAGCCTACACTGAAAAGTATAGGATCCAATTAACCCATCAGCAGGCCTTTGGGATGTGGGAGGAAACCAGAGTACCCTGAGGAAATCCACCAGATCACAGAAAGAGCATATAAAATCCACACAGACATCAAGAGAGGTTAGGATCAAGCCTAGGTCTCTGGATCTGTGAGGCAGCAGCACCTGCTGCTGTACTACCATAACATCACTGATTATACTGTACATCCCAAGATCAAACCTTTTTTCTTTAATGTGTTTCCTCCCAGGAGGTACCAATCTGCCTACTTGTAGATCAGCAGTTCTACCTCATTACCTTCTGTCGCTGGTGGTGATGGTGTCAAGGCCATTGTACCATCATATTTCCTAACTCTGTTCAGGACACTTAAACCACCATGAATTCATGCAACGCCAGATAATGTTTCTTTTGTAAATTGAAAATCTTCTTTAAACATTTTAAAAATTAATAATTTCACAGAATATCCTTTCACTGTAATAAAGATCATTTGCAAATGCATTCAAATAATATTTTAGTTATTTTCTTTACAGCAGAACTGTAGAGATGATTTATTTAAATCTGAAGATTGCCAAGAGTAGGCTGGTTCCTAGATATTTGGTACTCATTAAATTATGCATGGTAAGAAACAACAGCTCTGTTACTGCTAGAACTTGTCTCCTGGTGTGGACTATTTTTGTTCTATCTCCTGAAGTATTTAAATAACTTCAACCTACAGATAATCTTTTCAATGAGCAGCACTTCAAATTTGCCTATCTAGTACCATGATGTTCTCAAATGCTCTGTGGCCAGTAAATCCTAGCTTCACCTGCAAGGTTTTCTGCTCTGGTAGTCATTTGGTAATGGGAAGGTTACAATACTTATCCCTTGATCACAACAATAACTTCAATTATTTAGCCGCTAAAGGATATGTTGCCTATGCTCTTAGTCTGGTTGTCCACCTAGTGGTGTGAGGTCAAAACCCACCACCCTGTCAGCCAACTTTAAATGTTATCAATAATATTTAAAGTAAATTTAGAATTCAAAAGAGATATCAGGTAAGATGCGATAACTATTAAAAACAATCAATTTGCGATTTGTGAAATCCATCTGATTTGTAAATCTTCTTCCAGAAAGTAAATGCACCATCAATTAGATATAAAACTCACAGCAATGTTCTGGGCTCTTATCGGCTCTCTGGAATTGCCCAGAATACCACCTAGATGCATCAATTACAGTTTACATTAGGCAAGTACCTTCACCGCATGCACTAAAACTGTTCAGGAAGGTAACTGACTGCACATTACTCAACGCCATAAATTATATCTTTCTCGCAAAGCCATAACCCAATAATGAATATAAATAGTTTGAAAATTACTCTCATTCTTTAATATATTAAAAAAATATATATTATTTGAATATACTTTTAGTCAGATGCCTGACCATAATGTACTTTGGGGCATTTTGTGGTAAAACATATTTTGCAATTTTTGTTGTATCTATACTATTACTAAAACTCTCATCTTGTTCTCTTCAGGTTTGCGTTGTTTTTAAATTTGCACAAAAACGGTACCGTATATCGCTAGGATTTTTTCGCCAATTTACTCACCATTCCCCTCTGTTCCAAGTGCACCAAGTTTGTTCCGATCGGTGAAATATTACATAAATCATTGGTCTGTTATTCGCCGGGACCGCAATGCCCCTGTAGCCAATGAGTGCGGCCGAGACGGGTCCTGTAGCCAATGAATGCGGCTGGGACCCGGTGAGCCCACACACCACCATCCCACACCCCACCTCCCCCCCACGCACCCCTCCTCCCCCACACACACCCCTCCCCACAAAGCCCCCTCCCCCATATCCTCCCCCACACCCCCCTCACCTACACACACCCCTCCCCCACACCCCCCTCCCCTACAAACACCCCTCCCCACACACCCCCCTCCCCCACACACACACACCATTCCCCCACACACCCCTCCCCCACACACACCACTCCGCACACACCCGTCCTCCACACACCACCCCTCCACCACACCACCCTCCCCACACACCCCCTCCCCCACACACCCGCTTCCACCACACCCCCCCTCCTCTTCACACCCCCTCTCCCATACACCCCCTTCCCCACACCTCCCCCGTCCCCCACACATACCCCCTCCCCCACACACCCCTCCCCCACACACACCCTCCCCCCTCCCCCACACCCCCCCGTCCTCCACACACACCTCTCTGCCACACCCCCTCCTCCCCCACACACCTCCCCTCCCCCACACCCCTCCCCCACACACCTGCCCTCCCCACACACACCTGCCCTCCCCACACACACCCCCTCCCCCACACACCTCCCCTCCCCCACACAACCCCCCTCCCCCACACAGCCCCCCTCCCCCACACAGCCCCCCTCCCCACACACACCCCTCCCCCACACTCCCCTTCCCCCACACACACACCCCTCCCCCACACGTACACCCTCCCCCATACACACCCCTCCCCCACACACACCCCCCACCAGCCCCCAACAGGCCGCGCCTGAAGTCATTCATCTCCCCTGGCTGCAGGACGCTCCCCGCCTGAAGCCGTCGCCTTCCCCCAGCTAGATGAATGCTCCCGCTGTTGCGTTGGGGGAACAGGTGAGTGGTGGAATATTGCATTGGGGAATGGGTTGAGTTGGGGGACCAGGACTCCCTTGTGACTGGGACCCAATGGGTCCCACTTAGTCAAGTAAACTAATATTTGTAGCGCAAGAGATGATGTGTTGATTCTTTACAGCAATACTACTTTAGGAGAACAGTATGAATATATTGGAATTAAATTTTACCTTTATTTTATTTGCACTAATCTGTCAGAGGAGAAATCTATGCCCATTATGAAACTTAATTGGTGAAAACATCTTAATGAAAATAAAATCATACATGTTCTAAAATAGACAGGTGAATTGGCCCATTAATACAGCATTAATACACCAAATTACCCAAAGAAAGATTTTAGTTAAGACATTACTTTGGGAATATAGTGAAGTTTATCAGTCAAATTGTGGGAGAACAAACAACAAGATACAGCATTGCAATTTAAAGGTCTGTCTCACGAATCTGCGGTCATTGGTGGCGAAACGGGAAGAATCTGCCGCCATAGACCGCGCACTCGTGAGAAAGAACAATTCCCGGGCCGTGCGACGGTGTTCCCAACACCGCGCGGTGCAAAAATAAAATCGACAATGTTGAAAACCAAATACTCACCGCACAACCTCCACCAGTGATGCACGAGTGCGCACGGCCGCTCGCACGGGCCGCCGCCAGTATGGCTCGAGCGCCGTGCGTCAAACCTCCTCTGCCACAGCCTCCGCCAGTGACGCACGTGCCGCCGCCAGTGAGACACGTGTGCTGCGCGGCCGCAGGCACAGCCATCGCTACAGCGCCGCGATCAGGATGGCCGCCGCCACAGCCGCCGCTGGTGAGTCACGTGCGGGGGGCCGACGTCATCGCAGTCGGCCCGCCCTTTTTTTACTTACCGCAAGCACGTGGGACCCGCCGTGTTTGAATTAACTCGGCCCCCGCGCAACATCCGTGCGGCGCTCCGTTGGATAGCCTCGACGCTCTCGCCGTTGCCGCGCGGTCCTAGCTACCGTCTGCACCGCGCTTCACCGCCGATGACCGCAAACAGGTAAGACACGGCCTTTAGTCATCCTGCCTTTAGTAATGGAAAGTCAATGTCAATTTAAAAATCATTCAACACATCAAGGAACGTTTGTTGGTCTACTTAGACCATAGAACTAAACCTTAGACCAAATTAACATTATTTTTAATATTTTGTTGAAACACAATGGCATCTCACTGAAATAATGACATTTTCTTTAAGTCTAAAGCAAGTTTGGGTTTGTTTGTTTTCTTTCTTAATATAAGTTCATGCCAATTTGCTTCATATGTGCTGTAGCTGCTTAATCAATTCACCAGTTTTTAGGCTGGCATCTTCAATTAGAATGTAGAGGCACAGTTGCATTTAACCTTACCTTGAGTGAATGAAATTCAATTAAATATATTAACTCAGGGTCATATCATTTGCTCAGTGTATAAAATCTAGAACGTCTTTTTATTTATCCCGTATTTACTCATTCATACAGCAAGGAGTTTGAATTATGCATGAGAAAAGAAGTAGAACAAAAAAAACATGACTCATAACTGTGGAGATTTGGCTCCATTGTTCAACTAAAGATAATTAAAATGTAATGACAAAGATTGACTTGTAGAAGTGTCAGCTTGTAATAGTTGTAATAAAATGAAGATGTCTTCACAATACATCCCCATTTCAAGATGTAGCCTTGTGGGCAGATAAAACAAAGAGAAACTAAATTATTTCCTATATAGATATAGCTTTAAAATATTATTATGATTTGGAGAATTGTCACAAATATATGTTTGCATGGTAATGTGAAGCATACGAATATTCATATTATCAAAGTTCAAGACTTTGTTGTTTCATTTTTAATAAAACTACCTATTAACCTACTCAAATGCTTTCATTATATTCATTATAGTTTGGTCCAGTAATGTTTGAGTGGCTGGTTAGTTGAAAGAAATCGCTAAAGGGCCTGTACCACTTGGGCGACCTAATCCGCAGGTCCAGAAGAGTGTCTTCCACCTTCAAGCTCGACGGTGCTCTCCTGGAAAGCCTCGAGCTGGATCGACCGGCTGCGTTGAAACCGCGAACTACCCACACACCAACACACACACCAACACACACACACACACACACACACACACACACACACACACACACACACACACACACACACACACACACACACCAACACACACACACCAACACACACACACCAACACACACACACCAACACACACACACCAACACACACACACACACACACACACACACACACACACACACATACACACATACACACACACACACACACACACACACCAACACACACACACCAACACACACACACACACACAGGGAGAGAGGAGCAGCACTGCCTGCCTGCGCGATGAAGAGGAAGGTAAACGTCTGCCACAGAGTACTGTAAGTCCTTTAGAGAGTGCAGAGGGGGTGGGGGGGGGGGGAGATAAGGAGTGAGAAGGGGAGAGAAAAGATAGATAGATAGATAGATAAACATTTATTGTCACGTACACCAATTGGTGCAGTGAAATTTGACTTGCCATGCAGCACACAAATAAAGATAACATCCAAGAATTTAACAACAACATAAAAACATCCCCCCACAATGGTTCCCACTGTGGGGGAAGGCAGCAAAGTCCAGTCCCATCCCCAGTTCACCCATAGTCGGGGCCTATTGAGGCCTCTGCAGTCGCCGCTACGGCAGCCCGATGCCTCAGGCCCTCTCGCCGGATGATGAAGCTCCGGCGTCGGGTGAACACTCTCAGCGGCCTGGAGTGTCTGGAGCGGCCGCCTCCTCCCAGTAGACCACGGCTCCCGAAGTCCATGAGCCGCGCTGGTCGATGCTCCGACTCTGGCGACCTCGTCATGAGATCCCAGGCTCCACGGTGTTTGAAGCTCAGCGCCGCCCGTGGCTGGAAGCTCCACTGACCGCAGACCGCAGACCGCAGCTCCGCGATGTTGGTGCCGGCTGTCACAGCACATAGAAACATAGAAACATAGAAACATAGAAATTAGGTGCAGGAGTAGGCCATTCGGCCCTTCGAGCCTGCACCGCCATTCAATATGATCATGGCTGATCATCCAACTCAGTATCCCGTACCTGCCTTCTCTCCATACCCTCTGATCCCTTTAGCCACAAGGGCCACATCTAACTCCCTCTTAAATATAGCCAATGAACTGGCCTCGACTACCCTCTGTGGCAGAGAGTTCCAGAGATTCACCACTCTCTGTATGAAAAAAGTTCTTCTCATCTCGGTTTTAAAGGATTTCCCCCTTATCCTTAAGCTGTGACCCCTTGTCCTGGACTTCCCCAACATCGGGAGCAATCTTCCTGCATCTAGCCTGTCCAACCCCTTAAGAATTTTGTACGTTTCTATAAGATCCCCTCTCAATCTCCTAAATTCTAGAGAGTATAAACCAAGTCTATCCAGTCTTTCTTCATAAGACAGTCCTGACATCCCAGGAATCAGTCTGGTGAACCTTCTCTGCACTCCCTCTATGGCAATAATGTCCTTCCTCAGATTTGGAGACCAAAACTGTACGCAATACTCCAGGTGTGGTCTCACCAAGACCCTGTACAACTGCAGTAGAACCTCCCTGCTCCTATACTCAAATCCTTTTGCTATGAAAGCTAACATACCATTCGCTTTCTTCACTGCCTGCTGCACCTGCATGCCTACTTTCAATGACTGGTGTACCATGACACCCAGGTCTCGCTGCATCTCCCCTTTTCCTAGTCGGCCACCATTTAGAAAATACTCCGGAGCTTACTGCACGGCGACCCGGGTTAGGCATCGCTCGCTCCGCGATGGTACTTCAGCGCTGTGCCGCCGCCGAAGCTGAAGTCCTGGCCGGTCCCGGCAGGAAAACGCCGCTCCAGTCTGCCCGTAGGCCGCGAGGAAGGGGCGAAGATACGGCTCGGAGAAAAGCCGCATCTCCGACCAGGTAGGGACTGCGAAAATAGTTTCCCCCTTCCCCCCCCCCCAACCCCCCACATAAAAAGACTAAAGACCTCCAAAAACAAACACTTTTATCTAACTAAAAATAAAAAAAAGGGTGAAAAAACTAACAGCTGCTGGCAGGGCAACCATACTCGACGGCGCCCCAGGTGGACACTTGTGGGGAGAGAAGGGGGGGAGACCGGGAGAGAAAGGGGGGGAGAAGGAGTGGAGACACTTTTAAGAAGTATAATAAAGTTTAGCGGGCATTTTACCTGCCGGTCGGTTTTCCTTGGCCCTGAAAACTCCAATGAGCCAATCAAAATGACCAGTAGGAGATTGCCTATGGCCTGTAGCTGATTGCCTATGACCTGTAACTGCCTGTAAGTAAATAGCGACCCCACTCCACTGCACTACGAGTTAAAAATATCCATGCCGATCAAATTTTACTCGTGTAAAATTTTTCATTATGCTGAAATTTTTTTCCGTGACCTAGCTGAGGCCGCGAGTATTTGGGAACTTCCCTGGAGCATGCAGAAGAGTTCCAGCGACCTCACAGGACCTCCTATGACCTCGTGATGACCATGCTGCGAGTTTGAGTCCAGGGCAAACACTTCTAAACTCGCAGGTTAGGTCGCCAAAGTGGGACAGGCCCTTAAGGGCCTGTCCCACTTACGTGTCTTTGGCACGCAAATTACACTACCTCGTGGTTGCGTTGAGCCGAGACGGTCGAGCGAAGGTCTGGCGCGATTCCATGCGTACGCACAGCCGTCTGGAGCACGTGACGTCATTTGAAGATGGACACAAAGCTGGAGTAACTCAGCAGGACCGGCAGCATCTCTGGAGAGAAGCAATGGGTGACGTTTCGTGTCGAGACTCTTCTTCAGTCTGAAAAGAAGGGTCTTGACCCGAAACGTCACCCATTGCTTCTCTCCAGAGATGCTGCTGGTCCCGCTGAGTTACTCCTGCATTTTGTGTCTATCTTCAATTTTCTTGGCCCCGCTCTGGGAGTAGAAGTGGGGGCGGATCCGGACCGCAGCGACCGTGATCCCCAGGCCGAGTTTGGCGATCGTTTGCCTACTTCTGCTGCTGTTGAAGGTGAGACGTTGCGTCGCGCCAGGGTATTGGGCCTGTCCCACTTTTGCCGTCAGTTCCACGACAGGCCGTTGGCGCGCGAAGATTTTGTTCACTACAAAAATTTCGGAGCCCCGCGCGATGTCGCGCACAACTACATACCCCTCCGCGCTTATCAGTGGGACCGGCCCCGCGCGGCCATACGATGCCTGTACGCCTCAACGCGACTACGAGGTCGCGTAATTTGCGTGCCAAGGACACGTAAGTGGGACAGGCCCTTTAATTCTTTCAGCTTAGAACAGCACAGCGGCAAAGTGGCACAGGGGTGGAGTCGCTAACTTACAGTGCCAGACACCCGGGTTCGATCCTGACTACGGGCGCTGTCAGTACGGAGTTCTCCCTGTGACAATGTGGGTTTTCTCCGTGTGTTCTGGTTTCCTTCCACCACTCCAAAGATGTGCAGGTTTGTAGGTTAGTTAGCTTTGGTAAAATTGTAATTTGTCCCTCGTGTGTAGGGTAGTGGTAATTGGCGCGCACAAAAAGTAGAATACAGAACAATACAGCACGAGAGCAGGACCTTTCCCCACAATATTCGTGCAAAACATGATCTCAAGATCACCCTTTGTGTAAAACATTTGCACCATACACCTCCTTTAAATTTTGGCCCTCTCTCCTTAAAGTTATGCCCTACATTATTTTGACTTTTCCACCACGGAAAAAAGGTTCTGACTGTCTACCTTTGGACAACCCTTTCTGAGCCAACTTGATACCTGACACATATTTAAACCCCAGGTTAAAGGCTGAACTGACTCAATCTTGGGATCCATGACTATCTGGGACTCAGTTTGTGAGCAACCCAAAACAGAAAAAAACCGAACAGCAGTCGTTTTCAGAACCAAGGATAACCGACCGGTAAAGTTAATGTCCGCCAAGTATCACAGCCGTGTAATTAAGAAGCTAAAAAGCACAGTGTCCTTTCAAAGAGGGGGGGGGGGGAGAGGGGAGAGAGGGGGGAGAAGGGGGGTGAAGGAGTGGAGACAACTTTTAGGAAGCCAGAGATACACGGCTGTGATACTTGGCGGACATTAACTTTACCGGTCGGTTATCCTTGGTTCTGAAAACGACTGCTGTTCGTTTTTTTTCCCAATGAGCCAATTAAATTCACCGGTCAGCACCGGCTACAACCTACGAGAACCTAAGAGAACATTCGACCTCATGGCAACCCACTAGGACCTCCTGGCGACCCATCTACAGCACGAGAATTCTCACTACTCTCCATGGCGGCTTCATACTAGTCGCTGCTAATTTTTCAACATGTTGAAACATTTGCGGCGACCATGATGAAGCCGCGACTATTTTGCAATATACGGGAACTCCTCACGACCATGAAGGCGACTCCCCGGCAACCACCCGCGAACATGTGGCGACCATGTAGCGACTGCATAATATCCTGCAGTCGCCTAAAAAGTCGCCTAAGTGGGACAGGCCCATAACTTTCTGTTTTGGGTTGCTCACAAACTGAGTCCCAGATAGTCATGGATCCCAAGATTGAGTCAGTTCAGCCTTTAACCTGGGGTTAAAATATGTGTCAGGTATCAAGTTGGCTCAGACAAGCCTTGAGTGAAAGTGTGTTTGCTCCAAAATTACTTCCATAATCTGCTGATATTTTTGCGTTGCTAAGGTCTGACCAGAGTGTTTTTCATTTCAACCTGCAAAAAGAGAAGAAAAACCATGCAATAGTAAAAAGTGCATGCAATGAGATTGTAACTATGGACTGGATCTCTGTGAGAAATGATAGTGGTTATATGTGTAACAATAGACAAATCCATACATAGCTGTGAACGTTCCACACAAATGCAGAAGTGCCAGACCTCTGGAAACGTCCTCACTGTGGGAGTCTCCATGAGTGTAAAGTGGAGCGCCCACTTCCCATTCTGTTAATTGAACTTCAATTAAGGTAGACATGCTGTTGGTTCAGCCATCATGCAGTTCAATGGAGAAGAACAATCGCCAGAGAGAGGGAGGAACCTGTATTTCCCTGCAATGAAGATGCACCTGCGTCAAAGACGCACCCCCAATTTAAGTTGCTACATTTTGAGAAAAGGATGACTGTAAAGTATTAAGGGTTTGGTTTAGTCCAGGGGTCGGCAACATCGCCTACGTGCCCCTGGACTGGCTGCAGTTCCCAGATCCCACTCGTACCAGGGACTAGCTGCATTTACCAGATCCCTCGTGTCCCCGGAACTAGTTGCAGTTCTCAAGTCGCCTGCCTCGGGACTGGCTGTAGCGCCCAGGTCGCCTGTGAGCCCGGAACTGGCTGCAGTTTCCAGATCCCTCGCTTCCCCGGGACTAGTAGAGAGAGAGGGAGAGAGAGAGAGAGAGAGAGAGAGAGAGAGAAGGAGCCTGGGATGGAGCAGCCAGTCTACCGCCCAGTAGCTATCTGCCAAGCACCACCTCCACTGGTTGCGCCTGTGCCGAAGGACACCGTGGCTGGCTGCCGGGCGGGCCGGCAGAAGGCGCCGAGTTGGCAGCCGGTTCCGCTGTCCGGTCCCGGCAGCCGCTCACAGCCACCCGAGCTACTTCCCTTCCCGGCCACAATGCGGTGGCTCTGCGCCCGGAGCTCTGTGGCAGCGGTGAGTGAGTTGCTGGCATGATCCCCGACACCCCTCCTTCTCAACGCTCCTGCCCTCCCCGCAACTTTACCCCTGGCCAGACTCCCCATGCACTGTGAAAGGAACTCCCCCCCCCCCAGCGGCGCTGTCCTTTTACAGCCGCTTCCCACTTTACTGCCGCTTCCCATCGGTTGCCAGCAATGAGGGATAGACTTGGCTATCCCTCAGTACTGCAACATCGTTCTTGATGTTGCTGTACTGAGGGAAAGCCAAGTCTATCTTTCTTGGCTAACAACCTAACCTTCGGCCTCCAAG
>JAXLNO010003870.1:0-32914 GCA_038087875.1 Malacoraja senta
CTTAAATATAGCCAATGAACTGGCCTCAACTACCTTCTGTGGCAGAGAATTCCACAGATTCACCACTCTCTGTGTGAAAAAGGTTTTTCTCATCTCGGTCCGAAAAGACTTCCCCCTTATCCTTAAACTGTGACCCCTTGTTCTGCACTTCCCCAACATCGGGAACAATCTTCCTGCATCTAGCCTGTCCAACCCCTTAAGAATTTTGTAAGTTTCTATCAGATCCCCCCTCAATCTTCTAAATTCTAGCGAGTACAAGCCAAGTCTATCCAGTCTTTCTTCATATGAAAGTCCTGACATCCCAGGAATCAGTCTGCTGAACCTTCTCTGTACTCCCTCTATGGCAAGAAAGTCTTTCCTCAGATTAGGAGACCAAAATTGTACGCAATACTCCAGGTGTGGTCTCACCAAGACCCTGTACAACTGCAGTAGAACCTCCCTGCTCCTATACTCAAATCCTTTTGCTATGAATGCTAACATACCATTCGCTTTCTTCACTGCCTGCTGCACCTGCATGCCTACTTTCAATGACTGGTGTACCATGACACCCAGGTCTCGTTGCATCTCCCCTTTTCCTAATCGGCCACCATTGCCTCAGTCCACTCACCTGCCTTCCTCCGGCCCCAACCCCCAACCCCCAACCCTGCCGTGTGTTCACCATCCCCCCTGACCTCCCCCTCTAAGATACCGAACGGTCTGTCCCCAGCAGAGGCCTCACCTTTGTCCCCCTCCATCCCCGCCTCAATGAGTTCCGCGCCCACCGCGATTTGGAACTCTTCTTCCGTCGCCTCCGCCTCACACCATTCTTCCACGGGAAGGAGTCCTCGCCCCCATTGATGATCCCTTTTCCCGTCTCCAACTGACCCCATCCTCTTGGACCCCCCCCCCATGGCCATTGGGATAGTCGAGGATGGAGTTGAAGGGAAAGGGAGTAATGGGAGGGTTAATGACCCCAGAATTAATGGGATAGGAAGCTCACAAAGGGATAGGAGCGTACGGCCAAGTGCAATAAGGATCGATGTGAAAGGTGAGCTGTGTAAGGAATTAAAAGTATTGTATATGAATGCGCGAAGTATAAGAAGCAAAGTAGATGAGCTTGAGGCTCAGTTAGAAGTTGGTAGATATGACATTGTGGGGATTACTGAGACGTGGCTGCATGGGGATCGGGCCGGGGAACTTGATATTCAGGGTTATACATCCTATAGAAAGGACAGGCAGGTGGGCAGAGGAGGGGGTTAGCTCTGCTGGTGAGGGAGGGAATTCAGTCCCTTGCGAGGGAAGACATAGGGACTGACGAGGTAGAGTCACTGTGGATTGAGTTGAGGAATTGTAAAGGCAAGAAGACACTAATTGGTGTTATCTGCCGACCCCCAAATAGTAGCCCGGATGTAGGGTGTAAGTTGCAGCAGGAGTTAAAACTAGCATGTAACAAAGGTAATGCCACTGTGGTGATGGGGGATTTCAATATGCAGGTAGACTGGGAAAATCAGGTTGGTTCAGGACCCCAAGAAAGAGAGTTTGTAGAATGCCTCCGAGATGGATTCTTAGAGCAGCTTGTAATGGAGCTGACCAGAGAAAAGGCAATTCTGGATTTAGTGTTGTCCAATGAACCAGATATGATAAGAGAACTCGAGGTAAAGGAACCGCTTGGAGGTAGTGATCATAATATGATTAGTTTTAATCTGCAATTTGAGAAGGAGAATGTTAAATCGGCAGTGGCAGTGATGCAGTTGAACAAAGGGAACTATGAAGGCATGAGAGGGGAGCTGGCCAATGTAGACTGGAAAGGGATCCTCGCAGGAATGATGGTGGAACAGCAATGGCAGGAATTTCTGGGCATAATCTGGAAGACGCAGGATCATTTCATTCCAAAAAGGAAGAAAGATTCTAAGGGGAGTAGGAGGCAACCGTGGCTGACAAGAGAAGTTAGGGATAGAATAAAACTAAAAGAAAAGATGTATAACACAGCAAAGAGTAGCCGGAAGCCAAAGGATTGGGAAACTTTCATAGGACAACAGAAGGAAACAAAACGGGCAATACGGGCTGAAAAGATGAAGTACGAGGGGAAGCTGGCCAGAAATATAAAGAAGGACAGTAAAAGCTTCTTCAGTTATGTTAAGGGAAAAAGAGTAGCAAAGTCAAATGTGGGTCCCTTGAAGGCAGACATGGATTTATGCAAGGGAAATCATGCTTGACTAATCTTCTGGAATTTTTTGAGGATGTGACAAGTAAAATAGATGAAGGGGTGCCAGTGGATGTAGTATATCTAGACATTCAGAAAGCCTTTGACTTCCGGTAGCGTCATGGAACATTGAGGACGCTGCAGTGAGCTTTACTCCCATAAAAATTATCAAAGAGCCGTTTTAAAGTTAAAAATAACTCAATGGAGCTGCTTGGTTTGCATAAGGAAAACATCATTAGATAACGGACTTTTAAATGAGCAAGAGGACTTGTTCACGCGCACCAAAAAAACCCACTATAAGCCTCCAGCTGAAAAGTGTGTTGGATACTCTGCAAACAACTGAAGAAGGTTCTGAGGAGGAGTCCGATAGCCAAGGAGTTGTGCTGGAAATGGCTACAAAAGGAGGAAAGAAAGAGCTGGAGATAAAGGAAATGTTTGTAGAAATTACTACTACAATTAAGAGTATGGAGAATAATATGGAAATATTTTCTCATAAAATTGATGATGCCTGTGATGAGTTAAAGGAGCTGAAGAAGCAACATAATGAGTTTGATAAAAAACTTAACTCAGAAATTGTTAGTCGAAAAGGATTATAATAAGAAGCTTTCTGGTGTAAATGCTAAGATGGACAACATTGACGAGAGAATGGAAGAGATGGAAAGTGATATGAAAGAGATGATCATGGAAGTAAACAGTCTGAAAAAATCGAAAAAAGATGAAGCAGAAAAGCTGGCAAGAATGCCTGACAAATGTTTGGACTTGGAAGCGAGAGCGAGAAGGCAGAATTTGAGAATCGTTGGAGTAAGAGAAGGACGAGAAGAACATGTATCTCAAACACGTACTTTCGTTACTGAATTACTCAAAGAGGTTCTTAAACTGCCGGGAGAACTAAGAATAGATACTGTTCAACAAGTTGGACATGTCTCAAGAGGCATAAATGCTGCTCCAAGACAGATAATTGTGAAATTTCTTGATATTTCTTCAGTGGAAACTATACTGAAGAAGATTGTTCATGGTGAAAATTTGATATATCGTGGGGAAAAGATCCGATTTTTCCGTGATTATCCTCCAGAGATTGTCCAGAGAATGAACCTGTTTACACCGACAAGAAACATATTGAGGGGTATTTCTAAAGTCAGATATGGTATTGTTTTTCCTGCAAAAATGAAAATTACTTATAAGGAAATTGAGCGCTCATTTACGGACCCAGAAAAAGCATTTAAATATGCAGAAGATATCATGAGGAAAGCATCGGAAACATCGGAAGAAGACGACTAAAGGAATGAACAAGGAACTTTTTAATTTCTAAGATGGAGCTGGAACTGGCGGATTTTTCAGACAGTTACTGAGCTTATCTGTCTGGAATGTATTGGAGAATATTGTTTAACCTTGAATGAAAAGCTCTCGTACAAAGAACGAGATAACATGAGTATTTAACTATTATATGCTAATTACAATTAACTAACTAACTTTAACAAACCTAATGACTTGTGAGTGTGTGTAGTAAATATGAATAATCATGAATAAACCATTGCTTATAAATTGTAATTAACCAAAATGTCTATAACATTACTAACATTTTTTTTCTTTCTTTTTGAGTGGGAACGTAACATAAACTTGGAAAAAATCCAGGAATGAGGTTAACCCCTCGGTACCTGCTTGTAGGGTAGCTGGCTAGATAAATTGGTACAGTACAAATACTTATAGAAATGAGAATAGGTTGTGGTTTATATTTGGATTTGGGGTTTAACTCTTTAATATTTTATCTTTGCATATTTTTGTTCTTATTATTATTATTATTACTAATTTTTTTATTTTTTTTGGGGGGGGCATTTTACTAATGCTAGTTTGATAAAGTTATACAAGAATAAACAAGATATGAGACGGTTTGTAGTTTTTTTTACGAGGTGTTAATAAGGGATTGGGGCTCACTGTAAAATAACATCAACGGAAGTCTATAATTCTTACGCCACCTTAGGTGGCTATTTGTCGTTAAGGTACCTGCTTTTAGATACCTTAATTTCACATTTTTTTTAAAATCACTTAATTAATTGTAAATCACAACTTTTCTTGCTTTATCTAAGGCACTTTTGGAGATGGAGATGTAATGTAAACTTAAAAATTTGGAATGACCACCCAACGTCCAAAACACGGAGGTATTTGTTTGCACCATATGTTTCAAGAACATCACTTTGATATACAATGCAAGACGATAGGCAAATAAAGAATGGAGGAATCACATTCTGTAGTTGGAATATAAGGGGTGCCAATGAACCAATAAAGAGGGGTAAAATTTTTGCTCACCTAAAATCTTTGAAAAGCGACATAATTTACTTGCAAGAAACTCACATGAAACAGGAAACACAAATGAGATTAAAGGCGAAGTGGATAGGCCAAACATATTATTCGTCATTTACTTCTAAATCTAGAGGTACGGCTATTCTTATTCAAAAAGGTATACCGTTCAAATTAAAGAATACTATATCAGATAAAGAGGGAAGGTATATCATAGTTTCGGGAGAAATTTATGCTACCCCAATAACTATGGTATATATTTATGCTCCGAATTTTGATAACCCTCAATTTTTTGAGAAAATTATAGATATAATACTGGAGTTTAATTATCAAAATGTCATAATAGGAGGGGATTTCAATTGTGTTTTAAACCCTTACTTAGACAAATCAGCAAAACAAAGAAGGAGTAATACAAAATCTAAGACTAGTGAATTTCTAAATACATATATAAAAAATACTAACATAACAGATGCATGGAGATCTGCTAACCCAGCAGGAAGGGAATACTCGTTTTACTCTTCGGTACATAAAACATACTCAAGAATTGATTATTTTTTAGTGGATAGGTAATTAATGCCATATATAATTAACCCAACTTACCATATTAGTAGTATTTCTGATCACTCTCCATTGACTTTTTTAGTAAAATTTGAAGGAATGCCGGGAAAGAATTTTTTTTGGAGGTTTAACACATATATATTAAATGACTTACAGGGTTATCAATATTTGAAACAACAAATGATATCATTTTTTGAGATAAATGATACACCAGGTACCTCACCTTCTTTAATATGGGAAACTTTTAAAGCATTTATTAGAGGAATTATAATTTCATATGAAATTTTTCAAAATAAGAAGAATAAAACAGAACAGATGCTGTTAGAACAAGAAATAAGACAGTTAGAGTTAGATAATGCTAAAGATCCCACTATAGATAAACATAATAAGATAATACTACTGAAATTTAAACTTAACCGAATTCTCTCGGCAAGAGTAATAAGATTATTCCAAATTACAAAACAGGAACATTTTGAGTTTGGTGACAAACCACATAAGCTGTTGGCGCGTCAATTGAAAAAACAGGAAAAGGAAAATACTATAAATAAAATTAAATCCGAGAATGGTGAATTACTAACACTACCTAAAGATATCAATAAAAGATTTGTTCAATTTTATCAAAATTTATACACATCAAAAACCAAAACAGAAGATAGTAAAATTACAAACTTTTTAGATAAATGTAATCTACCAAAACTTGACCTTTTGGAACAAGAAGAACTAGGAGCGCAAATTACAATCGAAGAAATAGGTGAAACAATAAAATCGCTGAAAAATGGTAAGACACCGGGACCAGATGGTTTTAGTAATGAATTTTATAAAAAGTTTCATGAGATAACGACCCCCTATCTATTTAATTTATATACTCACGTTTTTAAAGAAAATAAATTACCTGAAACATTAGCAGAATCAACTATTACGCTTATTCCAAAGAAAGATAAAGATCTAGAGGAACCGGGCTCATATAGAGCTATATCACTTTTAAATACCGACCAGAAAATTCTAGCAAAGACTTTAGCTAGAAGACTAAGCAAATATATTAGTAAATTGATAAACCCTGATCAAACGGGGTTTATACCCAAAAGATATTCATTTTATAATTTGTGACGCCTGTTTAATATAATGTACTCACATAAAACGGAGGAAAAAGACTTAGCAATTATTTCTTTGGACGCAGAGAAAGCATTTGATCAGGTAGAATGGCAGTATTTATACATAGTATTACAAAATTTTAATATGGGAGAGAATTTTATTGCATGGGTGAAATTATTATATGATAAACCGATGGCAAGAATATTAACTAACAGCATGTTATCTCAAAAATGTCAATTATCAAGGGGTAATAGGCAGGGATGTGCTTTATCACCCCTGCTATTTGCCCTTATGATAGAACCTCTGGCTGAAAGTATAAGAAGCCATCCGAATATTCAGGGTTATAATACTAGGGACTCAAATAATAAAATTTCATTGTATGCAGACGATATTTTGTTATATATAACAAATTCACAAACGAGCATACCAAATTTATTAAATTTAATAGAGGAATTTGGGTCCTTTTCAGGATATAGAATAAACTGGAACAAAAGTGAAATTATGACGTTAAAACCTCAAGAATCCACACACTTATTGAAATTCCCCTTTAAAATAGCAACAGAAAAATTCAAATATCTGGGTATAGAGATTACTAGAAAACATAAAGCTTTATTCAATGCTCATTTTATACCCTTAATAAATAAACTTAATATAATGATAAAATTTTGGAAAATACTCCCTTTATCATTAATAGGCAGAATAAATGCTATTAAAATGAGCTTCCTACCACAGTTATTATACCTATTTCAATCTATACCAGTATATGTACCAAAATATTTTTTTTCTAAACTGAACGCTAATATTACTAATTTTGTTTGGGATTACAAATCACATAGAATTAAAAAAGAACACTTATGTAAACCAAAAGATGTCGGGGGACTTTCACTCCCTAATTTTTGTATTACTATTGGGCAATACATATTAAGAATATAATTTACTGGTTGGATAGTTCAACTCAACAGACAGAATGGATAAAAATGGAGAAAGAGGATTGTTATCCTTGTAATATAGGAACAATCCTCTTCTCCCCCCAAAAAATGAACAATACAATATATAAGAAAAACCCAATTATACAAGATACAATAAGAATATGGAAACAAATAAAATTATCCTTAAAATTAAGAAACCTATCATTGTTAACACCGATAGCGAATAATCCTTTATTTAAACCATCTATGATGGATAAAATATATAATCAATGGGAAAGTTTAGGAATTAAAAGGATCGGGGATATGTATGAAATGGGAGATTTATTATCATTTCAACAATTATAATTAAAATTTAAACTGAAAAACACTCATTATTTTAAATATTTTCAGATTTGTAATTTTTTGAAGACATACATACAGGGATATCAAAAAATAACTCCTGATTTACTAGAAGAAGTAATGAATATAAAAGCTGATACACAAAAATTAATTTCATATTTATATAATAGTATCTTAAATATAGATTTACCTGTGACCGAGGTAATTAGAGAAGAGTGGGAACGGGAATTATTGATAAAAATTACAAAGGCTACATGGGAAAAGTATTTGACATACATTCACAAGTGTTCGATTAACGCAAGACATAATCTAATCCAATTTAAAATTGTACATAGATTATATTACTCAAAAACAAGATTAAATAAATTTTATCCAAATATATCGCCATTTGCGATAAATGTTTAACCCAAGACGCAACTATAACACACTCTTTTGTTTCTTGTATAAAACTTCATGGATTTTGGAGTGATATTTTCGAAATATTTACAAAACTATTTAAGACAAAAATGGAACCCAATAATGAATTGATTATATTTGGGGTAATGGAAGACGGGAACAAATTGAGCTCATCTCAAAAGTCAATTTTTAATTATGGTTTAATAATTGCAAAAAAAATAATATTGAAATTTAGGAAAAATACACCAATACCAACGCTCAAAATGTGGATTGCAAGTATGTTGGATACCGCACATCTTGAGGAAATGCGATTCCTCCTAATAGATAAATTTGACCAATTCATAACGAGTTGGTCTCCATTTGTCGTCTTTTTGGAAACGTATGGTGCAAAACAGGTGTAAAAGCTAATCCGTGACTGCGGATGGTAAAGATTATAAATGATCTCCTTCTATTTTCTTTTCTTCTCTTCTTTTCTTTTATTCTCTTTCTTCTATTTTCTATGTCTCAACTTTCTTTTTTCATTCTTTCTTTTTCTTTTTCACACACTATATATCTCACATTTTTCTATTTTTCATTATCTAACTTTTTTCTTTTTCTTCTTTATTTCAAAAAAAATTTAAATAAGAAGCTGTACATAAAAGGTATTATGAAAATATGATTGTATACAATTGTGCTTACTTCTAATAAAATAAAAATAAAAAATAAAAATAAAAAAGAAAGCCTTTGATAAGGTCCCGCACGGGAGACTGGTTTCTAAAATTAGAGCACATGGTATTGGGGGTTGGGTGTTGACATGGATAGAAAATTGGTTGGCAGACTGGAAGCAAAGAGTAGGAGTGAACGTGTCCTTTTCAGAATGGCAGGCAGTGGCGAGTGGAGTGCCGCAAGGCTCGGTGTTGGGGCCGCAACTGTTTACCATATATTTTAATGATTTGGAAGAGGGAATTAGGAGCAACACTAGCAAGTTTGCGGATGACACAAAGCTGGGTGGCAGTGTGAACTGTGAAGAGGATGTTAGGAGGTTGCAGGGTGACCTGGACAGGTTGAGTGAGTGGGCAGATGCGTGGCAGATGCAGTATAATATAGATAAATGTGAGGCTATCCACTTTGGCGGCAAAAACAAGGGGGCAGATTATTATCTCAAAGGGGTTAGGTTAGGTAAGGGGGAGGTGCAGCGAGACCTGGGTGTCCTTGTACACCGGTCACTGAAAGTTGGCGTGCAGGTACAGCAGGCAGTGAAGAAAGCTAATGGAATGTTGGCCTTCATAACAAGAGGATTTCAGTATAGGAGTAAATAGGTTCTCCTGCAGTTGTATAAGGCTCTGGTGAGACCACATCTGGAGTATTGTGTACAGTTTTGGTCTCCTAATTTGAGGAAGGACATCCTTGTGTTAGAGGCAGTGCAGCGTAGGTTCATGAGATTGATCCCTGGGATGGAGGGTCTGTCATATGTGGAAAGATTGAAAAGACTAGGCTTGTATTCGCTGGAGTTTGGAAGGATTAATGGTGGAGTAGCAAGATGGATTCAACAGTGGCTGAATGGGAGATGCCAGAGAGTAATGGTGGATGGTTGTTTGTCAGGTTGGAGGCCAGTGACTATTGGGGTGCCACAGGGATCTGTGTTGGGTCCACTGTTGTTTGTCATGTACATCAATGATCTGGATGATGGTGTGGTAAATTGGATTAGTGAGTATGCAGATGATACTAAGATAGGTGGGGCTGTGGATAATGAAGTAGATTTTCAAAGTCTACAGAGAGATTTATGCTGCTTGGAAGAGTGGGCTGAAAGATGGCAGATGGAGTTTAATGCTGATAAGTGTGAGGTGCTACATCTTGGCAGGACAAATCAAAATAGGACGTACATGGTAAATGGTAGCGAATTGAAGAATGCAGGTGAACAGAGGGATCTTGGAATAACTGTGCACAGTTCCCTGAAAGTGGAATCTCATGTAGATAGGGTGGTAAAGAAAGCTTTTGGTGTGCTGGCTTTTATAAATCAGAGCATTGAGTATAGAAGTTGGGATGTAATGTTAAAATTGTACAAGGCATTAGTGAGGCCAATTCTGGAGTATGGTTTACAATTTTGGTCGCCTAATTATAGGAAGGATGTCAACAAAATAGAGAGAGTACAGAGGAGATTTACTAGAATGTTGCCTGGGTTTCAGCAACTAAGTTACAGAGAAAGGTTGAACTAGTTAGGGCTTTATTCTTTGGAGCGCAGAAGGTTAAGGGGGGACTTGATAGAGGTCTTTAAAATGATGAGAGTGATAGACAGAGTTGACGTGGATAAGCTTTTCCCACTTAGAGTAGGGAAGATTCAAACAAGGGGACATGACTTGAGAATTAAGGGACAGAAATTTAGGGGTAACATGAGGGGGAACTTCTTTACTCAGAGAGTGGTGGCTGTGTGGAATGAGCTTCCAGTGAAGGTGGTTGAGGCAGGTTTGTTTTTATCATTTAAAAATAAATTGGATAATTATATGGACGGGAAAGGAATGGAGGGTTATGGTCTGAGCGCAGGTATATGGGACTAGGGGAGAATACGTGTTCGGCACGGACTAGAAGGGTCGAGATGGCCTGTTTCTGTGCTGTAATTGTTATATGGTTATATGGTTATATGGATGTGGGGTTATTTCATAGAAACATATAAAATTATAAAAGGACTGGACAAGCTAGATGCATGAAAATTTTTCCCAATGTTGGGCGAGTCCAGAACCAGGGGCCACAGACTTAGAATAAAGTTGAGGTCATTTAAGGCTGAGGTGAGAAAAAACGTTTCCATCCAGAGAGTTGTGAATTTGTGGAATTCCTCTCCTCATCCTCCTCGCTGAAGACGCTCGAGCCAAAGACTCACTTTTCTCACAGGGCACTTCCCTCACAAGGCCGCTGCCTCATTGCCGCTCCCTAAGAGCCGTCTTGCTTATATTGAGTTATATAAGTTATATAAAGTTATATGGAAGCATACATAGCAGCAGATGTCAAATATTTTACGTAATCATTGTAAACATGTCCGAGACGCTACATCTTGAAAATATTTAGAAACATAGAAACATAGAAAATATGTGCAGGAGTAGGCCATTCGGCCCTTCGAGCCTGCACCGCCATTCAATATGATCATGGTTGATCATGCAACTCAGTAGGCCGGATTAGGCCGTGGGAGGATGAGGAGGGGATTTGTGTGCCCGTCGACCTGCCTGGAGGTGAGTTTAGGCCTGAGTAGGCTGAAATAGGCCATGGGAGGATGAGGATGGGATTTGTGGGCCCGTCGACATGCCTGGAGGTGAGTGTAGGCCTGACTAGGCCGTGGGAGGATGAGGAGGGGATTTGTGGGCTCGTCGACCTGCCTGGAGGTTATTGTAAGCCTGACTAGGCCGGACTAGGCCATGGGAGGATGAGGAGGGGATTTGTGGGCCCGTCGACCTGCCTGGGGGTGAGTGGAGGCCTGACTAGGCTGGACTAGGCCGTGGGAGGATGAGGAGGGGATTTGTGGGATCGTCGACCTGCCTGGAGGTGAGTGTCAAGTCAAGACTTTTATTTCTATAGCACATTTAAAAAACAACTCTCGTTGGCCAAAGTCCTTTACATTGGTGTAAGAATAGACAGAGAAACATAGAAAATAGGTGCAGGAGTAGGCCATTCGGCCCTTTGAGCCTGCACCGCCATTCAATATGATCATGGCTGATCATCCAACTCAGTATCCTGTACCTGCCTTCTCTCCATACCCCCTGATCCCTTTCGCCACAAGGGCCACATCTAACTCCCTCTTAAATATAGCCAATGAACTGGCCTCAACTACCTTCTGCGGCAGATAATTCCTCAGATTCACCACTCTCTGTGAGAAAAATGTTTTTCTCATCTCGGTCCTAACAGACTTCCCCGTTATCCTTAAACTGTGACCCCTTGTTCTGGACTTCCCCAACATTCGGAACAATCTTCCTGCATCTAGCCTGGCCAACCCATAAAGAATTTTGTGAGTTTCTATAAGATCCCCCCTCAATCTTTTAAATTCTAGCGAGTACAAGCCGAGTCTATCCAGTCTTTCTTCATATGAAAGTCCTGACATCCCAGGAATCAGTCTGGTGAACCTTCTCTGTACTCCCTCTATGGCAAGAATGTCTTTCCTCAGATTAGGAGACCAAAACTGTACACAATACCAGGGCTGCCAACATTGGGTGAGAGTTGAGAGTGAGAGTGAGGGAGCATAGCGACTGGGGGGGGGGGGTCAGGGTGCGGGTAGGGAGCTTTTTCATTTTTCAGCTTGAAATTGTGCAATCTGGTGCATACTGTCGCGAGTATTTTAACTTGCATTTGAATGCAACATTTATGCTTTAAATTGGATTAGGTATGAATAAGGTTAGGCTAAATTACATTTCAAATTACATTCCACATTAGAGCCAGACTCTGATCAACAGGTGCAGCACATAAATGACTGTATTCATATATGGAAATCAGATTATATTCATGGTTATGTATATATATAGAGAAAAACTCAGTGGAACACAGCAAAAGTCGGATTTCCATCACTGTTCTGCACAAATAAATCAATCAACCTTGTTCAAGAAGGAACTGCAGATGCTGGAGAATCGAAGGTAGACAAAATTGCTGGAGAAACTCAGCGGGTGGCGGCAGCATCTATGGAGCGAAGGAAATAGGCAACGTTTCGGGCCGAACCCCTTCTTCAGACGGTTTCAACCTTACCCTTTGAATATAGAAACAAGACGAAAATAATGCCACATTTTCAATCATATATGGTGCAATGAAATTAAGATATTTTTGTAAAAATATATATGGAAACAGGCCTTTCCGCCCACAAAGTCCACACCGACCAGCAATCTATCACACACCAATTCCATCCATCACGCCAGGGACAATTTACAGAAGCCAATTAACCTACAAACCTGCACTTCTTTTGGATATGGGAGAAACCGGAATATCCAGAGAAAACCCATGTGGTAGTAAGGCAGCAACTCTACCACTGCGCCACCGTGCCACCCCATTCAATTATTTATTCTGTAATATATTTATTATGGTGTCACGTGAATAAAGATGAACACATGATTCAGATTTCTGCCCTTAGTTGGATAACACACATGTCCAGTCATTGTGTTTTATGGCTGGTTTTCAATCTCTTCAAGCTGAAGGTCTCGACTCGAAACATCACCCATTCTTTCTCTCCAGAGATGCTGCCTGTCCTACTGAGTTTTTCTAGTTTTTAGTGTCTATCTTCAGTTTAAACCAGCATCTGCAATTCCTTCCTACACTATTTGTTAAGCAAAACAGGTCCTATTCTCATTATATAATTTTGTGATCAGCGTGAGAGAATGAGAGTTTTGTGAAATGCGTGAGTCTCACGCACAGTGCGTGAGAATAGGTAGCCCTGCTAATAATGCAAACATTTTATGCAAGTTCCAATTGTTTGGATAAAAATCACTTATTACTGCTTTATAACAGTTAAGTTACATTAAGACCATTTCAGAAATTATGGCAGTCAACAAAAAATCAACTAACGAATTAAAGCAAACTAAAAGAAAATAACATGTTCCCTTTCCTGACTCGACCTCATAAGTACTTTAACGCTGTTAACAGAGCAAAGGGGTATTAATCTCAAGAATCAAAATGGGGAAAGTGAGGGCAATTTTGCTTAAATGTGCCTTCTAAGCCCATTCAGATCTGCATAGTCAGAGTTATACAACATGTACATGGCTGGCCCAATTTGTCCATAATGATCAAGCTGGCATTCTGCGTGCCCAGGGACTGGCTGCCGTTCCCAGATCAGCTCGCGTCCCAGGGACTAGCTGCAGTTCTCAGGTCGACTCGCCTGCCCCGACCCCGTGAAAACGAATTGGAAAAAAACGAGTTTTTTCGGGTTACGGGTCGGATTTGGCCCATGTGCCGTAGGTTGCCGAACCCTGTCCTGGATGTTTGGCCTCATTGTGGTACCCCCATGTTTTACAACCAATTCACCTGGTTAGTTCTATCTCTGGCTGCTTCATGTTGTCAGCGGCTGCACATGCAACCAAGAAAGCCGAGAAGAGAAGAGATGCGACGTCACTCACAGCCGCCAACTGACGCGCTTCCCTAGACTGCACAGATCGCTGTGATGTGGCGCAAAAGAGACAAACTGTACAGGGACTGAAGACAGCGTGAGAATTCTGTCATCAGCGTCAGCATTGGCTGAAATGCGTGACTCTCACGCTCAAAGCGTGAGAGTTGGCAGCCCTGTCTAAGATGAGCAGCCATGATTATATTGAATGGCGGTGCTGGCTCGAAGGGCTGAATGGCCTACTCCTGCTCCTATTTTTCTATGTTTCTATGTTTCTATGTTTCTAAGGCCAGGATGTGACAACAGACACACAGGGAGACACATACACAAAGGAACACACACACACACACACACACACACACACACACACACAGGGAGATGGACAGACACACACAAGGAGACAGACAGACACACACACGGGGAGACACACACACGGGGAGACACACACACACACACACACACACACACACAGGGAGACGGACATACACACACAGGGAGACAGACAGACACACACATGGGGAGACACACACACGGGGAGACACACACACACAGACACGCACACACACAGACAGACACACAAGGAGACACGCACAAGGAGACACACACAGGGAGGCACACATACACACACAAGGAGACACACACAGGGAGACAGACACACAAGCACACACACACACACCTTTTCTTCCCCCTCCCTCCATCCTCCCCTTCCTCCCTCTTGCCCCCATCCTTCCCTCTTTCCTCCCCCTCCCTCTTTCTCCCCTTTCTCCTTTCCTTCCTTCATCCCCTTTCTACATTCCCTCCCCTTGTCTCTCTTTGCCTCCATCCCTCCCTTTTTTTCTTTTCCTCTCTCTCTCTCTCTCCCTCTCTCCCTCTCTCTCTCTCTCTTTCCCCCCTCCCTCTCTTTCCCCGGCCGCCCAATGGAGAGTCTGTCGGGCACGGTGTAGCGTGGATTGGAGGTGCTGGCGCTGCTGTGTGAGTTGAAGGGTAGGAGGGAGGGAGGGAGGGAGGGAGAGAACGAGGCTGCAACGGTGGCCGGCAGCGCAGCGCTCACAGCCGGCACATAGAGCTGCTGACACCCGGCGGCTGCACATCCAACCAAGAGAGAAGAGACCCGACGTCACTCACAGCTGACAACCGACGCGCTTCCCCAGATCCCTGGCACGCGGCGCAAAGGGACAAACTGCGCAGCGACTGAACTCAGCGTGAGAACTCGGTCATGAGCGTGAGGGCGTGAGAATTTGCTCCAGGGCATGATTCTCACGCTGAAAGCGTGAGAGTTGGCAGCCCTGACAATACTCCAGGTGTGGTCTCACCAAGACCCTGTACAACTGCAGTAGAACCTCCCTGCTCCTATACTCAAATCCTTTTGCTATGAATGCTAACATACCATTCACTTTCTTCACTGCTTGCTGGACCTGCAGGCCTCCTTTCAATGACTGGTGTCCCATGACACCCAGGTCTCATTGCATCCCCCCTTTTCCTAATCGGCCACCATTCAGATAATAGTCTACTTTCCTGTTTTTGCCACCAAAGTGGATAACCTCACATTTATCCACATTATACTGCATCTGCCATGCCTTTGCCCACTCACCCAGCCTATCCAAGTCACCTTTCAGCCTCCTAGCATCCTCCTCACAGCTAATACTGTTCCCCAACTTCGTGTCATCCGCAAACTTGGAGATGTTGCATTCAATTCCCTCATCTAAATCATTAATATATATTGTAAATACCTGGGGTCCCAGCAGTGAGCCTTGCGGTACCACACTAGTCACTGCCTGCCATTCTGAAAAGGACCCGTTTACTCCTACTCTTTGCTTCCTGTTTGCCAGCCAGTTTTCTATCCACATCATTACTGAACCCCCAATACCGTGTGCTTTAAGTTTGTATACTAATCTCTTATGAGGGACCTTGTCGAAAGCCTTCTGAAAGTCCAGATATAACACATCCACTGGTTCTCCCTTATCCACTCTACTAGTTACATCCTCGAAAAATTCTATAAGATTCGTCAGACATGATTTACCTTTCGTAAATCCATGCTGACTTTGTCCACTAATTTCACCACTTTCCAAATGTGCTGCTATCCCATATTTAATAACTGACTCTAGCAGTTTCCCCACTACTGATGTTAGGCTAACTGGTCTGTAATTTCCCGTTTTATCTGTCCCTCCCTTTTTAAAAAGTGGGGTTACATTAGCTACCCTCCAATCCTCAGGAACTACCCCAGAATCTAAAGAGTTTTGAAAAATTATCACTAATGCATCCACTAATTCTGCTTGCAGCTTTTGTTGTGTCTGCAGCAATTTAAATCAGTCTAAAGAATTCCTTAAAGTCTATTGAACGTTATAGAAATCATACATTTAATTTAATATCGAGTAGATGTAATAATAAAAATGCTGTATTTACTCAGTTATTCCAATGTTGAGCGTAATTATCTCCTGAGTTTCACGCAAGGAAAACCCACCAGTCATCATCCTCATGATCATCCAATTTCTTCTGCAACTTTCAGTTTTCTCCAAATCAAACCGTACAGTTTGCACCAAGACCTTCACAACCTCTGGGAATAAATCACGTCCCTTCCAGTTCAATTCAGTTTAGTTCAGTGTCACGTTTCTGAGGTAAAGAGAAACGCTTTTGAAGAGTGCTAACCAGCCTGGAGAAAGACAAGTATAATTAATTAATGCTATTCACAACTGAAGTTAGAATAGTTTCTAGTTACACATATTCAAGCAGATGACTGTGTGATGTTTGAAATGTCTATGATAATGGTAAATGGCAGAATCTGTTGTTTTGTAATAAATGGAACGGTCAATATTCTTGCCTGTTCATGCTGTAGTTGGTCCGATAGTTCAAACCAATATTCAATTGCATCAGATCATGGCGGAGGTTGGACTTAGGAGATCACCAATGAGCTGCATATGATAATCAAGCTACTACAAGTTTTCAAAGTAAGTCCAATATTGAGAGAAATTTTCTCCTCAGTTCTTAATTTCACTCAAGGTAGAACCTCCAGCAAACATTTTCACAATCACAAGTTTTTCCCCATGTCATTTGGTGTTCTCCAAGCCCAACCTCACAGAGTTGCACCAAGATCTTCACAGCCTAGAGATATAGACACGAGAGATACATTGTGTTCCAGGTGTACACTGGCCCTATCCCCGAACTCTATCCCCATTTCATTGATGACTGCATCGGTGCTAGAAAATATATCCACAACATGCAAGCACAATCCATACCCAGAATTGCTTGGTCAAGTTAGCGGAGTGGCACAAATTGACCCAGTTAGTCACCATCATAACATGGAAATACATTGCTGATCCTTCGTTATTTGTGGGGCCTACTCCTATCATTTACGTCATTTACTAAACACCTCATTTACTAAACACGTCATTTACTAAACACTTGAAATTTAGTTGAGATAAAAAATAGGAAGCGAAACAGCCCAGAGCTCAGAATAGACAAATCATTGTGGTTAAACTGCAAGATAGCTCTTCATGCAGCCTTGACCATTGCTCTGAATGATTCAGGACCTGATGCAAAATTCAGAGCAATGGTCAAGGCTGCAGGAAGAGCTGTCTTGCAATTTAACCACAATGATTTGTTTTTTTAACCACAATGATTTGCTTCCTGTTTTTTTTATCTGACTAAATTTCACAATGTTATAAATAAACATCAGAAGTGTGAAGGACAAAGAAAACATCAAACAATCCCAAAACCTATTGAAACATGCAAAAGAGAATCAGGGGTGGATTATTTGTCACTTTGAGCCTGTTCAATCATTCAAAACAATCTCATATTCCAATTCTCTCCCGATAAATTTTGATGCAATTTATGTCAAATAAATCTATCCCCTATTTAACAGGATTCAGTGACCTGCCATCTACCATTTTCTGTGGGGTGAATTTCAATGGCTCACCATATTCACAATGAAGAAATGTCTCAGCCCTAAATGTTTCACCCCTTATCTTGAGTCCAAAACCCCTTGTTCCAGATCCTACAGTCACTGGAAATATCTTTATGTATCGAGTCTGTCTAGCTCTGCTTTGAATTTTGTTTAATTAGAGAGGTCAAGTTTAAGTCTTCCAAACTCCAGTGACTACTGGCTCAGTCAGCTCCTCCTCTCATTACACATTAGTCCTGCCATTCCAGGAATCAGTCTGGTCAGCCTTGGTTGCATTACATCTGTGACTGAAAACCCTTTTCTCCGGTAAGGAGAGCACAAAGACATGTTTGGAGAGCCATGGGCCAGGCACAGCCAATAGTGATGGGGTCAGTTGGACATCTTGGTGAGCATGTGTGTGTTGGGTCGATGTGTCTATTTCCATGTTCTACAGCTCTATGACTCTCTGCTGCATCTGTGTATATTTGGCAAGTAACTCAACTGACTGACATCACCTGGAAACCTCTTTGTATCCTCTTTGCTTCTCCTACTTACTCTCAGTTTCATGTCATCAAAATTCAAAGACCTTCTGAAAATTCGACACATCCTCTTGTTCACCCTGAAACAAACAAAAACAATCTGCTGGAGGGACTCAGTGGGTCAGGCAGCATCTGTCGAGGAAAATGTGCAGATGACACTGTATCGTGACCCTTCTTCAGTTGCCAATGGTCATCTGTCCATTTACTTCCACAGATGATTCCTGATCCACAAATTCCCTCCAGCAGTTTGCTCTTTGCTCGTGTTTCCAGAATCTGCAAACTCTTGGGTCTCCACATCTTCTCCCTTATCTATTCTACATGGTACATCACCATCATCTCCAATAGATTTGTTGGCCATGATTTCGCTTACATAAATACAAAAAGACATTGTCTTATCGCATAAATTATTTTAAAATATCCAAACACTGTTTTGGAACCTGGAAACACCAAACCAGGTTGGAGATTGAAATATTTTTTAATGAATAAAGAGCAGTCATTTAGTAGAGAGAAACACCACTATTTTATTTTTTAATCAGTGGAAAGTAGCAAAAATAATTTTAAAAATTATGCTTTTTGGTCAAGACACCAACAATGCAATAGTTAGTTACTATCCTTATAATAAATACATCCTCAGCGCACATGCCCCATGTTATGTTCTCATAGTATTTAAAAATTACATAAATAGAATTATACGGAATTACTTTTAAATGTAAAGGGTAAATAGAGAAGTTGTTTCTGAAGATAACATCAGTGTAAAAGATGAAGGATAGTAAGATTAAACGAGAACTTACCTAAGTTTGAAGTTTGATCTTTATTTTATGAGGAGTTATGTAGGTGATTACGTGAAGAACCCCGCCAGTGCGCCTGCGTGTCAATCTTCAAAGCAGCGGTGTGAAATCACAAAAAACAACAACCGAAGTAATATAGTCTCATAATAAAACGAGTAATACAAGAACTTCCATCTGACCTTTATGATAGAGGGTAGGGTCGTGGTGGGCACGTAATCACCTACGTAACTCCTCATAAAATAAAGATCAAACTTCAAACTTAGGTAAGTTCTCCTTTAATCTTACTATTTTACTTCGGAGTCACGTGAGTGACTACGTGAAGATTTTAAAGCTTTGTGATTTCATGCCGTGGATCAATCCCGGCTTCTCACTGCATAGATTGACTCGGAACGAGAATAATCAATCATGCATTCATAATAACATTTGTACCACAAATGCATTAATTCATTTCAATAATGAAATGAATCAGATCCCCTTTAAACCAGAGGAATTTACACAGAACTTAAAATAGTTTCTGCAAACAACCCCGCATTAACAATAGGCCGATGGTAAAAATGTTGAAACATCAACTCATTGGACCACCCGGCGGCTGCGAGGATATGGTCGACGGGGCCGTCTTTTGCCCTGGCCACCGACGTTTCTGCTGCCCTATCGAGTGAGACGTAAAAACATAAGTGTTAATACCAGCAGCTGTTAAGACTTCTTTTATCCATCTGGAAATAGTCTGTATTGAAACTCTCTTGTGTGGTTTCTTGTGTGTGATCAACAACCCAGTTTCCGTATTCTCAAATTCTTTGTGACCTCAATGTATTTTAATAAATATGTCTTAATACAGAGACATGGATCATTTGGATATGCTGCTAGCATAATTTTAAATCCTGTCACACCTGGCCTAATTTACTTTAGTATGTCATAGATATAGAATGTAACCTTGTCTTCAGTTACTTCCATACTGTCTTTTTGTAATTTTCCAAGTGTTTGCACTGGTTGTGCTGTCACTCATGCCATAAGCATGAATACTTTCATACTGAGCTTGACCAAAGGTAAAGACACACTTGATGACCATTCACGAAGTAGTTTCAGTACCACACTTACATCCCAGATTGTCATGTACCTAGGTTTCGGTGGTTTGGAATTAAAGATTCCTTTCATTAGTCTGGAAACAATTGGGTGTGACCCAATTGAGTTTCTTTCTGAATCCAGAACCAAATATGAGGACAATGCACTTCTGGCTGAATTAATTGCATTACAACTCAGACCTTCATCATATTAAAGTTTTGACAGAAATTCTAAACATTTGAAATATCTGCAGTACTTTACTGCACATTCTTTTGTACACAGAACTCTTCCCATTTCTAAATATAAGAAAGGTACTATTTTTGAGTGCTCTTCCTCCCGGCTGCCGTAAGCATGTCCACAGTATGCTCAGACAGTCCTCGTCCCAGAAGAGGCATTCTTAAAACCTGCAAATCAACAAATCCAAACGATGGTATAATGGATGTTGTTACCCTGTTACAGAGTACAACAATAAATTACTCCTTTTTGGGACTTTCATCAACATTTGTGTTGTTAATTCTAATATCAACAGATACCATGGCTGTATAGGCCAATCTGGTACTACCAATACCCTTGAAGCAGCATCTTGCCTGATTTTGTTAATAGGATAAGTTCTTACAATTGGTTATAACATTTTAATCAATAAGCAATTATTTTCTGATTCATATTCCAACTGTAAATTTGTTTACACGTTTTGAACAGAAAATGTCCTTGATTCAACATTCCAGAGATAACAGTGTAACTATCCCCAGACAAAACATAGCTGAGAATTATTCGGATCTGCCAAAGCTCCCTTTTATTTCTGTTTTTCAACGATCGTTTGGGCATATTTGAATGCGTCTTCAGGCTTAACAAATGACTTTTCAAGACCATTAAAGGAAATACGCATTTTCGCGGGATAAAAAAACCCAAATCTGACCCCTTCTCTCCCTCTTAAAAGATCTTTAACCTTATCAAATTTGTTTCTTTTTTGCACAATTTCATACGGGTAGTCCCTGAATATCTTAATAGTGTCCTTGTCCAGCCGCAATTGTACACCATATTTGATTTTACTCATAACATATTCCAGTTCTGCAGTATCTCGAAATTTCACTATAATATGTCGTGGATAAGCTTTTCCCGCACCAGATCTTTTTCCAAATCTTGGGACACGATGAGCCACTTCGATTTTCGGTTCCTTGGAAAGATTCAACAGTTGTTTCAACAAGTCCATGGCACATTCACGTACCTGTTCCCCTTCTGCCCCCTCTGAAACACCAAGAATTCTCAAATTCTGGCGTCTAGAGCGAGCTTCCAGGTCCAGGCATTTGACTGAGACTTTCTCTAATTGAGTCCCCATTTGTAGTGACGCTTGTTCGTTTTCTCGCCTCATTTGCTCATGTTCTTGCCTCAATTTCGCCATGTCTTCAACCAGTCGAGCCGTATTTTTCTCCAATTCCGTAATTGTGTGCATACTTGCAGCTACTGTTTCAAGTACAGCCGTGAACTTATCCGTAGTAATTACATCCATCTTATCCATTTTCTCTGATAGTCCATCTTTCACCTCATCAATTCGTTTATTCATAATGTCCAGTAAATCCGTCATATTCTTCTGGTTACCAGCATTTAAATCCTTCATCATCTTCTCCATTCCTTCCATCATTTTTGCCGAATTTTCCTTCATTTCCTTCTTATCTTCCACCCTATTATCCGAGATCTCATCTTTCAAATTTTTCATTGATTTCTTCAAGTCATCAAAGTCTTTCTTAGATCTTGTATCCATTTCTGCAGCCACTTCAGAGACTTCAGAGGTAACTTCTGCATCAAACTTTTTCGACAGCTTATTCACTGTTCTCTGAGGGCTCACAGCTGGAGGCAATTTACTCATTTAAAGGGCTTCAAACCACCGTTTAAAACATCGCGTTTAACGATGACGTCATCAGCGCGGTAACCAGAAGCTCCGGTAAGGTTTTTAAAAACAATCCCGATTTTCGGACCCGTTTTACACGATAAATCGTGAAGTTTTTCGGGAGTGGAGCTGGGTGCACGTCTGTTAGTCCAACATGACGCCACCGGAAGTCATCTTGCCTGATTTTAAGCAAACATTGGCTTATGAGGCAGAAAGGTGGAAATATATATGAAAACATACCACCCCAATGTAGCGAGAAAGCATCAATCACCACTGCTCCTGGATCTGGTTTCCATGAGACATATCTCGATAGCTGATGATTCAAGTCGATGTCGGTCATTCCAAATCTGGTTACTATATCATTGAATACCTCTTGATTCAACATCCATTCTTTATTATCATGGAACTTTCGTGACCTGGTGTCTGCTATCGTATTCATTCTACCTGTTAGATGGTAGCTGAAATCCAAATATTCTTTTCAATACACCAAGACCAAATTTGATTAGCCATTTTGTCACATGACACCGACTTGATTCCACCCATATGATTAATATAGGCAACTGCTGTTGTGTTATCAATTTGAACTTGAACATGCTTATTAGTTGTGTTAGAACAGTAAGCTTGGAGCCCATAGAAAAACCTAGAAGCTCCAAATAGTTAATTCCCCATGTCTGCAGTAACAATGACTCTTCCTGATTCCATCTGCCTCCACAGCTAGATGTTAAGTCAGTTGCACCCCATTCTAGTGCACTGGCATCAGTTTGTAATATCATGGAAGGTTGTTCAATCAGCACTTTGCTGGAACTGCTTGAGACATGTAGAATCCACCACTGCAGATCAGAAACTGCATTTGTTGTTAGTTGCATGGTTCTATCAAAAATGACCAACATGCTTTCTCAGTGCCTGTTCTTTAATTCTCTGCAGCTGTTGATAATGTAATGGTCCAAATTGAACTGCTGGGAATGCTGCTACTAATTTTCCCAGTACACGAGCCACCTGTCTAATTGAGGGTTTTTGCTCGTTTAGGAGATTACTACAATCTTTAATCAAACCCACCCTTTTTTCCCTGGGCAAAGTAATATTCATTTGGACTGAATCAATTGTAAACCCCAAATAATTAATAGAGGTACATGGTGTTAACCTAGATTTCTTTGGATGAATTAGAAACCCCAAATTTTCAAAAGTTGATTTCACAACTGCAACAGATGCTTCTGTTGACTGTTTTGTCTTTCCTATATCAAGACATCATCCAAATATGCCATGAGTACATGCCCCTGGCTTCTCAGCAAACCCAGAATTGGTTTTAACAATTTTGTGAATATTCTGGGTGCAGATGTTAACCCATTAGGCAGAGCTTTGAACTGCCACAACTGGTTCATCCATTTAAATTTAAGATACTTCCTATCTTCTGAATGAACAGACACTGAATAATATGCATCTTTCAAGTCTATAGTTGCCATATAACATGCTTCTGAAATAAGCTGTTTGGCAGTCACAAATGTTTCCATTTTAAAAGGTCTAAATTGCACAAAAGGATTCAGATTTGTCAAATCTAGAATAATCATACATCCTCCATCCTTTTTTGATCGAGGGAATATATTTCACACAAATTGGTGACTTTGGTAGACTGATTTTTTCAATAACCCCTTTTTTATATAGGATTCAAGTGCAACCTTGAACCTCCATCACTTCTTTTTGTACAAAGTGCAGAGTTCGGCTAGGAACATGCTGAACAGGCAAATCATAATTTGGATTGAATTCAATTCAAAATCCTTGTATATGATTCAGGATTGCCACATTCTGAAGTAATTTTCTTCCAATTATTATAAAAGAAATGTAACCTGCCTCCAACTTTTGGACTTAATCCAGTTAGTATGTTCCCATGAGAACCAGGTCCACCTACCTCTTGAGTCATTTGAGTACCCTGAGATTCCTGGGTTCTCCCGGAAGCACGCCCACTGGTCCTTGCTCCCGCTGTAGGCCGCCAACTACGTCCCTGCGTTGATGAGCGACTTGGTCCAGGATCCGTATGACGTCTGAAAGGATACTTCCTCTTTACAGACTTCACAACCATTGATGTCTTCATCAATCCTGTTTTCGCTTCATCTTCCAACTCTTTAATACGTCTCCCGAGATCCTCTCCAAAGTTGGGTAATTGTATATCACTTGGTTTGCAGAGTGCTGCGAATTTTGGATTCATAGTAGGCCGTCTCACACTTTTCCTCAGACAATTGTCTCGAAGTGGGTGCTGCATAGCAACCCCAGTGTTTCCTGATGCAACTCCGTCATCTCTTGGCTTTTTTCTGCTATTCTGGCAAAAGCAGTTATTCCAGAACCCAGCAGCTTTAACATTCTCTGCAACTGATTCCAGATAATTTTCTCATCCATTTCCTGCTGTTCCAGCTAATGGTAAACCAAGTAATTTATTAAGGAGGCCAGTTCTTCTCCTAATGGCTCTCCTGACCCTGACGGGGCAGCGAATCCTACTGCCAGGAGTGGAACATCTGGCAGCTGCCGTTCATCGCCTTGTACAGCCTCACC
This sequence comes from Malacoraja senta, assembly GCA_038087875.1. NCBI lineage: Eukaryota > Metazoa > Chordata > Chondrichthyes > Rajiformes > Rajidae > Malacoraja > Malacoraja senta. The sequence continues at coordinate 24,524 of JAXLNO010003870.1, forward strand.
GTCAGAGTCGGGGTCTGAAATCTCATGACCCGTAGCACGCTCCTCATTCCTGAGGGTGCATTCCATCAGCCCTGAGCCAGGTGCTGTTAAGCTGCTCCTGCAGCTTGGATTACAGTACACTCCTTCCTGAGTGAACGTTGCTCCAATCAGCCTATGAAAAAGGCTTTCTTTTTGGGCAACATGCTCGAAAGCAGTATCTAGCCCTGTACCAGGAGCTGTTTGAGCTGTTTCCAGCAGCTTGCTTTCAGTACACTCCTCCCTGAGTGAACTTTGCTCCAACAGCCTATGTAAAAGGCTTTCTATTTGGGCAATATGCTCGAAAGCAGTATCTAGCCCTGGAGCTACTTACATTGCCTGGGACTCCCTCCTGGGCCGTTGGGATTTAAACTTTGTCTTTTGCCCGACAGGCGCTGACAGTATTTTCACCAGCCCCAGGTCCACAGTCGCTATGCTCACCGCTGGCTTCTGTACCGGGGTTTAGAGGCGGTTGGTCTCCAACCGCGGACTCCCGACTTTCCCGACTTTTGTCGGCTGTGTCGCTCGCCTCTTCCCCCTGTCCGTTTTTTTCCATGGCGTCTGTGGAAAAAATCCCCATAGACCCACAGTAAACGGACCTGGAAAACCTGAAAAAAGTTTTTACTTACCTTGTAGTTGAAAAACTACAAATCCACTCGAGGAGCTCTGCTCCTCACGTCCGTTTGCGTCAAGGCGTCTGACGTAATGACGCGCAGGCGCACTGGCGGGGTTCTTCACGTAGTCACTCACGTGACTCCGAAGTAAAATCTGTGTTAGGCCCTGTTTACACTTCTGCTGTGAAATTCAGCAAGTGCCCCAACGGAGACATTTGCACCAGATAAGACAGGTGATGATCCCAGTGTTTAGAATGTGAGAGTGACGGACAGTGTGAGTTGGAGGGGGAGATGAGATGAATTACGACGAGAAAGATTCAGGGACTGGGGAAAAATATCAAAACAGAGGGTGAGCAGCAATAAAAACGAATTGTATTTCTCTGCAGAATTCGCACAATATGGGGGAAATTAGTTGTTAACCCGGATTAAGGAAGGAGCCTGATTAGATTTCTTGTCACAATGAGGACAACACTAACTCCTGAGCTGATGATGAGCTGCACTTTGTGATTCCCTCCAGAATTTTTGCTTATAAATCTATGTTTTGGGATATGGGCCTTAATGCTTAGGCTTCCATTTTTATCCCATGTGGATGTGACCATCCTTATTTCACCACTGAGGTGTTTAGTAAATGATGTAAATGATAGGAGTAGGCCCCACAAATAACGAAGGATCACCAACATCGTTCTTGATGTTGCTGTACTGAGGGACAACAAAGTCTATCTTTCTTGGCTAACAACCTAACCTTCAGCCTCCAAGATGCAGGTACATTTTCTAGCAATGTTACAAAATTTTGAGATATTAAAAATCAAGTCTGCAATTTATCCCATCAGATAAAGCATAAAAATAAGTTTAATTTGACACCTAATTCACTTTCATATCAAAGTTATGGAATAAAGTTCACTCGGAAATTAGCATCTTGTTCCCTATTGCTTTTCCATTAACTTAACACAAAAGCTGTGATCGAGACAGTCAAAAGCCCATAACTTTCTTAAAAATTAAGAGAACTAATTTCAGTTATTATAGATTGAAGCATTCTGAAACAAATATAAAACATCTTACTTAGATGACCTGAAATTAAAGCATATAATTAGTTAATTACATAATTGTAGCTAATTACAAAATTGACCGTTGTGACGGAAATAGTAATAAACACCCAGACTGCCTTGAAAATTCAAAAATGTGATATTCTCAAGATCAGAACTTTAATATTATTGTATTATATGCTGTAAGTCCGTAACAGATAGGTAAATAAATTACAATTTCTAGCAATAGACTAGGACTTTATGGAGAAGATCAGTTGCTAGCTGGTACATTGGCATATCATAATCAGTAGCATCATCATACTCCTCAGATTGTAACCAATAAGCAACTCTGTACACCTTGTTTTTCCTCAACTTTTTCCATTTTGGCATTGTAAACTACAAGTTTTTGCTCTTTAAATCATGCATTTCTGCCCACTACTTTCCCTTTAAGAATCTCCTGTAGATTCCATTTCTTAAGAAAAGGATAATAAAAAAATAGCCTAAGTATCCAAATAACAAACGAATCCCATTCACACAAGAATTCAGAATATAACATAATTTTAAAATCTCATTGTCATGAATTATATGCCAGATGGAAGGAATTTAATGTTTAATTCCCATAAACTAATCTAGAAACATCCACTCAATATAATCAAAATCTCTGTAGAGCCTGCAATGTCGTGTTACATATATATTGCAATCAGTGATGGAAATCCCATCCACATTAACGGGATGGAGGTGGAACGTGTTTCCAGCTTTAGGTTCCTGGGTGTCAACATCTCCGATGACCTCTCTTGGACCCACAATACCTCAACTCTGTCAAGGAAGGCTCACAGCGTCTCTTCTTCCTGAGGAGACTAAAGAAGGTCCATCTGTCTCCTCAGATTCTGGTAACTTCTACCCCTGCACCATCAAGAGCATCCTTACCATCTGTATCACAGTATGGTATGGCAACTGCCCTGTTCTCCGACCGGAAAGCACTGCAGATGGGTGATGAAAAATTGCCCAACGCATCACCGGTTCCTCACTCCCCTCCATTGAGTCTGTCCAAAGCAAGCGTTGTCTGCGAAGGGCGCTCAGCATCGCAAGGACTGCTCTCACCCCAACCACAGACTGTTTACCCTCCTACCATCCGGGAGGCGCTACAGGTCTCTCCGTTGCCGGACCAGCAGGTCCAGGAACAGCTTCTTCCCTGCGGCTGTTACACTACTCAACACTGTACCTCGGTGACTGCCAATCACCCCCTCCCCCCGGACACTCCTCCCACCAGGAAAAAAATACTTTGTCTGTATGCACGTAAATAGATTTATTTATTGTTCATATTTATGTCGCTCTTCTAGGGAGATGCTAACTGCATTTCGTTGTCTCTGTACTGTACACTGCACAATGACAATAAAGTTGAATCTGAATCTGAGAGATGAGGTGAGGGAGAGGGAGGGAAAGGGGAGAGGGAGAGAGAGAGGGGTGGAAGGAGAGAGAAAGAGAGAGAGAGGGGTGGGAGGGAGAGAGAGAGGGTGGGAGGAGGGAGAGGATGGAAGGAGAGTTTTGTATGCAGTTTTCTCCCCCCTGCCATTTTAGCTACTGGCAGCCAGCCATTGAAGTCAATAAGAGTGAAGCCAGGGGCGGCCATTTTGGATGCTGGCATTTCCTTTGGAGCTGCAGGCGGCCATCTTGTCTACTGGCAGGTACACAAAAATGCTGGAGAAAGTCAGCGGGTGCAGCAGCCTCTATGGAGCGAAGGAAATAGACAACGTTTCGGGCCGAAACCCTCTTCACACTTTGTCTACTGGCAGTCTGCCATTGAATTCAATGGGAGTGAAGCCCCGGGCAGCCATCTTAGCTGCTGGCAGGTCCTCCATAGAAGTCAATGGGAGTGAAGCCCAGGGAGGCGGCCAAGGCACTTCCATTGAAGTCAAAGGGACGTGAAGTTCTGGGCGGCCATCTTGGTTACTGGCAGCCTTCCATTGAAGTCAATGGGAGTGACCCTGGCCGGCCATCTTAGCTACTGGCAGCCTTCTGCTTCTCTTTTCTCTCTCCCCTCCTCTCCTTCCTTCTTCTCCTCCCCTTCTCTATCTCTTTTACTCTCCTCTCCAGGGTGGTGGCCATCTTTGGTCAAGACCTTCCAATTGAAGTCAATGGGAGGCGGCATCTTTGGTCAGGGCACTTCCATTTAACTCAATGGGAGGTGAGTCCAGGGGGCGGCCATCTTTGGTCAGGTCACATTGAAGTCACTGGGAGGCGGCCATCTTTGGTCAGGGCACTTCCATTGAAGTCAATGGGAGGTGAATCCCAGGGGAGGCGGCCATGTTTGGTCAGGGCACTTCCATTGAAGTCAATGGGAGGGGAGGCCCACGGTGGCGGCCATCTTTGGTCAGGGCACTTCCATTGAAGTCAATGGGAGGTGAGGCCAGGGAGCGGCCATCTTTGGTCAGGGCACTTCCATTGAAGTCAATGGGAGGTGAGGCCAAGGAGGCGGCCATCTTTGGTCAGGGCACTTCCATTGAAGTCACTGGGAGGTGAGGTCAGGGAGGCGGCCATCTTTGGTCAGGACATTTCCATTGAAGTCAATGGGAGGTGAATCCAGGGAGGCGGCCATGTTGACTGCTGGCACTCCCATTGAAGTAAAAGGGGAGTGATGCCCAGGGCGGCCATGTATGTACTGGCAGTCCATGTGGAGTGTTTGTTGACCATTAAAAGGGGGAATGGGGGGAAAGCGTTTCCAGTCACCCACTTGGACGGAGATGCGTCTTTTCTCCTGGTCGCATCTCGCCCTCCCCCGCGCGGACATTTAGCATCGCGGAGCTAGAAGAAAGGCTACAACCTCCGGCCTGCTGCCTTTAAACGCGGTGTGTCGTGGTTACAAGATTGAGAGTTGGATAAGATGACACAGACACAGAGAATTCCTCAGAAGACGAAAAGCCTTTATTTGCAAACATCGGTGCATCCTGCACGCCTCTCGCATCAAATCCATCTTCTATTCTGACATTCTCTGTGTCGCCTCCATTAACTTCTGACTTTGCTTCAGTCTTATCTAACTTATCTAGATTCTTACACCACCCCTCATATCTCTCCTTCTTTTGCCACCCTTAAATTCCAACTATCACTCTAATCTCCCAGCTGTCACTCTAACTCACTCTATTTTGCCACCCTTATTTCCAGCTACAGTTAAAGGTTACACACCATAATATAATGTTTATTTATTATAGAAGATTGAGGGGGATCTTATAGAAACTTACAAAATTCTTAAGGGGTTGGACTGGCTAGATGCAGGAAGATTGTTCCCGATGTTGGGGAAGTCCAGAACAAGGGGTCACAGTTTAAGGATAAGGGGGAAATCTTTTAGGACCGAGATGAGAAAAATATTTTCACACAGAGGGTGGTGAATCTGTGGAATCTCTGCCACAGAACGTACTTGAGGCCAGTTCATGGCTATAATTAAGAGTGAGTTAGTTGTGGCCTTGTGGTTAAAGGGATCAGGGGGTATGGAGAGGAAGGCAGGTACAGGATACTGAGTTGGATGATCAGCCATGATCATATTGAATGGCGGTGCTGGCTCGAAGGGCCGAATCGCCTACTCCTGCACCTATTTTCTATGTTTCTAAGTTTCTATGTTACATACCAGTTTATAGGTTGAGTCCAAAGATACAAATTTATTTATTAAGAATACAAAGATGCTAAAGTAGGAATAAGTAACTTGTTTAGTATCTTGTTTACTGGATAAATGATTTAATTAAGTGCTGCTAAATGACTAACAATCACGTGAGTTTAAGTAAAATAAGCTGATGTCTGATTACGTAAAATAGTTTTTTTTATTGTTTATTTATTATTTATTCAAAAGCAAATGAACAAAAATAGAACCAACGGCTTATAAAGTAACACAGTTATGGTACAGTTCAATTTTAACTTTTTAGCTTTAGTTGGAAGAAAAGAAAGGAGAAAAGCAGGAAAGAGAAAAAGTGAAATGTACAAAGATAGAACCCCTAGACTACCAAAGTGTAGCCAAAGAGAGGATAAAAGAAAGAAAGAAGAGAGGAATAGAAAAATATAAAAGGACAAAAAGAAAAAGAGAAAGAAAAGTGTTGGTATACCTGCCTCTCGTCCCTCCCCACCCACCTCACCCAACCCGTAATTAGATTTAAATCAAAAGTTTTGTTGTGCCATACTATCCTTGTAATAAATCAATGAGGGGGTGTCCATTTGTGCCATACTATCCTTGTAATAAATCAATGAGGGGTGTCCATGTCTTGGAAAAATGATCTGGTTTTTCTGCCAAGACAAATCAAAGAGTAGGAGTAAACGGGTCCTTTCAGAATGGCAGGCAGTGACTAGTGGGGTCCCGCAGGCTCAGTGCTGGGACCCCAGCTATTTACAATATATATTAATGATTTGGACGAGGGAATTGAATGCAACATCTCCAAGTTTGCGGATGAAACGAAGCTGGGGGGCAGTGTTAGCTGTGAGGAGGATGCTAGGAGGCTGCATGGTGACTTGGATAGGCTGGGTGAGTGGGCAAATGCATGGCAGATGCAGTATAATGTGGATAAATGTGAGGTTATCCACTTTGGTGGCAAGAACAGAAAGTAGACTATTATCTGAATGGTGGCCGATTAGGAAAAGGGGAGATGCAATGAGACCTGGGTGTCATGGTACACCAGTCATTGAAAGGAGGCCTGCAGGTCCAGCAAGCAGTGAAGAAAGTGAATGGTATGTTAGCATTCATAGCAAAAGGATTTGAGTATAGGAGCAGGGAGGTTCTACTGCAGTTGTACAGGGTCTTGGTGAGACCACACCTGGAGTATTGTCAGGGCTGCCAACTCTCACGCTTTCAGCGTGAGAATCATGCCTGGAGCAAATTCTCACGCCCTCACGCTCATGACCGAGTTCTCACGCTGAGTTCAGTCGCTGCGCAGTTTGTCCCTTTGCGCCGCGTGCCAGGGATCTGGGGAAGCGCGTCGGTTGTCAGCTGTGAGTGACGTCGGGTCTCTTCTCTCTTGGTTGGATGTGCAGCCGCCGGGTGTCAGCAGCTCTATGTGCCGGCTGTGAGCGCTGCGCTGCCGGCCGCCGTTGCAGCCTCGTTCTCTCCCTCCCTCCCTCCCTCCCTCCTGCCCTTCAAGTCACAACAGCAGCGCCAGCACCTCCAATCCACGCTACACCGTGCCCGCCAGACTCTCCATTGGGCGGCCGGGGATAGAGAGGGAGGGGGGAAAGAGAGAGAGAGAGAGTGAGAGAGAGAGAGAGAGAGGGAGAGGGAGAGAGAGGGAAAGAAAAAAAGGGAGGGATGGAGGCAAAGAGAGACAAGGGGAGGGAATGTAAAAAGGGGATGAAGGAAGGAAAGGAGAAAGGGGAGAAAGAGGGAGGGGAGGAAAGAGGGAAGGATGGGGGCAAGAGGGAGGAAGGGGAGGATGGAGGGAGGTGGAAGAAAAGGTATGTGTGTGTGTGCTTGTGTGTCTGTCTCCCTGTGTGTGTCTCCTTGTGTGTGTATGTGTGCCTCCCTGTGTGTGTCTCCTTGTGCGTGTCTCCTTGTGTGTCTCCCTGTGTGTGTGCGTGTCTGTGTGTGTGTGTGTCTCCCCGTGTGTGTGTCTCCCCATGTGTGTGTCTGTCTGTCTCCCTGTGTGTGTCTGTCCGTCTCCCTGTGTGTGTGTGTGTGTGTGTGTGTGTGTGTGTGTTCCTTTGTGTATGTGTCTCCCTGTGTCTGTTGTCACATCCTGGCCTTAGAAACATAGAAACATAGAAACATAGAAAAATAGGAGCAGGAGTAGGCCATTCAGCCCTTCGAGCCAGCACCGCCATTCAATATATTCATGGCTGCTCATCTTAGACAGGGCTGCCAACTCTCACGCTTTGAGCGTGAGAGTCACGCATTTCAGCCAATGCTGACGCTGATGACAGAATTCTCACGCTGTCTTCAGTCCCTGTACAGTTTGTCTCTTTTGCGCCACATCACAGCGATCTGTGCAGTCTAGGGAAGCGCGTCAGTTGGCGGCTGTGAGTGACGTCGCATCTCTTCTCTTCTCGGCTTTCTTGGTTGCATGTGCAGCCGCTGACAACATGAAGCAGCCGGAGATAGAACTAACCAGGTGAATTGGTTGTAAAACATGGGGGGACCACAATGAGGCCAAACATCTAGGACAGGGTTCGGCAACCTACGGCACATGGGCCAAATCCGACCCGTAACCCGAAAAAACGCGTTTTTTTCCAATTCGTTTTCACGGGGTCGGGGCAGGCAAGCCGACCTGAGAACTGCAGCGAGTCCCTTGGACGCGAGCTGATCTAGGAACGGCAGCCAGTCCCTGGGCACGCAGAATGCCAACTTGATCATTATGGACAAATTGGGCCAGCCATGTACATGTTGTATAACTCTGACTATGCAGATCTGAATGGGCTTAGAAGGCACATTTAAGCAAAATTGCCCTCACTTTCCACATTTTGATTCTTGAGATTAATACCCCTTTGCTCTGTTAACAGCGTTAAAGTACTTATGAGGTAGAGTCAGGAAAGGGAACATGTTATTTTCTTTTATTGCTTTAAATCGTTAGTTGATTTTTTGTTGACTGCCATAATTTCTGAAATGGTCTTAATGTAACTTAACTGTTATAAAGCAGTAATAAGTGATTTTTATCCAAACAATTGGAACTTGCATAAAATGTTTTCATTATTAGCAGGGCTGCCTATTCTCACGCACTGTGCGTGAGACTCACGCATTTCACAAAACTCTCATTCTCTCACGCTGATCACAAAAT
>JAXLNO010003871.1:0-43621 GCA_038087875.1 Malacoraja senta
AGGGTTCCATTCCTCTTCTCTAGCTCAGGCCCTCATGTCCTGGCAACATCCTCATAAAATCTTCTCTGCATTCTTTCCAGCTTAACAGTATCTTTCCTATAACAGGGTGACCTAAACTGAACATAATACTCCAACTGTAGCCTCACCAGTGCTTATACAGCTGTGCCATGACCCGAACATCACCCATTCCTTCTCTCCAGAGATGCTGCCTGTCCTGCTGAGTTACTCCAGCATTTTGTGTCTATCACATAACACCCCAAGTTCTATATGCAAAACCCTGACTGATTAAGGCCAATGTGTTGAAAGCCATCACTGCAGAACCTCAAACAATGGGTAGGTGGGGACCCTGAATTGTGTTCAGAGGTGGCAACGTTGAGGCATATTTTATCAGGATGTAGGACTCGTCATTCTCAGGGCCAGTATACTTGGCGGCATAACCAAGTATTGAAGTGTATAGCTGCAGCAATTGAGAGGAGGAGAGTACAGGTGAATTCAGTAGGCATCAGGACTGGGAATGTAGCGATTCATTTTGTCCGCGAGGGAGAGAAAGGTAGAGGAGGGAAGATGTAGATAGGTATGAACTCAGGCCAGTTACAGGGAGCCAATGATTGGGAGATGCAGGTAGATTTAGGAGGAAAGCTTGTTTTTCCGCAGGAAATAATTACTACTAGTTTGAGGCCTGATATAGTGTTATGGTCAGTTAGCCAGCGGATAGTGTATTTTATAGAACTGACAGTGCCTTGGGAGAACTTAGTGGAGGAGGCTTATGAAAGTAAAAGGCTTAGATATGTAGAGTTGGCAGCAGAAGTTGAACAGCAAGGATGGAGAGCAAGAGTAAGTCCTGTAGAGGTGGGTTGTAGAGATTTCATAGCGAGATCAACCACGTCGTTATTTGGAGAACTAAGAATTCGAGAACAGGGTTTGCGTCAGGCTGTAAAGCAAATGTCAGAGGCAGCAGAGCAAGGGAGTAGGTGGATCTGGTGAAGAAGAAATGGTGTCAGTTGAGGGCAGAAAGGAAACGTATGACATGCAGTATGTGTATTTCTTTGTAATTATAGCCTGTGCAAGTGTATCTCGGTCTTATGCATGATGATATTTGTGATGTTACAAACAGTGATGGGCTAGGATTAGTGGAAGATAGGATGCAGGTGTTTACCATTTGTTAGAATGAGCTAATTGGCAGCAGCTTCCTTTAGTAGATAGCATAGGTGGTGAGAGCAGGTATTGAGGGGGAATGCCAACGGAATGCCAGTACCAACCGTTGAGCCTTCCCGAGGTGTCATGAGCCGATCTCAATGAAACACCAATGAAGGGAGGTGCCCACTTGATAACCCCAATGATATACTTGCATCTACAGGATTCTTTTTTTTTTAAGAGCTAATTAATATGTAGGTAGGGTTTTTTTTGCATATGGAGTCATTTATTGTAAGTTGGTGTATTTAGTTAGATAATACTTTGGTTTTGGGCCTGGTTTTCTTAGTTGAGCGCTTATCCTGGAGTTATAGCATGTACTTTGTGTTTTAATTGTAATTTATCATTAACCATTCCTCTGCCCACTTAGCCAATTGACCAGGATCCTGCTGTAACCTTTGATAACCATCGTCACCCATTTCAGTGTCATCTGCAAACTTACCAATCTTGCATTGTACATTCTCTTCCAAATCGTTGATATAAACCACAAACAGTAATGGGCCCAGTGCCAATTCTTGAGACATACCACTTGTCCCAGGCCTCCAGTCCAAAAAAGAATCTTCGAGCTTCACCCTCTGCTTTCTTCAATGAACCTAATTTTCTATTCAGTCGGCTAGCCAGAGCAGCCTACCATGGCGGAACCTTGTTAAATTCCTTGCTGAAATCCATGTATATAACTTCTACTGCTCTGCCCTCATCAACCTTTTTGGTTACATGGGCCTTAGGGCCAGAGTTAAAAATTAAAATCCAAGTTTCCATTAGTATACAGTCATCTCATGTTGGTAATGTGTTCTTGCCTCACCAGGGCCATTGTAGTGTTGTGAAGACACATATATTCAAGCTTTCTTCACCCCACCAAGCTGTCTATTTCTCCATTTGGCCAATGGATTTCCATGGCCCAGTTACTCACAGTGGGATAAACTGCCAGCTTCATTTGTATATTAATTACTAACCCACACAAGGAGAGATTTCGTTACCCAATTAATCCCTGCCTTACCTTAAATTAGAGATAGGCAATTTGCAGCCCTTTTTTTAAAAAGAATTTTGAAAAGTTACAATTAGTATACACCCCACACAGTCATTTTAGCTGTTTGCATTTGAGATCAGTGAATTTGGTGTGGGACATATTTGGTATGAAGAGTATCAAGTTGTATAAGTTCTCCTTCAAACCAGAGGGAATAATGAGCTTTGCTTCTGCAAAAACATGCCTGAAGAATTGACACAAATTACTTTTTCAAGGATAGCAATGATACTTCAATTTGAATTTATCAACATAATTTGGAAATTAATAAAAGGAAGAAAAAGTTGATCTGTATTTGTTTAATGTCATTTGTCTTTGCTAAAGAAAATGTTGTTTAAAATGTGGAGGGAACTGCCTGACTTTCTTGATAATTATGACATTTTAGTGACAAATTGAAAAAAAAAGTGAATAACTCCAAATTGTTGAGCTATATTATGAAACACAATCATAAAGTAAACATCGATCCCACAACCCTTCTTGCTGATACGTTGCATAATACATAAATATATAATTTAAACATTAACATGCCCTTGGGTCTCAAAAGGCAGGACATCATTTGTTGTAATTTCGAAATGAAAATACTTCTCAATTCTAAACTTTAAAATGATATTTAACACTAAAGTCTTAGTTATATGGGTACAATAATGTAAAGAGAGACTGTGGTTCTTTGAAGTATATATATAGTTAAATTGTTGTGCAAATTTAGGCAACATTTTGAAATATTTCACTTGTTTTTCTCTGACCAATGTTATTAACATAGAACCTATTTATTTATCTCAAATGTATTCATTCGTTTCAGAATTATTCCAGAATAATGTGCAATTCTTGTGGAAAAAAATCAGCAATCAGTAGTAGCCACTGGCAGCCCTCAGCCTGTCTCAATGAGATCCAGCAATGTAGCTGGGGAATGGAAGGAATATGAAATAATTGCACCTCAACGTGAAATGACCTCTTAACCTTAAAATCCATGAGAGATTGTGTGGATTGTAAGGGGGAAGTTCTGACACTCTTTCTCACAGCTCTGAGAAAAATGTGATTGGAACCAAGTATTCCTATGTAATGTCACTTGGCAAAAGAACCCATAAGGAAAAGGGAATTTAACACATTGGTGCAGAATGTTGTTTCATTGATTGAAGCTGAGGAGAATGGAGTCGACCACCTTGGCAATGAGAAGAGAGTTTCTTTCATTAAAATGGAGCATTATATCTATAGCTACTCTTCCAAAATTTAAATCTTCAGGATTTATTTGGTTGGATAGAGGGGAGTTTTGCCTTTGAGGAACAAAGTATGATAGTCTTTTGATTGTTGCCCACAGATGGAAATATGAACATACACATTGTATACCAAGAGCAGTGTCAAATTTAGAAATGTTCTGACAATCCTGGAAAATAAATTGTTCATTTACATGTCACATTGTCCTCGGCCTTTTCTATTGGGTATATATATTTGTAAAATAGTTCTATTACATCATTACTCTTGCACTGATCAATTTATGGCTGTCTTGTTGAAACTATTCAACAACAAGCTGTTATGTTACTGGTTGTAGAGATAGCCTTTTGCAGCAGCTTCTATGCACAGGTTTTACTGGTAAATCAATATATACGAAGTAATGCACAAACTTTCATCTTCCATCTAATAGTTTTAAGCAAACTGTAAATGAACATGCAGGTCAAGGTATTCCTGTGGAATGCAATAGATGGTAGGTTTCAATGCTAGGTGACATTGCAATACCTACTGCCCTTTGACAATCATATTGTATACTACCACATGGTGAGTGACATAAACAAAAAGATGACCAATACTTCCACGTAGACGTCATTTTTTAATGTGCAGACATTTGTACTTAAAAAATACATATTGCAATGCATGTTTCATGCCTAAATATACATTGAAATAAATATCAGGCTTATTTTTGAAGAAATTATTTTGACAAAAAAAACTGAGTTTTTCTTTTTTAATTGCATTAAGATTGTCAACAGTTTTACTAAGATGTTTTGAGAATTTAGTAAACTATAATGTATTATTTGAATTTAGAAAAAACAAATGCATACAAAAGAACATTTTGCTGGAGAGTTAACAGACAACTCACTCATTTATCTGTTCTAAGAATAGCAACGGTCTGAGAAACAAAATGTAGAGATGAGTTTGTATCCTGGACCAGTTTCTCTGTTGCACAGTACATCTTTGTTTTCTAATGACCACCAGGCAAGCTTCTCCTCTGTGCAAATATTGTCACTTTCAGCCTATGAATTTCTAATGTTGGTTCCTCTTCTTCCTATAGGTTGGAACGCCTAGTAGATGTCCTGAGAAAGAAGGTTGGAACAGGGAACATCAGGACAGTGACCTGATTGAGTTAATAGTCACATCTGGCAACCAGGCTGCTCTATTCATCGCTTTACAAATAAAACCTCCCGGTCTTAGGAAAGACGTTGTAATTAGCACATTGAGATAACATTCCCAACAATTAGCAAAATCTGTATTTTTTAACGTGGCAACTTAGAAATATTCTATATTAATGAGGCTTGTAAACATGCAAAAGAGACGTTCAGATTCACCAGCTTTATCTGGAATTTGATAAATACATATTTTCATGCTTAATTAAATGTTATTCAGAATTATTACATTTGTAAATAAGTATTGCATTAATTCCAGTATAAATCCATAATAATGCTCACTTCATTAATGACTGGAAACAGGACAATAGCCAAAACGTATATTCTTGTCTGAACCTAAATTAGAATGTTGCAGATTGATTCTGTTTGCTCTTTGATGTTTAGCTTTGTTTTAACATGATGTATATGAATCAGTATCAATGTTTTTTTCTAATATTTAATGTTTGTGGTAGTTTATTACAGTATATTGTGTAACAGGTGCATCTCCAGAACAGTAATGTTAATTCACATTTTTAATTTGTTCAGAATTTGCATCAAACCCGCTGTAGTAATGAAATAAAGAACAATGTACATTTAGTAATACTGAGTGAACTTTGACTTTTGGGGTGTATTGGATTGAATTGTGAGTTTTGCATCATGGGATTGATAGATATTGTATTAACTATTCTTTTAACTCACACCATTGACTAAATTAATTCAAGAATTCATTATTATCATCGATGATTGACATATTTTGAAGTGATTTAAAGACTACCCAGAAAGACAGAGAATAGATTTGATTTGATAGACAGTGAAAATGCAGTTCATAGTTGGAGATATTGTAGTAAGTTCCCAATCTATTAACGTGAAATTGGTAACAATTAGTCCATAACTTCGTGTAAGAAATTTATATTTCTAAAATGTGTGACATTTTTAACGGTTTTAAAGGTAATGAACAAGGTACTTTAACGCCCATAATCAGAGTAAAATTAGCATGTTAGCAAATTCAAATTTATGCGGTATATGTAAATTTATATCTGTACCATCTAAGAATTGGTTTGCCAGGCATGTGCTCTAATTATGTGAAGGCACGGAGATTTTTAAATTATCAGCACCACCAACGGTAGTGCTAATAAACGATTACAAAGAAATAAAAGGGGAGAACGATCAAACGTGGGATGTTGAAGTACAGTTCTGCAGTTGTGTTTGATCCGTGTAGGTTCGTTGCTGTTACTCTGTTTGCAAAAAGAGCAGTCCTAGGCAAAATATGCAATGATTTATTAAAGAGAAGATTATTAACGCAACTGGAGTTGGGAAGGGCATGGGAAGAAGTATTCATTTTTCCATGCAACTGGTCATTATCCTAGGGTAATATATTAGATGAAAGATTTAAACTTCTTCTGTACAGTTTATAGTGTTCTTACAAAACCAGCACATATGTATCTCAAATAACTCCACGGATGTTACGTGCTTATCGAATAAACAATTGACCAGTAACGTATGTTCGAATGTTGTATCCGGCAAATGTCTTTTTGTTTCTTAATGTGAAAGAAAATCAAGTTAACGAGACAGGTTGGTGTCTGAAAGTCTGAAAGTTCTGCTTCTTACCGATACAATTGGGAATCACGTTGCGATTTTGATTTATATTAATAATAATCAGATGATATGATGTGTTTTCAATGCAGTTGTCAAATTGGATAGAAACCATTTATAACAGCGATATTTAGAATTAGGGAAGGTGGAGAAATCTCGATAGCTTTTCGCCATTTTTCCTTGCACTTCATTTGTGCAATGGACACGATGTTGTCCCCATAGGGATCGTGTGTGATCGATTATGGAGAATGTTGAGATATTAAATGTGAACCATTCCTTCCATGAGTGAGAATATGTATGTTACGCAGAAGCGTCTGAAGCAGACTTCAATCATCTAGCTCTCATATAGAGAACATTGTGAATAACAACTCAGTTATTGTGAGTTGTCAAAACTCAAAAATTGTGAATAACAACAGCTCTACAACTCAGTTCGAAAGCTTATTGATAAAATGGATCATCGGCGCTTTAAATAATAATGTTCGGAGTGATATCTGAAGAGATCAGAACTATCACAACTTGATAAGGAGACAGGATGAACGGCAGACGCTGTGATCTTGAACAAAAGACAAAGTGATGGAGGAAATCCGCGAGTCAGGCAGCATATGTGGAGGGAACGGACAGACTATCAGATCGGAACACTTCTTCCGACTGATTGTAGCAGAGGGCAGAAAGCTTGAAAAGAGTGGTGGGGGCGGACAAAGCCAGGCAAGTGATAGTTGGATACAAGTGGGGGGGGGGTTGATTGGCAGATGGGTAGAGTAAGTGATGAAAGCAGGAAGTGGAAAGGAGACATGTGTCAGGGAGATTGATTCAGTTTTGTCTAACATTTCTCACCTGGGATTTTAATGTTCTCGTCACCTATTGTGTCATAACTGCCACGTAACAGCATTTGTGGGGACTTAATGGCTGTATCTTATCACATATCGATCAGACAGACTGCGGTTGGTGGAATCTTGAGTAAAATTAAACACTGCTGGTGGAACTCAGCGGGTCAGGCAGCATCTAGTGGAGCGAAATGGACAGGCGAAGTTTCGGGTTGGGACCTTCAGAAATGGAGTAGAGGGGAAAGAGTTGGAAGGAAGTGGTGTGGCAACAGCTGGCAAGTGATAGGGCCAGGTTGGAGAAAGTAGCCAAAGCTGCTGGTGACAAATGGAGAAGACAGGTGGGCAAATGGTGGAGCCTGATTTTTTTTAAAGAAAGGTGGGTGTAAAAATGTAGAAGCCGAGGGAAGGATGGTAGGCAGAAGGGAACAGGGGTGGGGAACAAAAATGCGGTAGCCAAAGTGGAGTAAGTGTTGAGCGAATGGAGAAGAGGAAAGGAATTGGGTGCCAGGACAGGCGGAATGGAAACGCAGGTGTGAGGGGGGTATATGCTGCTCGCCTTAAGGCGCATATCGCATCCTGTAGAATAGAGTCTTAAAATTAATGATCTCAAGTTTATTTTAAATTCCACTCGACGCAAAATTACATTGCCATTCCATTTTAGCAAAACTGTTTATCAAGAAATCAAATTGTGCGCTTTAACAACCAATCAGTGAAAAGTACAAAACTTTTCCTCAAAAATTTGCGCCTCTATATTTTTACATTGCTGTAACAGTAATCTGATGTGATGCATTTTCTCATTTCTAAATATGAAGAGCGGTGTTTCGCTATCTGCGTCCTGGCAGCTCAATGATGTGTGAAAGCTGCCGATGGTTTTATTGGATTCCCCCTTCACATGTGACGGAGCAAGTTGTTTTTGTTCTGACAGGGGCTGGCTGCTGCGAGTCCCTCCCCTTCAATAAAGAACAGCATTAGATCTTGGCGAATTCACTTCCAGCCGTAACCCTGGAGATGCCACAACCTGGGTGTCCTTTCCCTAATTCCAAAAGAGTCGGCACTGGATGTTTTCGATCTTAAGTCGTTTTCTGGTGTCGGTAATCCTATGCTGCCAAATAAATACATTGTCTCAACTCTTCAGAACAACATCAAAAGAAAAGTGCCCATCTGGCTTGGGGGGGGGGGAGAGAGATATTTCTCTTCAAATTTTATGTGAGGACTGACAAACGCCCCTTGTCAATTATGACACGGGCAGCAAATTGTTTCAGAATGGATCCTATCTGGGAAGATCTAATGAAGTGATAACGCTTCAGTTGTTGTAAATACAATAGGCCATGTTGCACGCTTGCCCGTCCAACAAAAGACGATGAAGCCTGATTAACCATTTTGAGGCCGAAAAGATGTCGACAAGGCTACAAAACAACTTTTTATACGGTTTAATTAAAAACGTGTTGCAAAGACAGAAAGGATGAATGCGGTCTGGGAAAGCGTGGCTGAGCTGGTTGCTATAACGACAGTAAATCTTTGACGCCTGGTGTGTTTCATGCACTCCCACCCCAGCTAGTAGCAAGCACCTGCTACTGCACCAACCAAAGTCCAGAAAAAGTCCGGAACACATTAGCAATATCACACCCATTTATTGCTGTCGCACCTAGGGTCAATATCTCGAGTCGCGTGCAATGCGCCCAGCAGTTTCCTGTATTGTCCGAGGTGCAAAATAATGATCCATTCTTGATACTGCCCTGTGTGGCGGTGTTGTGTCTGTGTAAACTCCAGCGACGGAGGAATTTCTGTCAAATTATTGCTTTGAGTGGGGTGGTCCTCTCGCCGTTTGAACAGGTGCCCTTGGCTCACCACTACGTCAGTATTACAATTTAGAAAAATAAAACATAGAGATCCCAAATAGATTTAAATTGCCTCCTATCACTGATTACCAATAAATTGTAAAACCATCAGTGTGTCACATTCCTTCGGTGAGGCGATATTTCTTTTGTAAAATGTTATCAATCTTCACCGTTTATATATTCGGCATTTAATGTTTGTAACAGTTGTAACAGTTTGTCCATCGGGTTCCCTCGACACATATGATATCTTAATCACTTATTCCTTTGCTGTGATTTGTGTCCTTGTATTTTTGTTTTGCGTTGGACAACTAAATACAGTTAAATCGGTCGCTCTTATTATTTTGTGAAGCTTTTGTAAAACTGCCCGTAAACTTCTGATAAAAGGGCAGCTGTTCCACAAGGAGATTTCGATAGAGATCTTCACTCCACTCCTCTCACCTCTTTTTTTCTCTCCTCCTGCTCTGAAGGGTTTTGCTTTGCTCTTTTCGTTGGCCAAGCACAATTGTGTTATTGGAGATAATGAATTCAATCCCGATCAAAAGGCATTAACACGTCTTTGGCTGTAGTGGGTTTAAAACGAGAAGAAAGAGAACACAAAACTCGCCGAGCAACCATACTGATAGCTGCTTTGAAATGAAAGGGTTGAAGGATTGTTGTCGATTTTTTTGCCCATACGGCACAAAAAAATAGTCGGTGCTTTTGATGGACATATGAAGACTACCTCATAACGGGAGCAACAAGTAGCTCCCTGGCCTTCATCCTCCTTTGAGTCGGTGCTTTGCCTGCTGATAACATATGTCAGCTTTTAATACAGACCCCCCAATCTAATTACTTCTGCTCGACGACTACACTGGCGTGGAGCTAAATGCTAATTCTCAAGAGGAAAAAAATCGTGTGCAGAGAGCGATCCGAACTCAAAATGGAAAGTGAAGTTAGGGCACTGTTTTTAAAAAAGAGTCCAATCGGGTCCTTTTATATCTCCTATTGCACTTAATGAAACACTAACGAAGGCCTCTAGAGTCAAGCAGGGTGATGTATTGCTTTTTTCTTTAGATCGAGAAAAATTGAAATTAGCCGTAACAAGCAAACTTGGACAAGAAACGAGTGTAGTTATAATAGATCGCTGACTTTGATATAACTTTGTGTGGGAATGTTACAAAATGTACTTTTGCAAGATGCGACATTAAAATGTTATTGATAAAAGTTATGTTTTGATTGATATTTCGCGACAACCATATCGTGAATTGTAATTGGTTTAATATTACTTTATTATTTACAAAACAATTTAAACAATCGCATCATGCTTTCCTTCTGCGCGGGACTGGGTGCAGCGCGAAAGATGTTTGATCTAGCATGATCAAAATATTAAAACATCGTGGAATAAGATAACCAGTGTCGATACAAAGACATACTTTAACATTGTGACCAACATTATTCGTCCTCGACAAAATCTTGAAAAATTGCAATGCGCGTATTTTCGGCCATTAGAACCCAGTGGACGTTTAGACATCTTGAAACACAATATTACTAAGAAAATAAATACTGCATTATAGAATTGTTATCTTCGTTTAAAAGATAGATTTGATTTTGTGAGTCAATGCTCTCTGATATTTCTGCTGGCCTGGAAGACAAAAACAAAACAAAAATATTCACAAAATAGTCTTCCTTTTATGTCAATCATTCTGATGTCAATAAAACAGATTACCAATAAAACACATAATGTAAGGTCATTCTAAAACTAATTTCCACTCAAAATCCAGCGAATCTAAATACAAATAAAAAAACGAGAGCTGGAACCATGAAATATATGTGTGTATATATATATATATATATATATATATAACGTTTAATATCCTTTATAAGATCGGTATTTAAAGTGATCAGCAATGATAAACAGTACATTAGAAATCACAATGTTATCACGGGGTCGGCGTTTGCAAGCCCGAATCATTGCATTCGGCTTCATGTCAAAGTGCCACAGTTAGAACTAATACAAGAGATAACTACGCAGAGCTAATATACGATCGCATTTTGTGTACATATTTTGTTATTTTGATCTTCCGGTCGTAAAATGTTTCCTGGTTGAAAGTCAGGGCAGTTAACAATTCGGGATCGAAAAATATTCACACCACTCCTAGGTTATGCATAGAAAGAAGGGAAATCATGACGGCAAAATGCTGGCGGAAATATTGTTCACTGCTGTGCATTCCCTGCAGAAACAGATTGTAGTTGTGCGTAAATCTGGGGAAATGAAGGAAACACGGAAATGTGATAAAAATGAAGGTTTAAAGTAACTGTATGATGTCGCTTGAAATCAGGTCTATTGCAAGAAAATTGGGCGATTAGTTTAATTAATATAGGTTTCGGCTTCCAGTTCAATATAGTTCAATCTTTTCAAGAGATAGATTCTTTACCCAGGTAGTGATTGTTAAATCCAGTTCCTGGCAGAGGTCAGGAGACGTTGTTTGTCCCGTCCAAAGTTCGTATTGAAAAGCTTTTGGCGCTCTGTCTGCTGGATTAGAAGTCACAATGAGAGAGAGAAAAAAAACAAGCAAGACTGGACTCAAGAAGCTGGTCGGATGGGACAACATGCTAAATGTCAGGAGAAGATATGTGTCCTCATTCAAATCTGCCTTGATTAGTTTTGTCGCATCTTTAAAACGAAGATTTATCTAAGAAAAAATACGGGGCCGAGTGTCCATTAGCCGGCATTGTTAGACCTTGTACTTCTAAAGTTAACTGCCACATTTTTATTTGCATGTTGTAAGTGCACCCTCGCCTCGCACTCTTCCCCATACACACCCGATGTTTTATTGGAATCGCTTGTGTTTCACACGGTAACTTTCAGATCTGAAACCCGCTTTTATCCCGTGACACTATAATTTCCAAGAAAAGTCGAAGACGTCGAAGAAGCAAGGACGATGTAACCATGCTCTTCGTTAAAATATATTTGAAAAGGAATACACAGATTAATTGCAAATTTTGGTTCTCACGGCATAGATAGGATCTCTGAGGAGGATGTTCCGTTTTTATCTTTATATTCAGGTAGGTTAAGTCATTGACAATTGAGATAATTGACCAACTGTTCAGCATGCTGTGGTTATGAGCGCATCCATGTTGAGTTTGATTTTAAACATTTTAAAATGTAGCACGATACAAATCATATTTACTTGGCAGGTAATGTGACGGTGGCGTTTACAGTATCGATTAGAAAGCAGATTCTCTGTTCTGTCGGGATTACAGGCAGACTAGCATTCGTTTTTGTTCACCTTCTCTGGCTCGTTTTACCCAGAAATTGTGCTGATTTTAAGAATTGTAGCTCATTCAACTCCCGTGTGTGCACTGTCCATACTGTGTTCATACATCGATTTTAGTATTAAAGTTGTAAAATAATCAGAAAATCTATCGATTGAGAGGAAGTAGCTCACTCAAAGTAAAGACGGCGGAGTGTTCAGATGCATAATCTGCGCCATTGACACCTCTCCGTGCACACCAACCCAATAGATTTTCATATACATACATCTCATATTTTTATCACGAATCGCGAGCAGACTCTTTTTGTGGAGTCAAAAGCTTAAAAACAAAGAACTTCCTCGCTTTATTTTAAGTAAGGTCGGCAGAATTGGGACAAAAGCTGCAAATGCAATGAATTCACAATGACATAATGCATTGACAACTAGCATCGGTGGACAGGCTGCAAGCATCATTTCGTCTCACAATATACTGCTCGTTGGCGAGTGTTCATTAATACGAGTTTGAGAGTAAATCTAAAGTTATTTTATTGCTCTCAAACAACATTAACCGCTCTCCTCAGCAATCAGCTCAATGTAACCCTGCGGTGTCTTCAGAAAAGAATGCAGACTTCTGAATCTCTCTCGCCTCCCATAAAGAAAATTATCAACCTGCAAAACTCTTGGCCCCTCACTAATGGATTAGAAATCACAAAGAGAGTGAAATCAGATTGGAATATGGGAATGGAGCGCGTGTGAACAGAGCAAAGTCCTAAATGCAAAACAGTGGAAACCTTCTGTCACCATTTGTTTTGAGGAGCGATAATCACACAATTCTTAAAACAATGATGCAGAAAATGCACTTTGTAAACAAAATTGTACATTAACAGATCTCACACTCGACCTTGACATGCGTGTTCGCGTTTAGAGTGTGTGTGTGCATCTCTGTTGCTCGTATTTGAAGAACTGAAAATCGTGGATCAGGAAAAATGGAGCAGTTCAGCGTGTGTATTGGAAAGCTTTGGTCGAAACCGGATTGCAGTCCGACCTCTTACTCCATTGGAATATGTAAATAAAAAAGGATTTGATGAACGTCTTGATGTAAGCAGCAAATAGCACTCCACTGTTGGTCATATCGTTGTCATATTTGCGAATCGAAGAGCAATTTAATTCTTTCCCCTTTTCTGGGCATGCGTGACATTTATATTGTGAAAGGGCAAAAGGCACCTCGCCTTATGGTGTAATGAAAACTATCGGCTCTTGCTGCTGGAAGTGGGGGAGGGGAGTTCTTAAGGGTTTTCCTTACTTTGCCTGAACGCTAGTTTGTTCTATTGACTTTAGCACCAAAGAAAACAACCTGTGCTTGTACAATTCAATATTACATCGGACTGTCAAACGAGATTGATCCTTCTTACATATTTACCATTGAGAAGAATTCAGGAACGGTCATCGCAATTTCTTCTGAAGTTATTTGGACGGGGTATTCTGATCATATCAAAAGCGAATGTTAAAATAGTTCACAGGCTGGTCTGCTATATTTACTGTTGTTGCTCCTGCTAATATGCTCTCACCAAATTCTTAAATTATTACACCAACTAAAACGGAAAGCAAATGTAGGAACAATAACTCCCGATATCACAAACGTCCTCACCAACAGATGGAGGAGACATCACTGCAAGGATTTCATTCGTTACTGACTTATCACAGTAAGCTGGCGTGCTAAGTCTTTTCTAGAAAAGTTGCACAGTTGAAAATGTGTTTAATTACCATTTTAAAACAATGCTATTTCTAAAAGCAAATTTATTAAAATAAATATAGTCTAATTTGAACATATATGAAACACCGTATGGGCAAAACCCGACAACACTTGCTGTCAGTGGCGTTTTGATTAAAAAGGGGTCGTTTCAGTATACTGTACAGATCCTACACATATCTGGCCTGTGGTTCAACGTTGAACAATGGAAACCAGACGCGCAGTAGAATTTTAATGTAACGGAACCTTTCCCAATAAACTCAATATCCAGCCATAATTTGATAATTGGTTCAAATATTAATACTAAGAAAATTAACAGATATCTGATTTTATCTTTCGTGGCGGTATATTTTTTCTTTCAGAACCTGTTTTTCTGTAAAAATATTTAATTTTGTTGAATCGATTTTGGTGATCAAAATATAATCTGGGCATTTTTCTGCAGTTTTTACGAATTTGGTTGAAACATGTGACGAGATTGTCATAAAATATATATTTCAAATTAGTCTTCGAAATATCACAATTCACTTGGGCCCGTTTGTAAAGGAAATAAACTGCCAATTTAGCAACGCTCACGTCGCTGATGCAACTCTTGGATGATCTTCTCTTGGATATTCAGCGAATTCGCTACACCCTCTTCTCAAATTC
Organism: Malacoraja senta; assembly: GCA_038087875.1. Taxonomy (NCBI): domain Eukaryota; kingdom Metazoa; phylum Chordata; class Chondrichthyes; order Rajiformes; family Rajidae; genus Malacoraja; species Malacoraja senta. The sequence goes on from JAXLNO010003871.1 coordinate 14,468, forward strand.
GCACCACATCTTTTCACTCATCAGGGGGCAATTACACGATAATTAAAAGAATTTCACGGTTACTCTGACAATGTGTGTGTCCCACCAGTGATCAATGATCAAAGCGAAAGCTATTCATGTCCAAAACCCACTTGTGTGAATCGAAATTACAAAGTGTTTTGTGCCCGGGTACAAAGAAATGCAATTCTGTTACACATTGTAACAATTGTATTAGACAATACTTCATATTTGTTTCTCAGCGTGACAAAGAAAAACAAACCGGCGAATATTTATTTCTCCCTCTATCTCTCTCTCTCTATATACAGTGTGGTTCATTTATCCGTTATGACAATGGGGGTTTGAATTCAAAATTCTGAACTGTTTTGCTAACAAAGTCGCTGTTGATTTTTTATTCCGCGGAGACAAACACACAAAAACACAGACAAGCATTTTTGATGGAGATTTCCCCCCCAAAAAATATATAGTGCATGCATTAAAATAAATTTTTTTAAACCCACATCAGTGAAATAATTGTCAATATGAAATATAATTATAACGATATATTTTCATGGTCTGTGTTTTGCGCGATATCACAGAGACAGGACAACGGCAGCAGTTCACACTTGGCAAAACATTAACGTGTGTAGCGGCTGCCTGATAAGCGGGCGTTACACAAATACATAGAATGCTTGACGAATGGAAGATTTGGTGATCGCTTGGACACCAACTCCAGATCTGTTTTAAATAAATGAAATGTGTTGTAATATCCGTTGTTTTTTCGTGTTTCTTTTAACTATTTTGCTGAGATTTGATTCACTGCATACATATTCTAGTAGTTCTGCTTTTTAAAAATATATAAATTCGAAGATGTGAAACTGAGCATCTGAATTGTCGAACCAGGGTTGAAGGAGTTCAAACAAAGTCAGTGGCCTAAACATTTTTTCCAGTGCCTGGGAACCCTTAACTGCTGTATTTGAAAATTAATCTGCTCATAATTATAGACCGTCCTTGCAGAATGAATGCAATATTATTTAGTGCATGTGGCCACTGGATAACAATTTAAAATCGACCTTATGTCTGATCCCTGTTATGTTCAGAAAGATTGACACGCCCGTTGTTATAATTATGGAAATTATCGCTGAAACATCTGATCTAAAAAGATCTACTTCAATCAAAATATATCGCTCGCTTGTCGTGACGTGCTGAATTGTATTATAGGCAAGAAATAATTATCAATGATTAAAAAATAAGCACACTTAATGGTGACTAATCTAATAACAAATGACAAGTTTTTGCGAATTAACTTTTTATTTTCTCATCAAATCAAAATAATTTTATTCGTTTTCATAGAATTACAAATACAAAATTAACAACTCCTTAAATTCCATTTGTATTATTATTTTTTAAACAACTTAAAACTATGAAGGACCTAGAGTTGACCATGCAATAAATTAGGCACATTGAGACAAGCTGCGAGAGACCGCCTGGCTATGTACTAACACCGACATTTCTAGACAGCTAAAAACGAGGGGGAAAGTGCATGAACACCAAGTAGAAATAAAAGTTAAAAGTCATTGTGGAACGATAAAAATGTAACTTTTCGAGGTTCCTGATGCAGGTAACATTTGGTTCATTTTTACAATAAACCCGCTTTAAAAAAATGTTCGCGAATGTTGAAATGGTCATGCAAAATGAGCCGAGTTTCATTAAAACTGTACAACGTCCGGAAAGGCTGTGGGAAACAGCGGTTTCGTAAAATGAACATAGTTATTTTTCTCCAAGCAGGCTGGTTTTAATTTAGATACCACCACCTTTTCATCTTTTCAAGTCTTGCAACGACTTTGTGTGCAGCCACAGGGAACATTGATCAGACGCGGAGAACATAACATAACCGATTCTAGAAATCTTACAGCACGTTTCCAAAACAAAAAAAAGTTAAAAACATGCTGCAGGTGTCTGACTTTGTGAAATGTACAATTGTGATTTATCGGTAAACGTTTGCAGCTACTTTATACTTCCACAGTTTCTACACATGTACAGGTTACAAAGTAACAGTCTCTGCACAGAAGATGCATTTTGCAGCGATCCCAGTTAGGGAGAAGTTTTATTGACTTTGCAGGAGGGTTTTAGCTTCCTGACTAGGAAGTGTTGAGGACGGGCCTGGAATACACACCTTGGTAGTATGAAGCTTCGCTGGCCAGCATCAAGGGGTCCATGCCGCCCTTGCCCATGGAGGCGAGGGGCAGCCCGCTGGACATGCCTCCACCGTAGCTGGAGTAGTGCATCGCTTGCTCGTAAGCCTTCAGGTCCATCTTGTGATGATGGTGCTGCTGCTCGGACGACATGAGGTTGTTGATGGAGAAGGGGTGGTTGAAGGAGAAGTGTGGGTCCGCCTTCAGCGGGTGCATGTGGTGCGCCTCGGCCGCCGGTAGCTGGCCCAGCGACAGCGGGTGTGGGAGCGGCTCCAGCGCTGCACCGAGGGCCGGAGCCGAGCTCACGATCGGAGCCTGGCACTTCAGGCGGGGCGCAGTGTCCGGGTTGGGCTCGGCCCGGCTCATGTTGTTGTTCCCCCCAGGCAACGGCGAACAGGATTCCCCTTCCTGCTCCTCCTCCTCCTTCCTCGCGTCGTCCGGACCCCCTTTCATTGACGATTTCTTGTCACATTTGAAGCGCTTCTGCCGCCGCAGGTAGCAGCCGTTCTCGAACATGTTGCCCGAGTCCGGGTGCAAGCTCCAGTATGAGCCCTTGCCCGGCTTATCGGGCGAGCGGGCCACTTTGATGAAGCAGTCGTTGAAGGAGAGCGAGTGTCGAATGGAGTTCTGCCAGCGCTGTGGGTTCTGCCGGTAGTAGGGGAAGAGCTCCATGATCCACTGGTAGATTTCGCTCAGGGTCAGCATCTTGCTCGGCGCTTGCTGGATGGCCATGGTGATGAGCGAGATGTAGGAGTAAGGCGGCTTGGCGTGAGGGTAGGAACGTCGCAGGCTCTTGGCGTCCCGGGGCCGGCTCACGTTGCCCTGCGGGTAAGACATCGAGCTCATCCCCGGGTAAGGGCTCAGGCCGTTCAGGGAGCTCTGCTGCGCGTTCAAGCCGGGGCTGATGGCTGTCATGCCGGCGCCCATGCCGGCTGGCCCTCCGCCCATGCCGGGGGAGCCGAGGCCGGCGCCGATGGCCGGGCTCCCGTAGGACATGTTGAAGGAGCCGGCGGTCATGTTGCCGCCGGAGCCCATACCGTTCATGCCCATGTAGGTGGTGCCCAATCCCGGGTTCATGCCGTTCACCGGCATCGTCGAGTAGGCCTGCACAACAAAGGGAAATAAATTAGTCGGACAGGGGTCAGAAAGCCAACGCCTGCCTCCCCTTCACAAGACCCCACACTTCATACTTTCTTTTACAGGAAACGGACTCTTAACATCAAAATTAGGCGGGAGCCACGCCTATTTAAAATTTAAAATACAAAGTTGGAACAGCTTCTTTCCCTGGGAGTAGCAGCGGCGGCAGGTCGAGTCGCGCCACTGCTCCGCGTGGCTGGATTGTGGAGCGCTCCGGAGCCGGGGTGCAGGGAACGTGCCGGCCGCTCCAGGGGTCCCACATCCCCTCCCCTCTCTGATGCCACCCCGTGGTCAGGAACCTAGAGGTTCCCTGATTACCCCCACCCCTGCACCGAATCCTCAAATGAGCAACACAGCCGTTTCCTGAACTATTCGCGTCCTTTCGCTTTGAGCAAATTGCCCACATGACATCCGCTAGACAGACCTCGAAATAAACATGGTCCAGTTTTTTGGAGCGTATAAAAAGTTCCTGGGCAGATTGCTGATAGTCTTGTCTTGAAAATAGGCGTTTAAAAGCCCGCAACCCCCTGTTAGCGAACGATCCGTAAGTGCTCACCTTAAAATAAGGTTGAACCCGATACTTTTGCTTACCTCTTGTGGGTCTCCGTAGTAATTGCTCCACTCAGATGCTTCGTGTCCTTCCATCTTCACTGCACCTAACATCATGGAGGCAAAGTACAAAAACGAACATCAAAGCTGACCCCCAAAATAAGATCCCACCGCGGATGCACTCTGGCTGAAGCCAAATGAGGGAGATGGAAAGGGAGAACTGCGAGAGTGGAGAAGGGTGGGGAGGTGAACACTTTGAGTGGAGCTGGGGCCATGCGTAGTGATCCGACTGTTCACAGATCCTGCCTCCTGTCCCGATTTGCGCAGGATTTTTCTTTATTTGAATATTTAGCTCTCACCTAGGCGTCGGGATACTGTGCTCCGATTGCACACCTGCCTTGTCCACTGCGAGTCAGCGGAACCAATCTTTAGCCACTGCAAATAGTCCCTGTTGGATTTGTAAAGAGGCTAATTGGTTTAACGTGGAAACAATAGGAAAGACAAACTCCAGCACTGGGACGCGAAGCGATAAATTAATTGAGCAGGGAAAAGCTAACCAAAGTGGCATTTTTCTCTCCTAGAGATTAAACGGGTGAGATTAACACGGAGGGTGTTCTGTGCATCTCATGTTTAGCTTTACCTGATCTCCGGTACTGTAACATTCTTTAAATTAAGTTAATGTGGGTTTTGTTCAGTAAATTTAGGCAATTATTTTGCAAGCAAAGGCGTACTTTACGTAACATGTTTCGTTCGGCAAGTGGAAGTAAACTTTATCCAGAACTTTAAGACAAACTTTTGTGACTCATTTGGTCTTCTGAAAGTTTAAATCTGACGGCTATAACTACCGAGTCCCATCGATGTAACACATCTCAGCAATATAGCAACGTACGGGATTAATTCGGTGAATCGCTTCGTATAGAAACCTTCCCATACGCGGTGAAGTTTGGTGAGATTGTGCAAAATGCATTACTTCGGTAAATCAGTAATTTGTCAAGCAGATAGTTGGTCTGGCAGTCTGTCTGGAGATAGCACCATTAGTAAACCTTTGGCCAGCAAATATCTTATCTCGATCAATAACGGTAGCATTCCGAAAACAGGCAGTTTCTGGGAATTGTCCCCGATCGCAAGTAATTCGTTACATTCCACGGTTATATGAGCTACAGTCTGAGCTCCACATGTCGGCTCGACGGGCTGCAAAGGGCGAAGGACCTTTCTGTTTGCTGTTCATTTATAAATCTAAACAAATGTCTGTTTAATACGGTTTTAGGCCCAGCTACATTCCTACCGTGAAAGAGAGGAGACGGCGTGAAAGTGGCAAATGTAATTAGCCCGAGGAAGAATTTACTCGACAACGTGACGTCTTTGAGGAATGGTGTAAAATAAACGCTTTCTCCGTCCTTCTTTCGTCGTAAAAATGCAGATTGGAAGAATAGTTTGCATTCAAGATCACGTACCTCGGTTACCCTCTGCGAAGTTTGCAGCCAGCGACGGTCCTCGCTTCCAAGCGCCAATAAGTGAGACTGCAGCTTGCCTCTTGGCTTTATGCAGCGCCTAGCAACGGGACTGCTTTTGGATCAGAGATGTTAACCCGAACAAAATGAATAGTTCTGGACTCTTTTCTCTGCGTGTTTTAAGAAGAAATTTGCCGTCCACCCAAGAACTGCCCCAAGATTATGTCGAGAGAAAATTGTGGTTTAAAGCTGACAACATACGTTTTGGCAACTTACAGACCAGGAAGGCTTGATCAGCGACTGAGTTTCCAATTTTGCGCCTTTGAGTAGAGGGGGTGCAATTTGAAGTGTTGTTAGAAACTGCAACGCATTTTAAATTCAGTTTTCTTACTGAGGAGAGAGGCTGGAAAAACAACTCGAAGCGATATTACACAGGAAGCCACCGCCGGTGCATGTATGTTATGGCTGTGATTTGCATCAGCAATGGGGGCACAGTTAAAAGGTCAGGCATTGTGTCTTCCAATGAAGTCTTGGTCAACGAGTTCAGAAATGAGTCCGTATATCCTTTGCCAGTGGTGTGGGGAAGCAAATCCCTTCCTGCACATGCCCATTCCAGCAATTCAAAATAATAAACATACTTTACACATTCTTAGGGAGATAAAAGCCTGCATATTTTTGTGAAATAAAAGTAACGCTCAACGTTTCATCAGTTTCATAAATCCATGTAGAATTTCTGTTTGATGAAATTGCTTTTTGAAAATATTGTGTCGGGAAAATATGATAAAATGAGACCTCGAGCAAAACACAAAGTGCTGGAGGAACTCATCGGGCCAGGCAGCATCTGGGGAGGGCGATGTTTCTGGTAGGGACCCTTCCTCGGAAAATTTGATCCTTTTTAAAAAGTAAATTGATGAAAGTGGACACACACCACACGCACTCGACCATTTTAACCAATACCCGAGATTTCGCGATCTTTTCATTTCATTTCCCCAGTTCTGGCTTCACGTACAACTCGCCCATAAATGGGTGGACAGTTCAATTAGAAATTAATTTTGGAGACAGTTTTTAATTGTGTTACTATATAACACCAGCTCCTAAAATAATAGTGGAAGATTTTCGTTCTTTGAAATTTTGGGAATGCTGCCAAAGATTTCTGACTGAAATATCGTTATTTTAGGTGCAGAATGCATACATTTTTAACGATTAAATTTAACTTTGCACAGATTTACAAGGAATACGCAGTTCAGGCCATTCCTGCAAAACAGCCCGTGCGGGTTCTTGGGTTCCATTCCAACATTTTCCATCTTTCGTCAATTAATAGTGAGTTAAGTACGTTGACTTCCTTTGCCCATCACGTTTCAATGCATTCATATTATTTCATCAGCCATTTTCTCCGGTATTACTATTCGGGAAATGGAGATTCTTCTCAATCCCATTTTGATAGCACAATTATTAATTTATATTCAATCCTGTTTGGTTTCCTGTTCTTATCAACACTGGTCCTGTATCATGCTAATCATAATTTCAAAGACGCCCCCCCCTCCCCCCCCCAATAGACCATCTCTCGGTTTTCTTTTTTTCCCCAGATAGAAAGAGACCCAGCCTATTTATCACTTCCCCGATAGGTATAACCTGGCGTATCTATTACCACCCAAGTGCAACTTTCCTGCACCACGTGCATAGCTTCTACATTCCTCTTTCAATAAAAAGAAAATATGGCGACCAGACTTGTACACGGGACTCCAAGGGTGGTTTGAACAAAGTTCAATGCAAGTTTAGAATAACTTCTCGACTTTTTATTTCAATCCCTCCAGACATAACAAACGGTTCGTTTGCTTTTTTACGCCTTTATTCACCTGAATCACTGCTTTTAGTCATTTATGTGTATTCCAAGATGTTTTTGCGCCTCTGCTTCAGTTATTTTTCTGAGCAAAACGTTATCCCTGTGTTGAAATTCTTCCGCTAATTATATGAGTATTCTGCATGTGTTTTGATGTCTCGTTGTAGTTTGAAGCAGTGCTCCCGTTGTCGACTATAAGTTTGTATCATTCATAAATAAGGGAAGATTTTGACCCTGAAATCTGGATGTTCATCAAATTGGGAAATACATCTGTCCCCGTGGAGCCCTAGTTTCTGTCGCCTACCTGTCTGAACTCTTACTGAGGGCTTTCTGCTTAAGGCCAGCTATTCTCGCATGTTGTATAAGAAGGAAATGCAGATGCTGGTTTAAACCGAAGATAGACATGTTTCCGATTTCATCTCATTCGTCAATCTATAACTGACACCACTGAAACCCTTTTGAAAGTCGAGATGAAGTACAGTTAAAAATAGATTTCAATAAGTCAAAACAATATAAATAAACATTTTACATTTGTATTTAGAGGCTTTTGGATAAACACGGATATGCAGGAAATGAAAGGATAAAGATTCATATGGATGAATAAGAGTTGGCCTTGGCATCATGTTGGCCACAGCCATTGTGGGCGGAAGAGCCCGTTCGTGTGCTGTACTGTTCTATGTTCTATGTAAACTATTAAAATGAAAAAAATAATGTTAATAATTTTAAAATATTGAAATAGGGTAAAACAAGTAAAACAACTTACCTTTCCCACAGGATCGGCAATGTACTGAAATGATTGCACCAGACACCGTTGACGTAAAGGTCGCCCCCGGCCTCTCTCAGCGCCGGCATCTGACCTGACCTCGCCTCGAACTCCCACCTTTGACTGCGCTTGCATGGAAGGCCGAGATGTGCGGAGCAGTGGACTGCAGACAGTCAGTGCACGGTTCTTTGCAGAACCATCTCAAGCCATCAATCTTACTTCACTCCCCATGGACGCTTCCCGATCTGCTGAACATAGTCGCGCGTTATAACTGTTTTCATTGCCAAGTATTTGTGGCACTATCACAATATTATGCTGCGCTTATTCTGGCATATAAAATATGGATACCAGTGCCTCTGCGATTTCTTCGCCGGAATTTTTGAATTATGTCGACGCAATCTGACCAGTCAAGAGTTTCATCCCTTTGAGTTGCTTAGTTAATAATTCCTCACTTATTTTAAATACGGGTTTCAAATATTATCTTCCAATGACATGTCCATCTGACCCTTGCCTGAAGCGATGTCAATGTTTAACATTCCCGTCATTTGGTTTCTGAACATTCCCTGTTCATTTAGTTCCCCCGAACAGCATGGAAACAGGCCCTTCTGTCCGCCGAGTCCACGCCGACCACAGATCACCCGTTCACACTAGTTCTCTGTTATTGCAATTTCTCATCTACTCCCTGCGTCTTATGGGCAATTTTTGCAGAGCCCAATTAACATACAAACCAGCAAGTCTTTGGGATGAGCACTCGGAAGAAACCTACTCGGTCACAGGGAGAACGCGCAAACACCACACATACAACATCCGAGGTCAGCATCGAACGCGGGTCTCTGAAGCTGTGAGGCAGCAGCTCCACCAGCTGTGCCTCCAAACACTGATTTTATCCCGTTCATTCCGCAGTGGGCTTCTTCCTTCGTCGACTCCCATGTACGTCCGTGTGGACTATTTATCCACGACTCGATACCTGAAATACCGTCCACCTCTACTCTTGACTCCCCCCTCCCCCCACCCCAATAATGTTGTCCTCGAATCTTCAGGGTTCACTTGTAATTAATTGGCTCTTTGTTTTTTGGGGGGTAAATTTTGTTTTTGTTTTTTTTGTTTGATGTGCGATATCAGATGAGATAAGACCCCATGGAAAGTACTCTTACTCCATCCCAAATGAAAACAAATTAATTGACCATAAATGAACAATTTCATATGTTCACGCGTGTAATTTGAAGTAGTGTTACGGATTACCTGTAGAAATAGTTTCTGGTAATCAAAGCGCCTCCCTCGCAATAACCAGCAGAGAAAGAGATCGGCGTATTACCGAGAGAAAAGGCATCCATCTCGGGAGAGCGACTCCAGGGACGCCGACGGCTTCAGAAAGGTCTCATTAGCATCTAAAGAGCAATGTGCACTGGATGGATGGCTGGTAACATGGTTGCAAAATTAATTGGACAATTCTAATTTAACTGAGTTCTCTAAATGCGAATAGAGCGACTATGCAAACCTCGGTGATTATTGAATGTCGTGACTCCTAACAGCCATTCTCCAAGAACTACTGCGTGCTTTGTGTTTTTTCTGTGGATAGTTGTATCGCACATTTAAGGACGTAGCGTATGGCCTCCAACATCAAAATAACAAGAAAGGTTGAGTTATTAACAAATCAACATCGCCTTTCATTATTCTGTAACATTCAAAGTATCCGATTGCATTAAAATAACTGATGGCAGTCCAGGAAGCGTGGGTGCGGCGTGCGGGGATTTATGTGGCGGATGAAGGGCGGAGCGTGAAAATTACAGCTTCACACGGTCATTCAGAAACACGCCCGAATGTTTTAGGGAAACCGGAGTCATATTACACGCATTTCACACTGATTAAAATCGCATTCAGCTTCGATTTTATGACTATGATGTAGTCAGTGATGCCGACAGGGTAAAAAAATATACGAGCGTTTCTTGACCAACTGGGAGATGATAAAAAACAGGAATGTATTTTATGTGGAGATAAGATCCAAAATACACGTTCTTTGCCAGCCACCAGAATCCCTTGAACATTTTATTCCAGACTCCCGCGTTACATTCAGCATATTTTTATGAGCCTTATTCGACTCTACAAAACAGAACGCTTTTTTCCCCAACGACACAGAAAGTTGAAAGTAATTAAGTAATTGGGATCAGACTTTCAGTTACGTGATCAACTACTTGTGTTTAACTCTGTAAACTTTATATCAGGCTTCTGCGGGGGGGGGGGGGGGGGGGGGGGACGTACCCAACACATGATCACGCAGAAACAGTTGAAATACGGGCCCTGAATTACTTATCTCGCAGTTATTCCCTTTTCTTGGTCGCAATTGCTGATCTCACATTTTCGCTTGTCTTACACCAATTCACCTATTCTCCGAGTGGGCGAGAATACTGAACTGACTTACAATTATCTTCGCTCTGAAATATGATCTTGCTTTTTCTCTTCGTAGACGCTGCCGGAAATTTCTTGTATTCCGGTTAACTGATTTTGGATGTCTGAATCCACTGCCTTTCTGTTTAGTATAATTACTGTTTAATGTTCTGTTGTCTCAGAGTAAAACATAATCGCAATAGTAATGGGCCTGTCCCACTTAGGCGATTTTTCAGCGGACTGCCGGCGACTGTTCCGCAGTCGCCTGAAAAATCGGCAACTGGAAAGGCGACTGTCAGAGTGGAACACACACACACACACACATCGCTTCCTTCACCAGCCGGTTATGCAAAGCGGGGGACAGGGCAAGCGGGAGGAGCGCTGTCTAAAACATTCACACGGTGCAAAGCCAAGATGAAACACTCACACCGCGATGAACAGGAAGGTTGGCGCTGTAAAAAGATGGCAAAGCACAGTGCTTTAAAAGTAAGTCATTTTAAAGAGGGGGGGGGGGGGGGGGGAGATTAAGAATTAAGAGCATGATCCTAGATAATATTTTACGTCAAGATTTCATGAACTAAAATGTACACGGAAACTGACACAATTTGTAACTTGTGGAATTAAATGCCATCTAGTGCACAACTGTCGAGTTCTTGGATTGGTTCAAAGAATGCTTCCATTACAGGATGTACAATAAGGATAACTTTACAGTCAGAGGTATAATACTGGATAAAATGAGCTATGGGAGACCTCGGGAATTAATATTTAAATTAAAGGCTGCACGACAAATATATTGACAAATTAAAAAGTACTTAGACATAGCAATCCTGTCTAATGTCTGCCCTCCGCACCTGAATACGTGGCAGCGAAGTGCTGTCCCTTTTACCTCCAAATTTACATCCATCATAATGACCGCGGTCTCAAAGCCACCCCAGGCAGACGTCTATCTAGTACTGGAGGAACTGCACGGAACTGGAGAAACCCGAGGTCCACAAACACCAGTCAGCGTACCGCAACTACCTGCCCTATCATAGCCAGGGGACTTCAACAAGGCCAACTTGAGGAAATCACTGTAAAACTGCCAACATCGTGGGTTCTACGCCACCACATAATCAAATACCCTCGACCACTGCTATGCCCCCATAAAATCTTACGATAATTATGTTTCAGAGTATAGGAGGAAGATCGATCATCTGATTAAACGGTGCCAGGACACCAATCTTGCTCTCAACGTCAGTAAAGCCAAGGACCTGATTGTTGACTTTAGAGGAGGAAACCCGAGGATTGATAATCCTGTCTTCATTGACGGGTCGATGGAGAAGAGAGTTAACTTCAAGTTCATGATCGTACATATCTCTGAAGATTTGTCCTGAATGCAGCACATTGATGCAATCATAAAGAAAGCCCATTAATGCCTCTATTTCTTTAGAAGATTGAGGAGATTCAGTATGTCAACAAATACTTTTTTGAATCTCTGCAGGTGTACAGTAGAGAGCATATTGACTGGTCCGGCATCTTGGTTCGGCAACTCGAACGCCCAGGAATGAAGATTACAAAAAGTGGTGGGCACTGCCCGGTCCATCACTGGCCCTGCCTCATCCCCATCAAAGGGATCGATAGAAGGCACTGCCTCAAAAAGGCAGCCAGCTTCATCAATGTCCCATTCTACCCTGGCACACTCTAATTTCACAGTGCGATATACAGACAAAATACAGATAAATAAATAGTCCCAACCGCTGCAATGAAGTAGGTTGGGGGATCAGGACTTCACCGTTAGCTTAGGGGAGGACCATTCAGTAGTCGGATAACAGTAGGGAAGAAGCTGTTCCTGAAACTGGTGGTACATGCTTTCAAGCCTGAAAGGAGAGGGGAGAAGAGGGAATGACTGGTGTGTCAGTGGTCTTTTCTTATATTTTCTGCTTTCCCGAGGCAATGTGAAGTGTAGAAGGCATCGATGAGTTGTGACTCGTTTGTGTGAATAGCTGTTCCAAAACTGTTTACAATTTCTTGGGCTGAGCAAGAAAATTGGTCAAACCAAGTTGTCATACCAATAGGAGGCTTGCTACAATCTGTAGAAGTTAGTAAGGAGAAATGCCAAACTTCCTTAATCTTCTGAAAAAGCATTGGTGTGCTTTCTTGGTTGTAGCTTCAATGTACATGGTCCGGGACAAATTGTTGATGAAATGTACGCTTGGAAACCTGCGTTTTCAACCAACTCCACTTCAGCACTGGTGTAGAACTGGAGTTGGTCAATGGTTGATGGCATGTGTACCACCTTGTTTCCTGAAGTCAATAATCAGCTCCATCTTTTGGCTGACATTGAGGGAGAGGTTATTGTCTTGACACCACTTTGCTAAGCTCTCTATTCCCTTCCATCTCATCATTGTTCCAGATCCAGCCCAGTAAATGGAGTTAGAGCAGAATTGAGTGGATGGGGAGCAGAGTCATCGGTGGATCTGGAGTTGTGCGGCACTTGTGTTGAGATTTATCATGAGGATTTGTTGTCTATCCTCACAGATTGTGGTCTATAGGTCAGGAATCTACATAAATTGATGCAATTTTGAACTTTCATACATTTTCCAAATAAAAATAGACTAATTGGATAATCATACACACGAGACCTATCAGCCCACTGTGTCCACACCACTTCTCCACTTGAGCAACTCACTAGTGCACCCTGACCCCAACTCAGTGGTGTTGCAAATCTTTCTGCACCATCAAATCTAATTTCTTCATTAAGATCACGATGAAACTAGCCTCCACCATACATGTGGGTAATGTTCTACACACCATACGCATTTTTCAGTGTCAATTTGGAGCACTCTGCAACTATGTCTGTTAGCAGGCCTGTACAAAGCTTTTCAAAAACGGGGGTGGCATGACAGGATTACAAAAATTTTAATGTGAAATAATGTGTGCGCTGCGCACATCACGAGCGGGAAGCATGAAGTCCCTCGATGCCAGGGTCCAGGGCCCTTAAGCGAGCCCTGGAACCTCAGGGGTTTTAGATGCTCTCTGATGCATTCTGAGCCTTATTTTGGAGCATTTTTGCACCAAATTTATGATAAATATTTCAGAAATTAACAGGAATCTGAGAGGTAGCTTTTCACAAAGGGTGGTGGGTGTATGGAATGAGCTGCCAGAGGAGGTAGTTAAGGCTGGGACTATCCTAATGTTTAAGAGACATTTGGACACGTACATGGATAGGACAGGTTTAGATGGATAAGAGCCAAACGCGTGTGAGTGGGACTAGTGTAGATGGGACTTGGGCTGATGGGTGAAGGGAAAATAGACACAAAGTGCTGGAGTAACCCAGCGGGTCAGGCAGCATCTGTGGAGAACATGGATAGGTGACGTTTCACAGAGTGCTGGAGTAACTCAGCGGGTCAGGCAGCATCTCTGGAGAACATGGATAGGAGACATGTCACAGAGTGCTGGAGTAACTCAGTGGGTCAGGCAGCATCTCTGGAGAAAAGGTATAGATTATATTTCGGGTCAAGACCCTTAATTTAAAATTTTAAATTAAGAGAAGGACATTATAATTTAAGAGGGTTGTGTATTTTTGAAACATGTAAAGTGAGAACCAATGTAAAATATAGATGTCTCAGTTTTGGGAGTCAGATTATGGAACGGGCTTAGTGATGAGTTGAAATTTTGTAGCTCTCAGTCGAGTTTCAAAAAAGCGTTAACATGTAAAATAATTAAGGATTATAATGTAATATGATTAAAATGTAAAATAAGTAAGGATTACAATATAGAGTAATTTTTTTCCCTTTCCTTTGTAATGCTGATATTCTGGGTTATCTTATTTTATGGATTGTATAGGATAGGCAAAAATAAGCTTTGTGGCTTCAGCCTATTCCTTTTTCGGTCATTGATTATGTGAACGTTGTGTGAAATGGATACAGTATTGGTTCATATTCACACAGATTGTAAAGTTTTGTTCTTTTTAATGTATGACCGAAATAAACTATTCATTCATTCATTCATTCATTCATTCTTCAGTAATATGCATGATGTGACATGCATAGACATTCCTGAATGTTACCCAAACCATCGTGAGCTACTTTGTGATGGTGCTTGCCCTCTCCTATAACGTCTCTGCTGCCTTGGGTGATGCAGGACAGGACACGAGCTTTGGGACATGGTGTGAAGCTGTTGCAGTCTGTCCCAGCCTGGTAAAAGCCTGGATGGAGTGGATGTGGAGAGGATGTTTCTACTAGTGGGAGAGTCTAGGACCAGTGGCCACAGAATTAAAAGACATTCCTTTAGGAAGGAGATGAGCAGGAATTTCTTGTCAGAGGGTGGTGAACTGTGGAATTCATTGCCACAGACAGCTGTGGAGGCCAAGTCAATGGACATTTTTCAGGAGGAGATTGATAGATTCTTGATTGATACAGGTGTCAGAGATAATGGAGAGAAGGCAGGAGAATGGGTTTGATAGGGAAAGATAGATAGTCATAGAGTGATACAGTGTGGAAACAGGCCCTTCGGCCCAGCATGTCCCATCTACACTAGTCCCACCTGCCCACGTTTGATCCATATCCATATAACATATAACAATTACAGCATGGAAACAGGCCATCTCGGCCCTTCAAGTCCATGCCGAACACTTTTTCTCCCTTAGTCCCATCTACCTGCACTCTGACCATAACCCTCCATTCCTTTCTCGTCCATATACCCATCCAATCTATTTTTAAATGATAAAATCGAACCTGCCTCCACCACTTCCACTGGAAGCTCATTCCACACAGCTACCACTCTCTGAGTAAAGAAGTTCCCCCTAATGTTACCCCTAAACTTCTGTCCCTTAATTCTCAAGTCATGTCCTCTTGTTTGAATCTTCCATACTCTCAATGGGAAAAGCTTATCCACGTCAACTCTGTCTATCCCTCTCATCATTTTAAAGACCTCTATCAAGTCCCCTCTTAACCTTCTGCGCTCCAAAGAATAAAGACCTAAACCTCCTGTGCTCCATGAAATAGAGTCCCAGCCTACTCAACCTCTCCCTATAGCTCTGGCCCTCTAGTCAAACCTGCAACTAGAGGGCGGTGCTCCTATGCTGAGCGTTTGCGGGTCCGAGATGTGCTTTCCCAGCCTCACATTCTGCTTCCTGTCTGACAGGAAGCTGGTGATCCACTGACAGAGGGGTTCAGGCACAGTCAACTTGGAAAGTTGAGCATAGTAGCTCTGGCACAATGGTGTTGAATGCAGAGCTAATATCAACAAACAAAATCCTCGCAGAGGTCCCCTGGCGGTCTAGGTGCTGGTGGATGAAGTGCAGGCCCAGATTGACTGCGTCATCCACAGATTTATTGGCCCGATATGGAAACTGCAGGGTCCAGCAGGGGGATTGTGATATTTTTCAGCTTGGCCAGCACAAGCCTTTCAAGGGTCTTCATGACTACAGAGGTCAGTGCGACAGGCCTGTAGTCATTATGACAAGTAATCCTTGCCTTTTTGGATACAGGGACAATAGTGGAGACTTTGAAGCAGGCAGGGACAGTACATGTTTGCAGGGACTGGTTAAAAATGTCTGTGAGATTTCTGGCTTTTCTGTCTTCTGAAAAGCCTCTCCACCTCTATTTTTATTGTTGATGAAGTGATGTTGTTCAGCAAGGAGGGAGTGGGTAATTGGGTGTGAAGTGGTGATTGGAGTGGGGTGGGTGTAGAAGGGCCCAGTCTTTGCAGACTGAGGTCAGGCTGTGAGTGGGTGTGAAGTGTTGGCTGGGGTGGGAAAGGGTCCAGTCTTTTCATACTGGAGTCTTGCCGTAAATAGGTGTGAAGTGGTGAATGGGAAGGTGAGGGTGCAGGGTCCATTCGTTGCAGACTGGGGTCTGGCAGTGTTTGTTGGGGAGGGGGTACCAGGGTTATGTTTCTGATTTTCAAACCTGCAGTAAAACTCATTCAGGTCGTTGGTTAGCTGACGATTATCCAAAGAGCAGGGGGCTATCCTCTTATAGCTGGTAATTTCTTGCATGCCCTTCCAAACTGAACAAGAGTCACTAGCTGAGAACTTACCCCTCAACTTCTCAGAGTACCTTTCCTTGACAGCTCTGATTCCTCTTCTCAGCTCTTTATCGATTAGGCTATTTTCTAACTCTTTAACGATTAGGCTATCGGCTTGACGCATATTTGCCCCCACACCCCCCCCCCCCTGATCTCGAAATGGAAATATTACATCTGTATATAATGATCCCATTAAAATGTATATTTATCACAAGGTATGGAATTCATATTTTTCAGTATTGTTATCAAGGAAAAGAAAGCAGTTCCAATTGTTTGATATTATTTGATATTTAATATTATTCATATGGAGGAGAAAATATAATAGTTCTAAAACCTACCTTAATTTTGCAATCTCACTAAAGATAATCCCCCTTTCCCTCTCTCCTCCACCTCTCTCTCCCTCCCCCATCGCCCTCTCCCCTCCCCTCCTTCCCCTCTCTCTCTCCCCCTCTTACATTCCCCCCTCTTTCTCCTTTCTCCGAGGGTCCGCGGCGGGGGGGGAAGAAAGGCGTGGGTCCAGCGGGAGTGGGGGGTGGCGTGGGCGGAAGATGGCTTGGGCCCAGTGGGGGGTGGTGGCGTGGGCCCAGCGGCGGGAGAGGCGAAGGCCAGGCCGGAGCGGCGTCTGATGTCGGGGTTACGGCCGCTGCCAGTCGTTCCTGCTCCCGCCCGGCAACGGGAGAATGGTCTCCTGTTAGGACCCCTCGGGGATAGTTTGCTACCTAGGATAAAAACGATAATCTCCCCCTCCCGCAATGCAATATACTACTTACCCAGAGTAGACTCGAGGCATCGAGGCGATCGCTGATTGTGTGGACTGCACAATGCGATCTGATCCGGGCCCACTGCGCACGCGCGAAGAGACAGCGTTATTTTGCGTCGCTACTGTGTCACCGGCTTCCCCCAACTGCGCAGGTGCGGATGGTCGCAATTTTTTCCCCCCAAATCACCCAGTGGGCGGGAACCAGAATTTCGGGTAAACGCTGAATGCGCTCCAAATTTTGTTTTCCTCTGGATTTTTTCTTACTCTGGGAAAAAAAGGGGGTTGCGAGCGCACCCAACGCACCCCCCCTTTGGACGGCCATGGTTAGGATTAGAGAAAAGCTACACAAGTTTCATGTAGCCCACATTCTGCCAGTGGAAACTTTTCACAAAAGAAAAACTCTGTTCACAAAATCTTTTTACATTGGACACATTCAATTGACAGATCAATTTCAAGTAGGATGAAATCAGTCAGATGGCAGACAAGACACTCTCTCCTCTTTAAAAGGTGATGTCCTTGCTTAAAATTTACACAGGAAGGACAATTTCCAAGTGCTCTTTAGCTCAGATTTTTAATCACATCAGTGTGGACTCAGTTATTATCTCGTTGATTCAGACTTAGATTTTGTAAAAAAAATTGAGAGATTGCAGATTGTTCTTTATGTACTATCTTATACAAGGGGAATGAAGTTTGACAAATCATAACTAATATACGTACAAAAAACATTTACAAACAATAGTAATAATGTTTCAGACTGATTGGGATATAACATAGATACCAGAGGGGGAAATGTAAAAGTGCTAATTCAATTAGACCCTTCTCATTTCTGAAGGATGTCATAAAAAGCATAAGGTCTCGTTGGGATATGTTAATGTTGCCACTACAGGCGCCGCATGTATGGCAGCCTCTGCCTACAGTCTGTCTGTTTTTCTGTCTTTTTTTAATTTTTAGTCAGTTTTAAAAGTTTGTGTTGGAGATTTCTTTAGCTTTTCTATGTGGGGGAGGGGGGTAGGGTAAGGGGGAAACCATTTCCCAGTCACTTCCTGGCGAGGACGCGACTATTCTCCGAGTCGCGCCCTCGCCCCCCTACCACCTGGATTGGAGCGGCCTTTGCTGCCGGGGACCTGGACCAGAGCTTCAGCAGCGGCGGCGCAGCGCTGGATACATCGCGGAGCGGGCGATTGCTTACCTGGATCGCCGTTGAAGCTCAGGAGTGTTGGGCCTGCTGCTTCAACATCGGAGCTGTGGTTCATAGAGCTTCCAGCGCGGGCGGTGCTGACTTGAACATCGCGGAGTCCTGGGGCCCTTTGCCGAGGGCCGCCAGCATTGAATCTCCGACCAGCGCGGCCTGTGGACTTTGGGAGCCGCGGACTCCGGTAGGAGGTGGCCGATTCGGCTGTCCTCCAGTCCCGACGTCGGACTTCCATCACCCCGGCAAGCGGGCCTGAACATCGGGCCGCCCGACAGCGGGGGGTTCGGGAGCTCCCCGACAACGGGAGGACAACAGAGGAGGATGACTGAATTTTGGAGCCTTCCCTCACAGTGGGAAACTTTGATCCCGCTGTGTGGGGATGTCTGTGTTAAAGACTATCATGTTCTGCGCTCCTTATTATTTGTATGGCTGTATGACGACCACATATTTCACTGTACCACACATTTCACTGTGACAAATAAATGTATCTTGCAATGCAATATTATTTCATTTCAATAAATTAACTAATTTCATGGGTCAAAATAAGAAAACTACTGTGTATTGAACAAATATGTTGAAAGTGAAGGCATCTCCTACATATTAAGTTTAGTTAAGTCAGTTAGGGAAAGGCCATTGCCATGCAAGAATGACTCACATCATTACCATTTAAATTCCGCTGTCTGCATAATTAAACCTTTTTATTTTCTGGAACACGTATAACCAACTAAACATTTGTTGGTGGAATTTATGCAGATGAAACAATGAGATCAAATCAGTAAAAATGTACCGGGTAATCACATTTATCTGTGCATATGAAAAGTAATTTACTATTCCGCAAACTGTTCTACCTTGTTTATCCCACTGATTTCTTATATGTAGCATTTATATTTTATATATGCAAAGGTGCTTATCTATTTCATGCACCTTTCAGAACTTTGATTGATTTTCTGATAGATAGGAACATGACAAGTCTCCATAAGGACAATGTGTTCAAAATAGATTCCAATTAACTTTCCTGCTTAACAACGTAGAAATATATATTTTATATTGATAATGAAAGTTGTAATTTTATATGTTTGTCCTGCTTGCATAGGCATAACATTCCATGTATACCACAAAGCAGCCTTTGATTAGGAATAAACAGCAGATAAAACAATTGTAGCACCTTATCCAAAATCCATACTTATGTATAATATTTATTTTACATGTTAAATAACCTGTTCTAAATATTGAGGTTTCTTGCTGCTATTTCCAGCTGTTTTTCTGTCCACTCTTACTTTTGTTACAGTACCAAAAACAACCAGGTACTTGTAAAATCTGAATATTGAGGCAACCTATAATCCATAAAGAAATGTTGTATTGTATGTTTTGAATTTGCAATGGAGTAAATAAACAATTTGACTCATACAATGATCTAAGTATTTACCTGAGCATTTTGGGATAGGATCAATCTAAGATACAATCTATCTGAAGAAAGAGAATTCTAATATGTTTCCAGCTAAACTTCTTACTTAATTTGGGTTGATTTAATTGTGACAGCAAAAAATAGCTATTTACTAGACTAAGTGGGTCCCGTTGGGTCCCTGTCACACGGGAGGCCTGGTCCCTCAACGCAACCCGTTCCCCAACGCAATATTCCGCCACTCACCCGTTCACCCAACGCAATATTCCACCACTCACGCCTATCCCCCTCCCATCAAATCCACCCCTCCCTGTCCCCCTCTCCGTCTACTCCTCCCCTCTATCCAACCTTGCCCATCACTCCGGACCCCTTCTACCCCACTCCCTACCGCCCTGCACTCCACCACCCCTCTACCCCACTCGCTCCGTCTTTCCTCCCTCCCTCACTCCCCCCTCCCTCTCACTCCCCTCCCTCATTTCTCTATGCCCTCTCCCTCCCCCCCTCCCTCCCTCAATCCTCTCTCCCCTCTCCCTCCCTCATCCCTCTCTCCACAACCCTCATCCCTCTCCCCCTCCCTCCTTCATCCCTCTCTCCCCTCCCTCCCTCAACCCTCTCCTCCCTCTCCCTCCCCCCTCCCTCCCTCATCCCTCTCTCCCCCCTCCCTCCGGTCTTCTCTCTCTCCCCCCCCCTCGTGCTGTGGGCCGGGCTGCAGTGCTCCCTCTCTCGGTGTAACGGTGCGGTGTGGTAGGGCCGCACCTGGTGTCCGTGCCCGCGGGCAGGAACCGCTGCCCGTCCCGGGACCCACGATGTCGCGGCGCTGTCGCCCCCACCCCCCATCTCCCTCTACCACCCCATCTCCCTCCTCCCCATTTCCCTCATCCTCCTCCCCTCACTCCCATTCCCTGCCCCAGCACCTACCCATGTCGTAGAGCAGTGCCAGCGCCTGGAACTCGGCCTGGTACTCGTACTCGGCCCTGGCTGTAGCCGGCTGAAGCACTCGAGGACCTGGGTCTCGACGGAGCCGGGCCCGCTGTGCTGGCGGCGGGGTGAGGATGGCGGGCGGCCGAGCCAGAGCTGCCCGCAGAGCAGGAAGCGGAGGCTGTGCTGCAGGATGGCGGTGACCGGGCAGCCCCCGAGGCACTGGTACACCATGACCAAGCCCCGGGCTTGGGCATGACTCCAGCCCTCAGCTCGGCCGCCGCTTGGGATCCAGTCCAGGCCCCGTCTTCATCTCCGGGCTTGTCCCTGACGCCGGACCCAGGCTCGTCCTTGGTTCCAGCCCAGGCCCAGTCCCCGGGCTCGTCCTTGGCTCCAGTCCGGGTCCAGTCCCCGGGCTCGGCACGCGGTACCACCCTCCACACCAGGTACTGCGCGGCCGTCCCGGCCACGGCCCTTCCTGAGTGACAGTAGAGGAGACCAATCTGCATGGCGGCGACTGACAGCAATCTGCGCATGCGTGGGTTTTTATGATTTTTAAACCTTAATAACTTTTACAATATACCATAGATTGGAACGAAACTTGTTGCACTCGCAGCACTGGGGAGTGGTGATAAGCTGGCGAAAAATCGTTACTGTAATAAACCCTTTGCAGCTTCTTTCCACAAAAACATCCCAGATGCTACCTAAGTTTCTTCAGAGTTGGACGCGCTTGTGAGAATTTTAGTGAAGTATAATCACCAAGGAAGGTTAAGGGCCTGTCCCACAAGCTATTTTTAGGTGACTGCCGGCGACTGTCATAGTCGTAGCAGGTCGCTGAAAAACTGGTGACTGGACCCCCTTCGTCATAAAATTTGAAATAGAATCAATACTTTAACAACAAAAAAGAACCGGTCAGCACCAGCGACAACCTACGTCACCTGGCAACAACCTACGTTAACCTGGCGACAACCTACGTTAACCTGGCGACAACCTACTTTAACCTGGCGACAACTACGACAGCAGCTACGTCAGGAGAAGTCAAGCTAAGCTCATTGGCATCAAATTCACTGTCGCCGACTGTCTCCGAAATTTTTTCAGCATGTTGAAAATCCAGCGGCGACCAGAAAGGCGCTACAACACTTTGAGCGACTGAGGAGACTACTCAGGACCATACAGGCAACACATTGGCGACAGCCTAATCACCTGTAGTTGCCTAAAAAATAGCCTAAGTGAGACAGGCTCTTTACTATTGGGCTTTCACTGCCTGACGAGTGAGATAAGTCATAGTCATGGAGTCATACAGCACTGAAACAGGCCCTTCAGCCCAACTTGCCTATGCTGACCAAAATGCCCCATCCATGCTGTTCCCATCCGTCCGCATTTGGCCAATCTCCCGCTAAACCTTTCCTATCCATGTACCTGCCCAAATTTATTTAAAATGTTCTTTAGTTCCTGCCTCAACTACCTCGCCCGGCAGCTCGTTTCATATACCCACCACCTTTGTATGAAAAAAATTGCCCATCAGGTTCCTATTAAATCCTTCTCCTCTCAACCTTAACCTATGTCCTCTGGTTCTTAATTTCCCTACTCTGGGTAAAGAGAATACCACTCCAAATAATCCATTTGATTCACTAACATCCTTCAGTGAAGGAAATCTGTTGTTCTTACATAGTCTAGTTCATGTGTGACTCCAGATCCACCAATGACGCTTGACAATCATTTTATTCTAGGTTAGGCATGGGTTATCCAAAATGTTTGTCTGCCATATTACTCTTATGATTGTATTAAAACTCTTGATTTATTCTTCTTGACAAGTTAATTGTATAGATCTTCTTTACATTTCTTATTTATCATATATTTTTCCTAACTTCATACTGTTTATTTTATTTTAGTGGTGCAGCATGGAAACAGGCCCCATGCCAATCATTCATCACCCGTTCACACTAGTTCTATGTTATCCCATTTTTCTCATCTACTCCCTATACATTAGGTGCAATTAACTGACAAATCACATATCTTTGGGATGTGGGAGGAAACTGGGGCAAGTGGAGGAAACCCATGGTCACAAGAAGAATGTACAAACTCCACATAGACACCACCCGAGTCAGTATCGAACACTTGTCTCTGGCACTGTGAGGCAGCAGCTCAACTTGCTGTGCCACTGTACTGTCCTTGCTATGTTTAATTCCTATCCATGTGCTCAATGTATTCCTCTTTCCTTGGATTCAATATTTCCCTTTTTGATTCATCCTTGGTGCCTTTTTGTCGATGAAGGCAATTTATTTATTAATATATATATATAAATTGCTATTGGAAAAAAGATTATTTATTAGCAATATTTTCATGTTGGCAAAATATTAATCTATATTCAATCACTGGATGATTCTTATGAAAAATTGAGAATAACCGAGGCAGGTGGAAAAAAGAAAATGAAAGCCATTAGTAGCATAATATGGGAATGAACCTGCAAAGGAGAGAGCACCTCTAATACCATGAATGCCATGAACAACTAAATGCCTTCTAAAAATCAGCCAGCAGTTTTCCTTACATCAAAATTAAAATCTTGTTATTCTAAATGTACAAAATGACAGGTTAGTTATAGTCAGGAATCACCATTAAATTTTCTACCAGACTGCACCTCTAGACAGCACACAACTGAGTAGTGCGTAACTTTTTGATATCGAGTGAACTACCTTTTACCTTAAGTAAAATAGATACACAAGGAACTACAGATACTGGAATTTTGAGTAAAACACAAAGTGTTAAAGGAACACAATGGGTCAGGAAGCCTCTGTGTTGTCTGTCCATTCCTTCCACAGATACTGCCTGATTCACTGAGTTCCTCCAGCACTTTGTGTTTTCCTTAAGAAAGATGTTTGGCCTGGATTATCTAAATTGTTCATCTACTCTTTTCCCTTATGATTGTTTCAATCTGCCATCTGCATTGAGAAATTTGAATGATTCCAGAGGATGATTCTATTTGTTGTTAAAATTAAGACTTGTTAATCACATGGCTAGAGGTTGTGTGCCTATGCTACACTTAAGGGCCTGTCCCACGGGCATGCGACTCCATGCGGCAAGCGCGACCTAACGTGGTCGCTTGAGCCGTACGGCCTCGCGGGGCCGGTCCCACTTCGATCGCCGGAGCCGTATGGAGTTGTGCGGAGCTGGTCCCGACATCGCGCTGGGCTCCGAAAAACTGACTGTGTTCAAAAATTCCGCGCGGCAACGGCCTGCCGGCCCGCAGCCGCCACGACGCCATACGCACCGCTTCGATGGCCGTGCACAGCGTCTCGACGCCGCACGCAGCATCTTGACGCCATGCGTCACGCGCGAACTTCCCGCGTCACTCAATCGACCTCCGCGCGGCCCCCGCTTCCGGTTTGGTTGCGCTTGCCGCATGTAGCCGCATGTTGGTGGGACCGGCCCTGTACGGGGATCACTCGACCTCTGCGCACCGGTTAGGTCGCGCTTGCCGCATGGAGTCGCATGCCTGTGGGACAGGCCCTTCACTGTTCTGAATTCTTGTCCAAAAATTAAATGCTAGTATTTCACTGTGACAAAAGTGAAATAAACACAATAAAAATTTGACAATAAATGCTTAATAACAAGTTTAAAAGCTTTGATAAGTCATACGTTCTAACTCCAAATAGCTTTTCGAAGAAAAGGGACCACCATTTGATGTGGGACCAATGTAACTGAGTACACACACTTAACGAGACTGGCAGCACAACCAAGTCAATTGATGTGCTAGCCGTTTTTAAGTTAGTGAACCATAAAGACCAGTCACAGTTTTCGTCTCCACCACATCTGCTCCCAAGATGACATATTCCATTCTAGGATATCCGAGACGTCATCCTCAGGGAATGTGGGTTTTCCCCTTCTGCAATACGGTGGTTGCACGTAAGGTCATTGTAGATTAGTGTGTTAGTACTATATATATATGCTACCACAGATTATGCATGCTGCATATTCCTTATGTCACTCATACTGCTGATCCGCCCACAGGCGCTCCCTCTCTCCCTCTCCCTCTCCCTCTCCCTCTCCCTCTCTCTCTTTTTTCAATCAAAAAACGTTATCGACATGATAAAAAATACATTGTTATATTGCCAAAGTATAAAACGTGACATACATATTTCAAATGCATAAGTATAAATACAAGTCTACAGTGCATGGATAGATATGTCCCTGTACATAAACTCGCAAGAGGCCTATAGCCTTTTATTTCTCTCTCTCTCTCTCTCTCTCTCTCTCTCTCTCATTGGGTCAAAGGGCATGACGCACGGAGCAGCTCAATCCTTCTGGAGGATATGGCAGCCTCCGGCATTTACTGTTAACACACGAAACGCGTACTTTCTTACCTGTTAAAAACCGCCGAAATGGTCAATTTTTGCGCTGTAAATAATTGTGGAAATAGGGGTAACCGTGAGAGACATTTATCCTACTTCAGAATTCCAAAAGTGAGGAGAAATGATGGCAGAGAGAAGCAAGAGCTGAATGGACAACAACAGCTAAAGTGGTTGGCGAACATTGGCCGTGCAGATATCAAGATTGAAAATATTGGGAATTATTGCATTTGCTCACTGCATTTCATCAACAGTAAGGCATTCTTTGTGTTTTTTCTTGATTCCTTTGGTATCTAAAAAGTTTTAGAAGTGATAAATCTGGCTGTAAAATTTTATAATCGCCCATGGTTCTCAAGTGGGTTTTTACATGCAAAAAGAAAACGCGTCTGAAGCTAAATTTATCATTAAAAAAATTGCAAACCATACGTGGGTTTTGAATTACATTTTACTCAGATGCAAGCCAAGAAATGGCATAATTGTTAGCTGTTAATTGGGCATAATCCAGCTCAGGAAATTGACAATATCTTTGAAAGGGAGTGGGTGTTTAAGCTGTCAGGACATTTTACTATTTGCCAAAATATACATCTCAATTTTTTTGTTTAATGCCTACACAATCATTCACATTTATTTATTTATTTATTCATTATTTCATCACAGAACAGCCTGCAGCATGGAACAATGTTACCAATCCTGATTGGGCACCAACTGTGAATATGGGATACGGTGATGACAATGAGCAGGATAGACAATGTGTGATTGGTGGTGTCAGGCAAAAATACCTATTTCTGTCATACTGTACCACTGTGAGTACATGATGACAAACTCTGAAAGTCATGTACCCAAAATTGATAAAATTTCAAGCATCTGTTGTGCACTTTTCAACTTAAATTAATCCATAGTCCCACAAGTAGGTGCAGATAGTTGTGCTTTCGTATGGGGCATATACGAACAATAAAAACTTTCAAAAAGTTACTTGGCTCATCAGCATTTATTATGGATGAAATTGCAAGCAATTGCCAAACCATTAAATAACAAACACTTCAAAATTTCAAAATTTCAAAACTTCAAAGTGCACTTCAAAATTTTTAACATTAAACTTAAATAAAACAGTTTCAAAAAGAGGTACACAAAAATGCTGGAGAAACTCAGCGGGTGCAGCAGCATCTATGGAGCGAAGGAAATAGGCAACGTTTCGGGCCGAAACCCTTCTTCAGACTGTTTCAAAAAGTTTCAAAAAGAGACTGGTGTGTTAAAATGAACACAAAATGTCCTATTATGTGGTTTTATGCAGAGCAAGGCAAACATGGTATACAAATGACTTGTATTTATGAGAAACATGTTCAGCACAACACTTGCCATTCATTTCTTTTTGGGAGCTTTTCTTTTTGATTTTAGGAGGAGCCTACAATCTGGGCAAAACCATTTTTTTGGTGTTTCATAATTTTAGTTGCTAGATTTGAGGCATACTGCAACAATTGAATGGATACGGGGACAGAAGACGGGCCCGGTGCACTGGAAGCCATGGTAAGTATTTACCTGCAGTTCACCGCGTGTACTCCAGAAGGCGTTGCGTGGCAACAGGACGGGCCAAGGGTCGTGACCTCGACTGCCGTGCAACCTCGCTCTTGATGGGTCCCTCGCACGTGTCTCCTCGGGGTCCTGTTGTTTTGATCTCACTCCCTGTCCCCCCGGACGCAACAAGGACAAAGTACCCCCGGTCCTCAACTTTCACCCCACCAGCCCCTGCATCCAACACATTATTCTCCGACAAATCCATCACCTCCTACGCTATGGGATCCCACCACTAATCACATCTCCTCATCTCCACACCTTTGCGCCTTTTGCAGAGACTACTCCCTTCACAACTCCTTGGTTCACTCATCCCATCCCACCCAAACCACCACCTCCCCAGGTTCTTTCCCCTGCAACCGCAGGAGTTACAACCCAATCTTATACCTCCTCCCTAGACTCCATCCAGTGACCCTGATAGTCTTTTCAGGCGAGTCAGAGCTTCACATGTACCTCCTCTAATCTAGTCTACTGCACCCGCTGTTCCAGATGTGGACTCCTGTACATCGGCGATCATTTCGCTTAACACTTTTATGCTCGGTCCACCGAGGACCACAGGCTCCCGGTTGCCAACCATTTCAACTCCCCTTCCCATTCCCACGCTGACCTTTCTGTCCTGGGCCTCCTCCATTGTTAGAGTGAGGCCACACACAAATTGGAGGAATAGCATCCCATATTTCATTTAGGTAGCTCACAAGCGAGCGGTATGAACATTGAATTATCTAAAGTTAAATAACTTCTACCTACATCCCCTTCCGCCTTGTCCCTTTCCACCCCTAGTCGTTTAACCAGATCCTCAACCTTCCACATTCATTGTATAGGTATGTTACAATACTTACCTTCAGCAGCGCTGCAATTCTGCCACTGGACGTGTGCGCGATTTTGGTGCCTTTGAGGGGGGGGGGGGGCGGGGTTAAAACGCGGGTTTCTCCTACCTTGTTCTGAATTATATTTCGTTGGAGTGCAAGCGTTTGCTGAAAAATCGTTCCGACGGGCGTTTTGTGTATTTTTAATTTTTATTAAATCGACAATGTCAGCACTGGAGTTATTTTAAAATCAGCTTCGAAAGCCGTCAACGCCGACAACGGGGACGGATTTCACGCACGGGACAGGTAAACGAAAGTAGTTTATTTTTTTGTATAAAAGTGCTTCTTAAGAAGCCTTTAATTCATATTTTTTAATGCAAAACGGTGATTCTTTTCCCCGAACTAACGACAGAATTTTTCATGCCTATACGGGGTTAAATTCACCGCAAATCAACGTTCCAAATGATCGCGTTCCAGAAAACCTCACTCGCAAGATGATTTAAATGGCCATTAATTTACAGGTATTAAACATTCAATTCCTTCCATTTAGCCTGTAAATCCATGACAATGAGATTTAAAAATTATGTTATATTGTGAATTCTTGTGTGAATGTTATTTGGACACTTAGGCTATTTAAAAATGTTAATCTATTCTTAAGAAATTGATAGATGTTTAGATCTAGTAATTGAATTTTTTAATTAGCTACAATTAGGTAACTAACTAATTATATGCTTTAATTTCATGTCATCTAAGTAAGATTGTTTCATATTTGTTTCAGAATGCTTCAATCTATAATAACTGAAAATGTCTTTCAGTTCTCTTAATTTTTAAGAAAATTATGGGCTTTTGACTGTCCTTGATCACAGCTTTTGTGTTAAGTCAATGGAAAAGCAATAAGGGAACAAAATGCTAATTTCCGAGTATGAAAATGGCCATATTGAAGATATGAGTGAATTAAGTGTCAAATTAAACTTCTTTTTATGCTTTATCTGATGGGATAAATTGCAGACTTTATTTTTAAAATCTCAAAATTTTGTAACATTGCTACCACTTGGGTTCAACCAACACTCTACCTGAAGTCATTTGTGGCTGGCCTGATTGCTTCTGGTCTTTTCTTGCCTCCAGCTCTTCGCCCCCACTACTTTCAGTCTGAAGAAGATCCGAAACGTCACCTATCCTTTTTCTCCAAAGATGCTACATGTACCTGTTGAGTTACTCCAGCGCTTTATGTCTATCTTTTGTATATACCAGCATCTGCAGTTCTTTGTTTCTGTTTGATTTTACGAGGATGTTACCAGGTCTGGAGGATTTGAGATGCAGGGAAACGCTGGACGCGCTGAGTCATTTTTCTCCTGGAGCGTGAGGTCGCAGATAAGAGAGGTGGCATCTTGTGGAAATCCAAAAAGCGTTTGGTTATTTTTGGAGGAATAAGGACAAAGTGGATATTTTGCATGGCAGTTGTCGTGCAGCAACGCCGAAGAGAGTGACTCTGGAGGTTTCGCGGGCAAGCGCGTCCGGGTCTTGCAATGGAGGCGCGGCCTCCCGCTCCATGGTTGCGAAGCAACGGCGCCCAACAGTCGCTGCAAAGGCGAGGCCTGCAGCAGCAAAGATCCGGGACACGGCTACTAGTCGCCCAGCGTGGAGCAGCAACGGCCTGGGACACGGCTACCAGTAGCCCGGGGTGGAGCAGCAAAGGCCTGGGACACGGCTACCAATCGCTCAGCTTCTCTCATCTGTCAGCACATCTTATGCACTTCACAGCTTCAAGGTGAGATGAACTCCGAGTAATAAAAAAACCCATAACAACCAGTTGTAGGCAGGCACCTGCAAGGAGAAAACTTCATTAACTGCACCTT